>JARHVA010002163.1:865000-990000 GCA_037957365.1 Torreya grandis
GAGCTTGCTCATACTTTCATTCCTTCTTCAAATCCTGATGCCGCTCGGATTCCTGAATTTGCTCATGTTCCTGAAAAATCCCCTGCTCCTCAAAATGCACCATTATACATCCTTTTATTTATTCAAATTAATTATATACTTCTATAAATAATTATTGTTTTAAGTTTTATTTATTGTATTCTTGTCAATCGTTTTGGTTGTATACAAGAAAATCTCATTAATTTGTAACGTATTTTATTTCCTTTGATTCAGGGTTAATATTGATGTTATTACGTTTTAATTTTTCTAAGTAGTTTCTTTGCTTGAGATCACGTTTACCATTTTTGTTATTTCATTGAAATCTTGAGGGCAGTGATTATCAAGTTAACGTTGAACCCTCTTCAGAATTTGTTATAAAAAATAGATGATGATTGAAAATACACTATTATGCACAGTCAAATGATCCTTTTTCTTAATTGATTATTCATTCTACAAGATTTCGATAGATGGATTCAATAATGCTGATAAGTAATATTTCTATTTGTTCACCTTAAATATATTACACCAGTTTATTTATATAAAGTTATATGCCAACAACATTCCCTATATCATAGAGAAGGCATTGCCCTATTATCATAACAAACCTGCCAAATATCATATGGGAATAACGATATGCTTAAATTGAAAATATACGAATAATTTGATTAACAAACAAATAACCCATAATTAAACTATCTATTGTAAGTAATAACATTTTACTCACTCCCATTTTTTTCTTAGTGGTGAATTAATCACCCATAGCTATTCTTAATACTTCCCCACTTAATTAAACATTGTCTCAAGTGAACAAGAGAGAAACTCTCTGAATGCTTCAATATATATCCCATGCATATGTTTTAAGGGAAACATCTGCATGTTGTTGATCTGTCAGTCAATATTGGAGTTGAATATTGTTATTCTAAAAATCATGAATAAAATGTACTTTCACCTCAATGTGTTTGGTGAATTCATGAAATATAGGGTTGTGAATAAGCTTTACTATTCCTTCATTGTTCGCATAAGGGATTTTTTTGATGATACTATGGTATCCCAAATCCTTCAAGTATACAACTAAGTCAAATCGATTCACATACAACTCCTACTATTGTGAGATATTATGATTCTATAGATGATCTTGAAATGTAAGTTTGTTTCTTCCTCCCCCATGATATCAGTCCATATCCCAAAAAGCATAAAAATCATGAATTAAATTCGCTATCATTAATATTCCATTCAAAATCAGAATTTGAATTTCATGTTTAAAATAAATTATCATTCTTCTTGTATTCTAAGCCAAAATCCATGGTTCCTCTGATGTATCTCAATACCTACTTCTTTTTATTTCTAATGGCTAACTTTTAGATCTTGCTTGAACATTAAAATATAACTAACATCATAGCTAATGCCTAGCCTAGTGTAAGTCATGTAAATGAGGCTACATATTAAAATGTTGATATAGAGTTGCATTTACCTATGGTGATGGATCTACTTGAGATAACTAAAGTATTGTCTCCATAGGTGTGGTAATTGGCTTGCAATCCATCATACAAACTTTTTAGAGTGTTATCATGACATATTTGAATTGACATACAAATATATAATTTTTTTCTAAACTTTCAAACCAAGATAACTATTTAGAATCATGAGATCTTTCATGCCAAATGATCGATTTAGATCTTTCCTTGCTAACTCAATCATTTTCATCAAACTAACAGTGATGACTAGATCATTGACATATAAAATAGAGATTATTATCTCCCCTTATTATTTTAAATAGATATTGGGATCATATTGACTCATTTTGAATCCATGTTTTAAGATATGCTCTTCAATTTTGATATACCTACTTGAGAAGACTGTTTAGGACCATACATTGATTTGATAAGTCCATAAACTTTTTCATCTTTGTTGCTATGGCAAAACCTTCTAGTCTAGGTATTAAAAACCCATTTGTATTTAATTGGCTTCTTTGGTGGTGGAAGGTCTAGAAGATGCCATGTTCTTTTCTTCATTAGTGAGTTATGTTTTTCATCTATGGTATATATACATGTTTCTTACTATATGGATTCCTAAAATGTAGAGGGCTCAATATACTTAACATATGTAATCATTAAGGCCAAATTGGCATCTCCTTGAGCGATACTATTGGTAGAAGTATTTAGAACACTGTTAAATTTAGCATATCATATTATACTTCTATACCATTTAGACATATAGTGAGCAGTTATTATGGGTGGTAGAGATGTACCAGTATTCCCATTATAATCATTGTTTTCAACTAGGGGATTACCATCTTATGCATTTTCTATGGGACTAAATGGTTTATCAATTGAGTTTATATTAGGAAATTCTACTTCATTCTTTTAAAAAAAATTGACACACCTAATAGTGTAGATTTTTCTACCATTGGATGTATTAGTGTATCTAATAGTCAAGTGATTCATCATTATACCTTAATAAAACATACTTTTTGACTTCATACCAAGTTTTATTCTTTTTTTTTTTTGAATTTAAATATTTTCTTGGCATCCAAAAACTTGAAGATATGTTATATATATCTTTATCCCTAACCATGCATGTTGTGGTGTAATGCCATAAAGATAAGAAATGGGAAATTTATAGAGAAGATATACTACATTTTTTACTTTTTTTATCCAAAATGCCTTTGTTAAGTCTAAATTATTTAGTATACATCACACAATTTCCACAGGAGTACAATTTTTCCATTTAACAACAACATTTTTTTCTTTGTGTCAAGGTAGTATTTGATTCCAAACGTAGTTTTCTCATCAAAAAAATTTGAATTCGTTACTGGTGAATTCCAATCCCCCCACATTTTGGATGGAGGGTTTTGATTCTTCTACCAATCTATGTTTCAATAACAAATTTTATATTTTTAAAAAATTTAAAGGCTTGACTCTTTGTTTTTAGATACTAAACCCATAATGATATAGATAATTCTTAAATAAAAACCATGACGTACTTAAACCTGACATGACTATATGTCATCAATTTTGATAGATTGGTTTGTACTAGATCAAGTTTCTCATGGGCTCAATATATACTTGTCTAAAATGGAGATCTATGTTGTTTTATTGCTAACCAATTTTGACATTTATATCTTCCCCTTTTGAGAGGTTGTAGCCTTCATACAATTTTAAAATGGTAGAGAATGTCAAGATATCTAAAACTGATGTGAACAAATCCTTTGTGCCATAATTATGCTAAGTCCGTGCCCTTTAAAATAAGTGACTAATAATTTTACTGAATGAAATTATGCTGAAACATTTTCCTCTTTTTTTAATGATGTCTCTAGCTAACTTTAGATACGTATGACTAACTTTAGTATAATTTCCATAGATAATGGAGAATAAAATTCCACTAATTTATTTTTATGGGGATTTAGCCTCAGACATCTTCATTTATAAAAGACAATCCTACCAACCCACCTATGCATAACTATAAGTCTATAAAAGATTAAAAATTTATTTAAGGGATGGAAATTTTGATATATAAATAAAACCACCTTGCGTATAATACCATGAGATTTCCTTTAAATGGTTTCGCTATAAAATTGCATCAAAAGATTAATTTTATAGGTAGTTTTGAGGTTAGAGGAGGGAAGTTTTCATCAAAGAAAGGTTGATCTAGTTTTTATTTAAATTGAAAAGCTTATAACTTGAAATATTTGCATTATAAACCCAAAAATAAACTACCAACCCCAAAGTATAGTTTTTTTTTAGTTTTATAATGTTTTCACTATAGATCCCATCCTATGACCACTTTTATCCAATTATAAAATCCCTGAGGAGAGACTTTTGGAGATCGTTGAGCACTAAGACTTAAATCCATTAAAAGTGGCAATTGAAGATGTTAGCTCTCATATCTATTTTTAAAATCCTTTTATTATTTTATGTATTGAATTTATATCTTCATTCCAAATTACAATGGAACTTATCCACATCCTTCACATATTTCTAAATCTAAATGTCCCCTAGACAATCACCTACTAGAACAATGGATATTAAATAGAGCTAATTGAAAATATCTTCATGGGTGAGCACATAGATGAAACCAAGAAATTAAATGAAACCTTGCTCACATATTGATTTATTATCTGAATCAAATTATTGATCAAGTCTTGTTCAAGTGAAAAAAAGACTAAGATTGTTGTTTCACCATGTTACTAGGGTGAATTGCCACTAGTTTTGAGAGTTTTACACATCTATGGATGCATGACATGGACACCAAATCTATAATGACATATTTTAAAATGACATAAATAGAGATAAATGTTTCCTCGAGACTCCACCTAGTGAGGTTTCTTTGTGTATCCATATCTTTTATCCTATTATGATACCAAATAACATGGACAAATAATATTTTCATTTTTTCAACCCAAATAAGATTACACATTAGAAATATATGGATACTTTGAAGAACAAACAAATCATCCATAATTAATCTATCTATTATGGGTAATAACATTTTACTCACATATATTTATTAATAGTGAATTAATCACCCTAAACTATTATTAATAGTTGTTATGTTGGACAAGGATGTATTGTAGTTTCACAAATGTCTTTAAACGCATGTAGATATCAACACCATAATTAGGCTTTACAAATACATGAAATATTTCAAAATGATTTGTTATAAAGGTGTTAAGCTACTTATGTAGTTCATGTCTTTAATTTTACCACAACATACAAAATTAATTATCTTTATGTTTTCCACAATATGTAAGATTAATTGATTCCATGTTGGTTTTGTACCTCTTTTTAAATTTGGTTGATTTAAATTATGTAGCTTTGTTCCCACTATTTATATATGAAACTTTCATATGTGATCAAATCATTTAGTGATCTACTTTTTTAAATTATTGATGGACTAGAGATTGAACTTTAGAATCCATAAATTATTTTAAGGTTCAACATAAGTCATGTCTTCAAAATACCCATAGATATATATTCTTCTGACTTCGATTCATATAGATATTATAATATTTTTTATTATCTTTTTCAAACTACTTATTTCTTGACCAACAATTCTTTTTTTCAATAATTTTATCTCCATATTAGACTTCCTTCACACAACATAACCCCTCTAGTTTTTAGGGTTGAAAATATCACCATCACATCATAAGGAGTATTTGCTTCAAATCTCACCAAAATATAAGGAGTAGTCACTTCAAATCTCACCACAACATAACAAAGAGTAGTAACTTATTAACACTTATTTTAAAGTCTTTATACAACCACATCATAGTATTACAAGTTTTATGAGTGGTACATACAGCCATATAGTACTATTAAATTGATTCTTACAAGTCAATTACGAATTTAGTATAAGTTACTTAACACCGAAATGATTTTTAGTTATTTATTTAATTAATATTTCTAAATAGAAAATTTGGTCTGTTACTTGCATATTTTTGGGTTAGAGGGTGAATGTGAACCAATTTACAAAACAATTTTTGGCTTCAACCAATTATAAACAATGTGATTAGAAGATTCAAATGTTTTTGACATGTTTGAATTGAAGGACACTTATACTAGATGAAACTGCATAGCATTGGGAAATAACCCTATTATAAGGAAACAATAATCTAAACAATGGGAAAAAGCATAATAATTTTTTAGATAAATTCCATGGTGGTAATAGGTGAGTAAATCTCTATATGTTGTAATCTATTTTATTTTAATGCCTCAATCATTGAATGAATACTCAACTCTTCGGCAATAAATCTTGCTTTTTGGGAATGTTAAATCCCGTATTATGATTCTAGATAAGTGATTTATCAAATAATACTTATTATATCATGGTACCAATATATTCATAGTTTAATATCTAACCGATTTCCCTAATTTCTACAAAAATTGATTTTTGTCACTATCTCTAATAGCTTCAAAATTTCTCACAAACTAGAGTAAATATTCCATCCCTACCTTGGTATAACATCTAAAATATTATGCTTATTCTACTAAAATATTTAGATCATAACACTCATCAAGTACATCTGTATTATAAATAGGAAGAGCACATTAAATTCTCATCAAACCTCCAATAACAACATCTCAATTACCAATTTGGATATTTATATCTAATAAAATAAATTTTGGCATAAAACCACTATAGTTTTATAGTTGGATAAAGTATTATTTTTATTTATGTGTGAATCACTTGATGAATGTAGATGTCTGATGAAGGATATAAGAGAGGAGGTAGGGGAGATAATAGGAAACTCAATACTAGAAAATAGAGGAATTGTATTTCCACAAACAAAACACAACAAAAAGATAACAACCTAAAACATTAGAGCAAGATAAAAATAGAAACTAAAGTTTTTTATGAAATCAAATCGGCACCTAAAATTAGCTTCAACTATATATTAAAATAGTCATAAGAAAAACACAAAAGCTATTGATGTACATAATACTATATTTTTGAATTACATCCTATGTTATTGAATTTTTTCTCTTTTCTAATTATACTCTACCCTTCTTACTATGGTATGCACACAAAAAAAGACTCCTACTACTACACACACAACAAAAAGACTCCTTTCTCTCATTTCTAAACTACAATGATCTCTAAAAAATAATTAGGAGTTAATATATAGCTACAACTCATACATGTTAAATCTAACATCAGTTAAAAACATTAATTACAAATATTTTTGGATAACAATATAAAATAATAAGTGACATCAAAATATTTGGACAATAAATGCCTAGTTGTAAATAATTACTATTTTCCAACACTCCCCCTTAATTTGAACTACTAGTGATTCAAAAAAAAAGTATAAAACTAATCTAGAGCTATCTTTAGATCTATCTTCTAAACTTATCTTTGAAGATACATTAAGAGAATATCATTAGAGCATATCTTTAGAGCTATATTTGGAGCTCATCGTTGAAGTAGCTTTCTTTAGAGCAGTCTTTAGAGCAACTATCCTTGGAGTAGTCTTTAGAGCTTATCTTTAGAGTAGTCTTTAGAGCATCTATCTTTGGAATAGTCTTTGGAGCATCTATCTCCAGAGTAGTGTTTAGAGCATCTATCTTCATAGTAGTATTTGGATCAGTCTTTAGAGCATCTACCTTAATGATAGTCTTCAATGCATCTATCTTCATAGCAATATTTTTGGAGCTCTCTTTAGAGCTATATACATTTACATGACCCAAAACTCCTAAACATATTTTTAAATACTAAAATGTCTCCTTTTCCAATGTATTTTTGAATATGTTATTAAACTCATCATTAGACCTACAAAAATGTATGAAATTTTATTTTTTGTTGATAAGGTCTCTAATAAAATACAACTAAAGATGAATATGCTTAGTTATCTTATGAGAAACATGATTTTTGGAAAATTAAATGGTAGAAATATTTTCGCAAAATATTTTAGTGGATTCCTTTTGATCATGCATTAAATCTTTCAACATTCTTCACATCCAAATAGATTGATAAGTTACACTAGTGGCTGCCACATACTGAGCTTCAGCGAAAGAAAGAGTCACAATGGGTTGTTTCTTTGAAGCCAATGACACAACACCTATAAAAAAAATTAAAATCATACCTAAAAGTTATTTTTTAATCATTTATGATAGCCCCATAATCACTATCTATGTAGCCAACAAGACTGACATCAATTAAAGTGGCATACAATATGCTAAAATCCTTTATATCACTCACATGCCTCAGTATTCTCTTACTAACCTTCTAATAAGAGTCTTTTAGATAATACATAAAAATTAAAATTAGGCATACACCATACATAATATTAGTCCTAATGGACATCAAATACATAAGGGTTACAACGAGCCTATTTAACAATGTAGGATCTACACATGATCTATCATCTTTCTTGTTTAGCTATCGAATCATGACCAGTAATGGAGATTACTTGGACTTTACCATATTGAATCTCTTTAATATTTCATTTTCATATTTAGATTAAGGAATAAATATAAAATCATTAGATTTATGGACTTTGATTTAAAAAAAATCTCATAAGACCCAAATTAGTCATTTCAAATTCACTTTTCATTATTGTTTTGAAAGCATCTACACTAAAATCACTAGTAAAGATTAGATCATCTACGTACCAAAAAATAATTATAATGTTACCATTATATTTTACTTTTATGTATAAGGTTGGTTCAAAATTTCTTCTACGAAAACCATTTTGAATAAGATAAGAGTCAATGCAATTGTACCAAGCTCTAGGATCTTGATTTAATCCATAAATTTCCTTTTTCAACCTATATACTTTATTTTCATGACCTTATATCTCATATCCTTTTGGTTTTTCAATATAAACTTCCTCCTCTAGGTAGCCATTTGAAAATGCTAACTACATATCCATTTGGTACATGAGCCACTTGTTATGGGGAACAATAACCAATATAGTCCTAGTTATGTCCAACCATGCAATAAGAGCAAATAATTAATTAAAATCTATAATAATTAGTTGTATTAATAGCCTTCCTTCTATCCTTGCTTGATTATTTTTCACTTTTCCATTATCTCTTGTTTAGTCTTGTAAATACACTTTACACTTATTACATCCTTGCTTTCAGGTAACTCAACTAACTCCCATGTTTGGTTCTTCTCAATTAACTCAATCTCTTCATCCATATATTATGCCCATCTATCATCACTCATAAATTATTCAAATGTTATTAAATCATGTACATAATATAATAAAGAAAATACTAAAAATGAACTTATTGTATCAACATTATACAACTCACTAAAACTCATTATTTTTTATGGAAACATGCTTGCTAGAGTTGGATCTGAAGATGTAAAACTACTTGGATTACTAGTTATATTTGATGTATGGGTGTCAACTGATGTAGATGCTACTATGGTTACCTATGGAGTTTTATATACTCTTGGTGTTGGTAACAACCTTGAATATATCATTGGCATGAATGAAGGTGTATCTTTAACTACAACTTATTATGTTATCCTAAGAGTTGAAGGACTTCTTGTTTGAGTTGTACTTGATGATGAAAATAATTAATCCACCATACCATCATGAAAAACACTAGCTATAATGTTTACAGTCCTATCTACACTTCCATGCCATAATTCATCCTCCACAAAATGAACATCATCGCTGATTATAACCTTCCTAGTAATAGGATTAAAAAATTATATGCCTTTGTATTCTATGAATATTGAAAAAATATGAATTTTTATCATTTATTATCTAACTTATTCCTCAAATCTTATATAATATGTGCATATGAAATATGGCCAAATACCTTAAAATGAGAAACACTGTGATTCTTACGTGTCCAATCCTCTTGAGGGACTTTATTATGCATACCCTTTGTTGGGCATTTATTCATGATATAAATTCAAGTTGCCACTACCTCATCATAATATTCATTATGTAAATTCTTGGATACCAACATACTATGTGTCATCTCCATAATGGTTTGGTTCTTCTTCTCCTTCACACCATCTTGTTGAGGTGTATATAGGGTTGTAAATTTCTTGTGTATGCTACGTAATCTAAAAAAATCAAAAAGTCACTAGAAATATATTAACCACCTCTATCGATCTTGAAAACCTTGATGTAGTAGCCACTTTTCTTCTCCATGTCTGCCTTGAACTAATGAAAATAAGAAAATGCATTAGACTTATGTTTTAAGAAATAAACCTGACATTTCCTTGTAAAATCATCAATGAGAGTAAGGAAATAAGTGAATCCTCCTATACAAGTGTTTTAATTTTTCAACAAATATTGAAATGTATAATCGAAAGAGGTGATTTTAATCTTATTGATTTTTTAGCTGGTAAGGGATCTCTATGTTGTTTGAGAAGGATACAACATTCACAAACTCTTTCTAGTTTCCCACTTAATTCCAAACCTTTCACCATATTCTTCATATGCAGGAGCTTCAGCCCTCCAAAGTTGAAATTCCCAAATCTAAAATGCCACAGCCAAGATTCATCATTTACAACTAACTGGAATGTCGTTTGAATTTCTCCACCACTATCTTTTACATATTCAAAGTTAAATTATCTTGTTCCAAAATTTACCAAATCTGTATAATTATATTAGCTTTTAATCTTCTATTTTTTGCCTTAAAGGTAGCTATAGAATGTACATTATTTGTTTAATGAATAGCTTTAGTTTTTTTCCTTTAATATCCAACCTTATCATCAAGGGAAATATCTAGTTGCTAGTCATTTACACTTTGGTAATTAGTTGTTTGCTTGGAAACTTGTCCAAAATCACACATTCATTATTTTCCATGTACACTCTATATCCATTTTATATCAACTGAACAATACTCATTAAGTTATGTTTTGTACCAAAAACATAATACATATCATGGCTAACTTTATACTTCCCCTTTTTGGTTAGAATATTTTTTATACGTTTACCCAAAATATTGACCTTGTTTTTGTTACCAAGTATGACATCAGTTTGAAAATATTCATCTAAGATAGAAAAAACTATACATTACTTACATGTGATTACTACAACTAGAATCCAAATACCATATGTTACATAAGATATCGTGGACTACATTGCACTCACCTCGGGACTTTCTATGAATTGCTTCAACAATCCTAATGTATGTAATAAACATAGTGCTTGTGGGAGTGCTAATTGACTAATTTTTGCCTTGCTTGTGTTGGTCATACTATTTTTTCTTGCATTCATGATCATAATGCCCAAACTTATTATAATAATGACATTCAATGTGTGATTTTTCAAACCATGGGCCACATGGGTGACTAAAATTCTGATTTTGACCTCTACCACCAACATTTAAAGGACTATTGCTATGCCCACCTCTAGGAGAAATTTTATGTCTACCTCTAGGACTGAATTTCCACCATCCTCTTCCATGGATTTTAGATGACTAAGATGAAAATACATTTTCCAATGAGATTTTTTACCTATTCAGTCTATATTCATGATTGATGAGAGAGGCATGACACTCATAAATAGTAAACTTATTAGTGTAGATTTTTGTTTTCCCCTATTATTTGATTAGGGAAATTATATATTTGTGTATACATGGATTTTTTCTACATTCGTGGGATAGGCTAGATTATGTGGAGTTGTGTGTCATAAATGTGTCATAGGTGTCATAAGAATGTCATAAGTAACTCCCTTGATGGGAGTTACTTCTCTATTCTTATCACCTTGTCACCACCTTTCATGGAGGATTTACAATCTATTCTTTGGTTGCCTTGACCACCTTTTGTGGAGGAGTTACTTATGTGCTCTCCTATATGTATTCCTCACTTTGGCTATCTCATGTTAATCAGATATTGGGTTTTCTCCTATTTATCTTGTGTAATTTATCTTCTTGTATAATTTCAAATTACTTTAGCATCTATGTGATGTGCACTAGCTTCATCTCATGTGATCACATCTCCATTGCATTCACATTATTTGGATTCTGGCAACAACTCCAATATGATATTAGAGCCACCCCGGTAATCATGTGTCTAGTTATGCTAGTAGTTTATTCTAAAATTCTTACTTTGCTTTCTTAGTAGTTTTTTTATTTAACTCAGTTGCATTTGAGAGTTTTGGTAGAGTTTATTGAAAACTCATGCAAATCCATATGGAAATCTATTAAAAAAATTTACTTATGTTGAGTTTCATTTAGATCTCCCTTTAGATATCTGAGTTAAAATTTGCCAAGACATCTTGTATAGATCTGTTGTCGCTTCAACAAGGCAGTGGAATTTATTTTTTCCTAGTCATTTTGTAGGTAAAAAAATATCTACAAATCTAGTTTTGTTTCTTAGACACTGGAAGGGCAGCTTTCATATGAATAGCTCAATGCTCTTCTGGTATTTTCAGATCTCACACAAAGCAATGGTGCCAGGCCTGAATCGATGAGGCTTCTTCACACCATCAACTGCAGGGGCTGACTTGCACACCACCTTTGTTATGATATTCTTGGAAGGGGCCTTCCCTCCTATTTATTTCCTCATTATTTGTCTTGTTTTTTCCATCTCTCCTTCAAATAGTGACTGCAAACAAGAAATTAGAAGTGCACGCCTTATTCTGGTGAGAATTTTGCCAAACCTACTGTGCGTTGAAATTAAAACTCTATTTCTTCCCTGCTGTGTGTTGTAATTGAAACTTGCCTCTTCTCTTCTATGATTTCCACTTGTTGCTATGCATTTAGATCTTTAAATTCAATATCTTTTTTCTTCCCAGCAAAATCAAAACTATTTTTTTGAAAATGGCACCCCTTCCTTGCTTGGCGTGCCATGTGGGCCATTATATACTTGGCCTTCCATTTCATTCTATCTTTTAATTTATTATTTTCAGTTAAAATTTACTTTTTAAAAAAAAAATCAGTTAATTTGACTGAATATTAAGTATTTTAGACAATTTGATAATTTGGGGGTTTAGATTTAAACTTGTATCTTCGCCTATCAAAGACGAAGGGTGAGGCCCAGGTTGGCAGGAGGCCAATTCCCCCTCAAAAAAACCTATTTTGGATTCCTCACTCTGTGCTAAGTCAAATGAGTGATTGGAAGGCCACTTTCTCTCTCAAATGAGTAATTTTTTAATGTTTTAGTGCTTCTTTTTGCAAAAACACTAGTTTATGTGAAAATTGAATCTTTAATATCTTGCAAATAGTAGCTCAGATTTGGGTACCATTTTTTGCAAAAGTGTTTATAATTAAATTATCCATATCATAGGATTTTCATTTCTTAAATATTCACTATTTTATAAAGTGTCAAAAATTTGGGTCTCTCGAGACGCTTTTTTGACTAATTTTGACGTCCTGTTTGATTACAGTCTTGTACTGATTGCTCTAAGATGCATTCTTGGCTAAGCCTAACATATTTTGAGAATAATATTTCATATTTGTGGGGTCTCAACATCTTTGTGGGGTGTGATTGCTTTTTACCACTTGAAATTTTTGTTTTCATTCTCTTTTCTGCATAATTTCACAACTTGAAATCAACACAACTTCACCTAAATTCAGCTTAAAATGGATTCTTTTCAACTTAAACCCCTAACACCCTTCAACTATCATGAATTGGAGGTTAAAATGTCAATCATTCTTAGAAGCAAAGGGTTGTATAGGATCACCATGGGTACTGAAGTAGAACCCAACACTGATGCTGAAAAGGTCAAGTGGTACAACCGTAGTGATGAAGCCTATGGATTAATGAGCTTGTCCATGTCTCCAAAAATTATCTTCCATTTAAAAACCTCTAAGACTCCCAAAGACATATGGGACACCTTACAACTCTTATTTGAGAAGCTTGATGAGATGAGAGATCATGAGCTCGAAAACGAACTCCTGAGTCTAAGTCCTAGCAACTTTGACACCCTACAGGACTTCTTCACTAAGTTTAAGGCCATTAGATTACAACTAAAAGACTATGGGATAGAGAAGAAATATTATCAAATCATCCTTTCTATTCTCACAAAGTTAGGTCCAAGCTATTCAGTCTTTGTCTCCACTTTCCATGCCACAAAAAGTGCCCTTGGCACTACATGGAAAATGCCTTCTTTGGATTAATTCATTGCCAACATGACTAGAGAGAAAGATAAGATAATTCAAATGTGTATAATGAAGTATACTCAACCCCAAGATTTGATATCTATAAATGGAAAGGATAATACTTCAACAAAGGAGAAGAAGAAAAAGAACAAGAACCAGGAGAAGAAGAAAGAAAACAACAATCTTGGCAAAAAACACACTGAGTCTTCCTCCTCTAATACTAAACCTAAGAAGGAGTGGGTTAAGTGTGCCTATTGTAAAAATATAGGGCATGATGAACACAAATGCATGAAGAAATAAATAGATCACCTAACTCATCTTATAGAGAAGCACAACATAGGTGTTCCTGAGTCCATCAAACAGAATTCATCTACCCAAGATTCTACTAAGGCAAAAGGCAAGGGTAAGGAGAAATAAAAGGGCAAGGCCCTTGTAGCTACAACAAAATTTACATCTTCATGGGTCATTGACTCGGGTGCTTCTCACCACATGGCCTCTTCCTTGGTTGAGTTTTCATCTTTAGAGCTTTGTAGCATGACTTCAATTAGTTTGGGTGATGACACATCATTTTTTGTTAGAGGGAGAGGGTCAGTTGAAATTGAAGGTAAAACATTCAATAATGTTTTAAGTGTTCCTTCTCTTTCAACCAATCTCTTATCAGTGTACCAAATCACTCACATGGGTTGGGGCATGAGAGTTGAGTTTTCACCAGATTTAATGGCTATCAGGGAGTTTCATAGTGATACTATAGTGGAAATGGGTAGGGCAGATTACCAAGCAAGGTTATACACCTTCTCACATTATACACCAAATTATTCTCCAATAGTATTGCTGACTCATTCAGATACAGTTAGAAAATTATGGCATGAGCGGTCTGGCCACCTTAACTACCGCTACCTTGAGTAACTTTACAAACATGACATGGTCATTGGCTTGCCTTGTGTCTATTTCTCAAAAGGATTTTGCGAGGGGTGCTCCCTTGGGAAGCATCCTGAAGCAAAATCTGACAGGTAAAGCTTGGAGGGCTTCACAACATTTGGAGTTAGTTCACAGTGATGTATCAAGATCCTTTCCCAAACCATCTTTCACAAGGGGCAAGGACATCCTCACTTTCATTGATGATTTCTCTAAGTACACTTTGATATATTTTCTCAAACAAAAGTCTAAAGTGTTTGAAAATTTTCTAGACTTCAAGGATCTTGTTGAGAAATAGAGTGAGAAATCCATCAAGGTTCTTTGAACTGATAATGGAGGGGAGTATGTTTGCAACAGGTTTGAGCAATTTTACATCACAGAGGGGATTGATTTGTAGTGAACAATCACTTACAGTCCTTCATAGAATGGGGTTGTTAAACACAAAAATAGGTTCTTGAAAGAGATGGGTAGCTGTATGATTCACTCTAAATCCTTAGCACCACAGTACTAGGCTGAAGCCATCAATTGTGCTTGCTACATTCAAAATAGGGTTCCTCACAAAGATTTGAAAGGGATAACACCCTTTAAAGCTTGGCATAAAAGGAAACTTGATGTTGAGCACCTTAGTGTTTTCAGATCCCCAGCCATGGCCTACATACTGAAGAAAAAAATGCAAAGCTATGGAATGTCAGTCCAAGCCTTACATCTTTGTAGGATATCTAGATGGTATTAAGGGGTATCACCTTCTAGATCCAACAACTCATGAGTTTTTCATTGAGAGAAGTGTCCATTTTTAGGAGAGTCCTAGAGACTCAACACTTGGCACTTCTTCTCCCTCATCGAATCTACTTCTTCATGATGATTCCTCATCAGATTTAGATCAACCACAGTAGGTTCTTGAGATAGAGACTTCTTATTATTCTTCTTCTTCAAACATTGAGGACAATGATGTAGGGTCATCCACCTCTAGTTAGTCAAAGGATGAGGAGTTAGCACCTGACTCACCCACTTCTATGCCACTTTGGGCCAAATAGACACTTGAGAGTGTTGGCACTTGGGTAAGAGATCCTGTAGATGACAGACAAACTAGGGGGTATTTTCAGAGAGATTTGTATGCCTTATTTGCTTCAGTTTTAGATCTACAGAATTTTTGAGAGGCATCAGGGGTACCTGAGTGGGATAGTGCTATGTAGGAAGAATATTCTTCCTTAATCAAAAATCACACTTGGGATTTGACTTCACTTCCTAAGGGAAGAAGGATGGTTCGATGTAGGTGGATATATCAGACCAAGTTTGTAGTAGATAGGTTAGTTGATAAGTACAAGGTAGGACTGATCACCAAGGGTTTCTCATAGGTGGCAGGCATTGACTACTCAAAGAACTTTGCACCTGTTGCAAAGATGAATTCTATCCAACTCACCTTATCTATTGTTGCAACAAATGGTTGGGATGTGTACCAGATGGATGTGAAGAGTGCCTTTCTTCACGGACACCTAGAGGAGAAGATTTACATGGAGCAGTTACCAAGATTTGTTCAAGATTCTTCCTTAGTATGTAGACTTAGTAAATCTATCTATGGCCTCAAATAGGCCCCTCGAGCTTGGTATGCCAAGATGGATTCCTTCCTTCTCACATCAGGTTTCACTAGGTGTTATTCTAATCCCAATGTCTACTTGTTGTAGCAAGATGATTCACTCCTAATTTTGGTTCTATATGTTGATGACCTTTTGATCACCGAGAGTTCTTCATCAGCTATTGCAGTGGTAAAGGCATCTCTCCAAGATAGATTTGACATGATTGACTTGGGTTTGTTACACTAATTACTTGGCATCAAGATCTCACAGTCAGATTCAGGGTTTTCTCTTGCACAACCTAAGTATGCTCTTGACTTATTGGCTCGGTTTCACATGGCTGATTGCAAGCCATATCCAACTCCCTTTCTATCAGGAGTCAAGATTGAGTCTTACTATTCTTCACCATTAGTTGATGCAACTCGATATCAAAAACTTGTTGGTAGTCTCATCTACTTGACTCACACCAGGCCTGACATATCATATACAGTGGAACTTGTCTCTAGATTTATACAAAAACCTCATGAGTTGAATTGGAAAGTAGCTAAGAGGATCTTGCATTACATACAGGGTTCACATAGATATGGGATTCATTACAGATTTGGCATAGAGTTTGACTTTGTTGGATATATAGATTTAGACTGGGCTGGTGATTCATTGACTCACAAGTCCACTTCTAGTTATAGTTCCTCTCTGGGTTTTGGTCTTATCAATTGGTCTAGCAAAAAGTAGAATGACATTGCTATATCATCCATAGAGGTAGAGTACAAAGGAGCTATTAATGTAGCTACTGAGGCTAATTGGCTTCAGGGGATACTTTCTGAGTTTGGCATTCCTATCAAGCAACCCACTATCATTTATTGTGACAACCAGAGTACTATTTAAATTTGTAGGAATCCAGTTCAACACCAGTGAACCAAGCACATAGAGATTCACATGCATTTCATTTGGGAGCTTATTCATAGTTAGGTCATTGACTTAATCTTTTGATAGTCTTCTGAGTAGGTTACAGACATCTTCACCAAACCTTTCACTGAGAGCAAGTTAATTCATCTATGAGCTCTTCTTGGGGTGTGGTCTACATCTATAGAAGCATCATCTTTAGGGGGGCATTCTAGCCTCTTCATTTCTTTTATGTCTCTCTTTTTTTTCGGGGGGGGGGGGGAGTTTTTTTGTACAAGTTTTCTCATTTTCTCTATCTTATGGGAGATTGCATTTTTACATGGGTACCTCATCAGGCCTAGTTGTTGGGACCCATTTTATATTTCCACACTGCCCACCTAAGCTACGCTTATGGGGGGGTATTAGTGTAGGTCTTTATTTTTCCATATTATTTAATTAGGGAAATTATATATTTGTGCCTACATGGAGTTTTCCTACATTCATGGGATAGGCTAGCTTATATGGAGATGTGTGTCATAGATGTGTCATAGGTGTCATAAAAATATCATAAGTAACTCCCTTGATGGGAGTTACTTCTGTATTCTTAGCACCTTGTCACCACCTTTCATGGAGGAGTTATAGTCTATTCTTGGGGTGCCTTGACCACCTTTTGTGGAGGAGTTACTTATGTGATCTACTATACATATTACTCACTTTGGCCATCTCATGTTAATTAGAGATTGGGTTTTCTCCTATTTGTCTTGTGAAATTTATCTTCTTTTATAATTTAAAATTACTTTAGAATCTATGTGATGTTCACTAGCTTCGTCTCATGTGATCACGTCTCCATTACAATTGCATTATCCAGATTCTGGAAACAACTCTAATAAAACTAACTCAAATCATTGGTTTCCTCCAATGCCAAAACTATAGGGTCAAATTTAGAAGAGAGAATTCTAAGAAATTTCTCAATAATATTCATAACCTCTATGACCTCTCCATGAGATTTGATTTTATTAATCATATCAAAAACATGTGTAAATAAATCTTCTACCAAATCTGAGTCTCTTATTGATAAATTTTCAAAATCTCTTCTAAAGAGATGTAATTTAGTGGTCTTTAGCTTTTTCATACCTTGATAAGAAATTTTTAGTGTATCCCATGCCTACTTGGCTTAATTTGTTATTGTTACTCTTGTGAGTATGCTCTCATGTATTGTTTGATGGATGTAGAGTAAATATTTCCCATCCTTCTTCCTCCATTATTTCAAATTGCCTTTCTCAGCTTGTGTAAGGACATTATATGCTCCCTAGTTAACTGGTTCCACATAACCATATTCAACTATCTCCCATATCTCTCAAGACAAAAATAATTATTTCATAGTTAAAGACTGATACTCATAATTTTTTTCTATGATAATATGGGTTTTTAAACTTTACATGGACACCCCAGATATGGAAGCCATTAATGGATTTTAGGATATTGAAAAATAAATCAAAAAAATAGAAGGCCAGAGGTTCCTTTGGATCTAATACTAGATGATGGATCTAAGGGTGGACGTATGGGACATAAAAATAAACTCAATACTAGAAAATAGAGAATTTAAATTTGCACAAACAAAACACAAACAAAATATAACAACCTAAAAAATATTAAGTAAGATAAATCAAATAACTACATCTATTTATTAAACCAAATTGGAGCTTAAAATTAGCTTCAACTATATATAAAATATTCATCAACAAATCACATAGTAACTACAACTATACATAATCCTAAATTCTCAGAGTATATCCTCTATTTTTTAATTTTTTCTCTTCTTTGATTATACTCTACCCTTCCTACTATTGTACACACACAAACAAAGACTCTTTCTATTGCACACAAAAACAATGACTTCTCCCTATTTTTTAGAATGTTATAGGATCTAGACAATAATTAGGAGTTAATGCATAACTATAGATCACACACATTAAATCTAACATTAATTAAACACACATTAATTTTAAATCCTCTTAGATAATGATATAAAACAAGAAGTAACAACAAAATATTTGGATAATAAATACCTAGCTATGAATAATTATTGTTTTCTAATATCGAAGACTATGCTAGTAAGGATCAATACCCATATGAATGGACTTCTTCTTAATGCAAGAATTCTAGAAATTTTATAATCTTGTTATCACTTTAGATAGGAAGTAATTTGGTGATTATAGGCCACCTATTCAATATAAACACATGATATTAAATCCATAAAAATAAAAAATAGGTAAGGGTCTATGAAGATTGATATATTGGTTTTAAATAAAGAATGTTTCATAAACATAGGACATTAATTTCACAAAATGTGGTTAAGTAGATCAATTTAAAATTTAAAAAAAATGATGTAAAATTGATCATCTGAAGAAAGTTTGTAACCATGCATAATGTTAAAATTCAGATCAATGATAGAACCAGTGTGGTAGAGATGTTGAATGTTTGAATATGTCATTAAATATAAATATTCAAAATGTTGATGTTATAGTCAAAAACATTAATTCAGAAGAGGGGATTGAAGAATGAAATTGATGCAATGATTTACTATGTAGTGAATTAGAAGGCCTTTAAGCTTTGTGAAGACTTTGATATAATTCTTCAATAAATTTTTCAAATTTATTATTGATGTGACATTGTGCAAGTGATCACACTAATATAGTGTGATTTATCTTCTTTGCACGTTTTTAAATATGTGTGCAATCAAAATTTACGTTTGCACATGTTATCTTATTGACACCCCAAGAAAGGTTAAAAAAATCAAGGATGAACCTATGGTATAAGTTATTAAGTCCAATAAAAGTCCTTAATTCTATGAGATTATATGGATTAGGCCAATCTTGGATCACTTTAATATTCTATGGATCTACACAAATGCATGTTCACTAAATGATATATCCTAGGTGTTGAATCTATACAATAGTGAATGTGCACTTTACTAAGTTATCTTACAACTTGTGTTGATCCACAGTGTCTGAGATGTGTGTGACATGTTCCATATGTTCCACCCAAGTCTTATTGAATATGAGAATTTCATCCATGTAGATGATGATTAAGGAGTTGATAAAAGGCCTAATTATACCATCTATCAAGTGCATGAATGTGGTTGGTGAATTAGTTTAACTAAAAGGCATATCCAACTAATCATATAATCCTTCCCATGTTTCGAATGTTGTCTTACAAACATCTTTAAGATAGAGTAGGACTTGATGGTAACCTAACTTCATATCAATCCTAGTGAAGTATTTTGTGCCTCAGAGTTAGTCTAGAGGGTTATTAATGCATGGTAGTGTGTAGTGATTCATGACGCTATTTTGTTGAGTGCATAATAGTTTATGAAAATTGGCTAATATCGATATCTATTAGTGTGAGGGCTATCAAACTCTCATAAGGAGAAGATATATGAATGATCTTACCCTGATCAGGGATGTCTTGTATCTAGTGTTAGATTTAATCATTATCCTAAATTGATCTACATTACAATTGGATATTTATAAGAGAGGATCGATGAATGAAATTAATGTAGTGATTTATTATGAAGTGTATTGGAAGGCCTTAAATATTTTTGAAGACTTAATTACACTAATTTAATAAATTGTCAAGCTACTATTGTTGAAACATTATGCAAGCATGCTACCAAAGTGTGCTTTATCTTCTTCACTAGTTTGTAAAGATGAACCATGAATAACACAAACTTATTCAATTGTAAGAAAAGTTTGTAGTATTGTTTGGTAGAGAACAAGGTGAATTTTATCATGGGTGCTACCTAAAATAAATTTTAGAACTAATTTTGTACATGAATAGTCCAACATTATAACTTGTCTTGATATGTATCTTCTAGATCATACAAAGGTGGTCTCCTTATTAATATGTCGTAAAGGTCTAAAGGTGTAATGTCATAAGTGACATTGCCTTACATAGGATTAACTTTGTATTAAAAGTGGCATTATCATTATATATGTATATCTTTTCCCTACTAAAATGATCATGGAGAATATGGATTAGAGTGTGTAATAGTTGCAAAAATAAGGCATTGATTTTTGGATTACATAGTGATTATCTTATGATTTCCATTATCTATGATGACATGAATAGGTTAACCCTTAACCTAGAACTTGGTGTGGAAGAAAAATTAATGATCCTCAAATATGTAAATCATAATGATGCCAGTGCTTAGACAAAATCCATATAGATCAGTGTTGTCTATTGATGTGGGTTATTAGGTAGATTGTGTGATCAATGATTCTTTCACATGACATTTAGAATCATTATGGCTAGATGAGTGATGTTGGTGGAACTATTTATCACCTGACTTATTCTTTCCTTTGTCTAAAGTAGAAGGTATACAAAAATTCAATTTATTTGCATTCTTTTAGTGATACTCACTATTATGAGAGGTGTTATGATTTTACATATAAGGATATGATGTGGAGTTGTGTTAGGGATGGACCTTACACACTACATCATATGAATGGATGGAATGTTATTTTATATTTTCCTTGGCTTCAATCTTGGTGGCATTGTAATATGATTGATCAAATATTTCAAAATTCAAAAACTCATTCTTGGCATGGATATAAGTTGAGAGTCCTTTTATGTTCTTCAACACCTTATGTTGTTCTCTAAAGTTCTCTCGTAAAAACATAAATTACTCATGGAATATGTTGGTTTAGTCTTGCACTAACTGATCCTTATGTTGATGCAATTGTTAGGACTTGATGTATTCTTATTCAAAGTGTGAAATAGGTTACTACTCCTCCCTTAGCACATCAAAAAAAGTATCAGATGATTTAGTTATATCTCACTCTTATAAACATTTCTAATTGAAGATATCCCACTAATAAACACCTATAATGGACATATTCTATCAAAAAATGTTCTCATTTAAATCATGGTTGATTTCACTAATGTCAAGTTTGATTTCATTAATGTGAAGGTGCATCTGAAGAAGATCCATGGTGACTAGTCGTTGAGAGAATTTGAAGGTAACCTAATATCTCATTTCTGAGAGATAATTTGAATTCAACCTAATCATTCTTTTTTCATTGATTTCAAGTTTAATGTCATCATTTAGGTTAGCTTAATGATTGTCAGTATTATCACAAAGAGGTTTGATGATCAGGTAAGTAGTGAAGCATGGTTATGAAGCATTAGGTCTACATGAGGTCATGAGATCATGTCGATTAGAAAGAGATTATTTTAGTGGTGTGATAATGTTGTCTAGTGAATACAAGGTAAGCATTATTTATTATTACTCCTTGTGTATAAGGTGTCTTAATAAGCCTAGTCATAACAAGCACAATCATATCATGAGCATATGGATGGTGATCATAAAGAGGTATGTGTAGAGGTACAACATCATTTGATGATAATTTAAGGTATGTGATCTAGGTTTATAAGCATCAAGGAGTGTTTTATGGTCATTTTTGAAGTTTGAAATGCTTGAGAAGCCCAATCATGACACTAGTCAGTGCTTGTAAAGTCCTAGTAAGATAGTTTGAGCATGGTGGATTAGTGAGATGGATGCATAGACACATAATAGGCTATATGAGGTTCCATGAAAATTTATGTGAGGGATTGGATCAATCATGATAGTATTAGGGTGATCCTATAGGGGTAGGACCTTTAGACCTAGTCTACACCTAGACCACCTCTAGACCCTAACTAACCTAATGAGGCATCATGAGCTATTGTAATGTCATATGGAGGATGTTTGGCTATTTTTAAGCATGAAAAAGGTTTTATGTCATGAGAGTGACGTTTTTATCATGACATTGAGGTATTGAGAGCATGTAATAAGGCACGAAGGATAGTTTAAGGCCTAGTAAGGTATGAAGACTATTGTGTTGAGAGAATGTAAGCCTAATGGGTTATGAAGTTCTATTTCCAAGAGATAAATTGATAGGTGAGTGTTTTCATAGCTATGATATTTTTTATTAAGAATGTTCAAAAAAATTTAGGTCATGGTTTGCAAGTAAAAGCATGAAAAGTGGTTTTGAGGTCTCTCAAGTACACAAAATGAAAACATGCAAACCCAAGAAGGAATTTTAGGTGTTAACTAGCATGTGTAACCTCTACATGGGAACTTGACATGTTCAGGAGAGATGGGGAAGGGTCCCGTATAATATCTCTAGGCATTATTCTAGGAAATGATGGGCAATATTTTATGAATAATTTTCAACACTAGAAATAATTTTTACCCTCTCTAAATCCCTAACAATGAATTGATGTGAAATATCTTGTTTTAAATAGTCAAAAATGGTCTCAAATGACTAAAAAAACTATTTTATTATTTCTTCATCTCTCCCATGCATCTCCAAGTGTAATTGGTTTTTTAGGTGTATGAGTAGACCCTACAAGAAAGTGCTAGTTTCTCAGAGATTTGTTGTAGCACTAAGAGTTGACCAATTCAAACTATGAAAATAATTATATAGATAAGTTTAATAATTATATTTTATGTAAATCATGGTTTTTTTATAGGTTATAACCCTTAAGTGTTCTAAACTAATCATCTAAATTGACCTATTGCTAACAAGCCTAATGGTGAAAATAATGAAAACCCTAGTTAACAATAGGAAGATATTAGGGATGTGTTATCATGGAATAGGTATGAAACCATGTTCATGGAGACATTTTTAAATAATTTTAAGACATTTTAATTTTATATCTATGTTTTTTTGGTCAGTGAATATGATGAAAAAATTGCTTACAAATTGACCTATCTAGTTTAGATGAGACAATGAGATACAAGGTTATGAGATTGGTCTGCAAGACTAATATTTGTAATTTTAAAATGGTATAGATATCTATAATAATTTAAAAATTATATTATAATATAACATAAATGAATTTTAATTCTCTAGAAGTGGTCATATAGATGTTGAAGGTCATTCTCGCCATGACATCTTTTAGGCAAACTGGCAGTTCTGGGAAAGCAAGTTCTAGCAATGACTTTGAGGCTCTATGACATAAGTGGAGGTATATAATGGACATGGTTTTGTTTTTTTGGAATTATATGTGTTATTAATTATTTTTATAAGTTTTTGTAGTTAGTGAAAGTAGTGAAAATTTTGAATCCAAAATTGCTTGACTGGTTGTGTGAGTTTTATAAGAGAGGTCAACAAATTAGGTTGCAAGACCAATAATTTCCATTATAGATTATGATATGTTTATTGTATTTTTTTCTTAGTATATTTTATCATCATTTTAATCCATTTTAATTAATTTATTGTGTCATTTCAAGTGCCATAAGTTCAAGTTTCCATGACTATGTTATGAGGCTAGTTGGTAGTTCAGATCGATAATTTTACAGAGAAGAGTTTGAACCTGTATACCATGAGTTAAAGTATCTAATTAATTTTGTGGTGAAATTAGGTCATGAGGTTTCTGAAGATATGATATATTTATATTTTTTCACGTAATTTTTATTTTATCTTCAGTAGTTCAAAATAGACTTTGTCGGTATATATAGGCCTAATTGTGAATAGTATTAATGGCATGCTTCAAGTCATGGTTGGAGTTAAAAAATGTCATAGAAATAAGATGAGATTATTAGAGGTCTATTGTATTTAAATATTAACCATTCCTTCTGTGTGTGGATTTTGAAATTGTTCAAAGGAGATAAAAGGGTAATGTGTGCTAATAAAGGCCTAATTCAATTATGTCTCCTTAAGACCTAAAAAAGGTTTTGGTACTATATTTTATGACCAAAATATATATTGTCTGATTCATGTATTAAACATGTTATATAACCTATTTAAATGTTAATACAATTATGAAATTGTATATGGTCAAGCAAAAAGTGTATGAGTAAGAGGCTTGTATATATACAAGGTAGTTTTAGGCTTATTTAGGTGTGTAGAATGTAAGTGAATAAAATAACATATTACAAAGAATAAGAAGGTATTTTATACCATTATAGGAGTATATAGGATATGTGATTAATATTTCATATAGGTTATGTATATGAATACCAAGTTCATATGACCTAATCAATTTTGAAGGGACCTAATTAAGAAAAGAGACCTAGAAGGAAGCTTAAGAGGGATAAGAGTGTGAAGAGATAAAGATGTGGTAATCATGGATTGATTGAAAAACAAGGTGTACTAAAGGTTATAAAATAAATAATTTGGCTGAGTTGGTGTTGCTTCATCTACGGGGTTGGTGCGTCCTTGTAAGTTGGTACTCGCTAAAGCCTGGCTGAGTTGGTGCTTAAATAAAATAGGTGCTTATCTTATAGTATTTTATTCCATTTGTAGTTATCAGTGGGTTTTATTTACTTTAAGTGTTTCCAACATATGTGATGTGTTTTTGTGTTTCTTTCTTATGTGGATAGGTGTTTATGCTTGCAAGATCTATATGCTTGTTTGAATGTTTCATTATTGATTAAGTGATATTGATAGGAATGTTTTTGAAGAATGATTCACCCTCACCTCTCATTAATTTTGATTATAAAATTTTCTATCAAATATGGTCCTTTGAATTAGGTTTAAAATTTTAAAGAAGATCCTAGAAGCAATGATGGGTAGTTAGCAAGGTCAAGGTGGTTTCTATACTAGTAAGGCTCTGATCTTTAATTGAAATAATTATTCATTTTTTAGTATAAGAATCAATACATATCTAATTTAAATGGGCCATGACATATGGTAATAAGTTATGTATGTATACACTCAACGTTTTACACCACCAACTTATGTAATAGACAAGAAAGAAAGTCAGAGCAATTCTAAGGAAATAAATGCCATTTTATGTGGCCTATCATAGGCAGAGTTTGTGAATATGATGTATTATGAAAAATCAAAGGAAATATGGTAAAAAATGAATAATATATATATGAAGGATACATGAAGGTGAATATGGCCAAGTTGTAGACCCATTAGAGATAGTTTCAAAGTCTGAAGTTGAATGAAGATAAAGCCATTGCATCTTACCTATTGAAGGTTGATGAAGTTTTTAATACCATTAGAGTATTAGGAGAAGAAGTAAAAGAGTCTAAAGTTATTAAAAAGGTATTGGGATAAATAAATCCTAAGTTTTATTCTAAGATTTCTATAGGAGAAGAGATGTAATATTTGGGCAAGCTTGAAATTGATACGCTTCAGGGAATCTTGACCACCTATGAGATGAGCAAAAACGAAGGAAGATCTTCCAAAAAGGAAGAAACATTAAAACTTGAAAATAATTAAAAATACAAGAAGGTCAAAGATGAGGTATATTTAGATGTTTATAATGATGAACTAATAGCCATGTTTACTAGAAAGTTAATGTTTAGATCTGGTAGGTACAAAGGTAAGACACCTTTTAAATATTTCAATCATCAGAAGATTGGCCACTTTACATCCAAATTTTCTAAAACGGATATAATTGATCATGAATGGAGATGATAGGAAATCCTATAATCCTAACAAGAACAAGAAATAATTGAAAAAGTATGAAGGTGGGAAAGGGTCATTTAAGACCAAGAGAAGTTTATACAACTAAGAAGATAATAATGGATCTGATGTAAGTGACACAAGTACATATGATAGTGATGATGAATGTAATGACCTTGAACATGATAATAATGAAACCTTATTCAAGGAAATATAATTAGATAATGAGGTTTGCTTAAATAGAAAAGGCTTTATTGTTGATGTAGAATTAGAGGAAGAAGAAGCTAAAGTGAACCTTATGGAAAAATTGGTAAGTGCCTTAGAGGAGTTGAAATTATAAATAATAAAGAATAATAAACTAAGATTATTATTTAAGGACTATGAATATTATATTTGTTTATTTGAGGAGAGATTGAATAACACATCCAAGGAGTATGATGAGATCATCAATCAGATTGAAGAACAAATGGAGATAGTCACTATTATCTTAAAAGCTAAAGAGCAAGAATGCACTAGGTATGAAACTAAATTGAAATCCTTGAAATATGAATTTAATCAAGTATATATCAAGTTTAATACCCTTTTGAAGTTTGAAAAGAGTACTAAGGCTCTAGATGACATCTTCAGTAGTAAAAAATCTTCGAGTGATAAGATAGGTCTTTGTTTAGAAAAAAAACTAAGAAGAGGTAGATCAAGTCAGGGAAAAATATAATGAAGACAAGAAGGTCAACATAAAAATACAAATTAGTTATCCTAATGATATTAGGTATGCTAATCCATTCAATGGTTACTATTATACATGTAATCAGTTTGATCACAGAGCAAGAGAGTGTAGAAGACTCTTTAAAATGAATATAAATGAGATTATGAAAGGAATCATCGATCAAGAGGTATGTACAATGTTTTTTATACATCTATATTAATATGGGACAATTACAATATTTTATCTTAATAGAGGTGAAAGACCATCAAGTCAATACAAGAGTTTTGAAACCCCTAGATTTTAACAGAGAATCTAAATTAATGTATGTAAACCAAAGATAGCAAAGGTGAGTCATGATCAGTATACAAGATTAAGTAGACTATTTTTAATGGTATAACATACTTCAAATGAGAAATAAATTGAGGAATGTTCATTATCATCTCATATTATTTATCATGCAGATGATGAAAAGATCAAGTCTAAAGTACAAATAAACACTGATACAATCCTAAGAGATATTCATTATTGTGAGAGAATGAAGATATGGGAACATAATGAACTTGTGTTTCTATAGTGCTATATGTAAAGGGGTGACTCTATTAAAACTCATGGAAACACTATTTAGTTAGCAGAATCATAATGGATGCTTGGTTTGGGGGGAGGGGGGGGGGGTGAGTGGTTATTCATGCTGTTTAAAAGCCCCAAGTGTAGTTGACAACAAGAATATGGTGGCCTAGTGTGTGATCAAATATTTGTATTATATTAGTCATGCAAAGGATAAGGTAGGTAGTATTAAGATATGAGTTCATTTGAAGGAGTTATACATGGAGTAAGGGGGATAATGTTCCTATAATACTTCACATTCTGTTTGTTGAGCGTCTATTATAAGAAGGTGCTATTCCTTTGTCACTAATGTCAAAGGCAGAAAATGTATAAGAATGGAGTTTGACCAGACTAAGGGAGATGGGAGTAATTAGATTGAATAATGTTTTACCATCAATGACAAAGAGGAAGTTTGATTTTTCCTTTTTTTTTTTTTTAAATGTCAAAGTTGATGTGATTGATGTCAAGGTTGATGTGATTGATGTCAAAGTGCATCTGGTGAAGATATATGGTATTTGATATAATTTGAAGGTAACCTAATGTAAAAAATTTTAGAGAGAATTTAAAGCCAACATAATGATTCTTTGGTTGGGTTATGTCAATTTTAATGTCATGATTTAAGTTAGTTTGATGACTGTCAGTATTGTCATGAAGAGGTTTGATGATCAAGTAATTAGTGAATCATGTTTATGAGGCTCTAGGTCTACATGAGGTCATGTGAGATTGTTGATAAAAAAAAATATTATTTTAGTGTTGTGATAAAGTTATCTTATGAGTACAAGGTAAGCATTTTTTAATTATAATCTTTGTGTATAAGGTGTCTTGGGAAGCGTAATCATAACAAGCATAGTCATATCATAAGCATGTGCATGGTGAGAATGAATAGTAATGTCCAAAGCTATTATATAATTTTTTTAAAGAATTTAATGCATGTTATCAAGGTGTATAATCATTAAGGAGTGCTTCAAGGTTAGTTGTCAAATTTCAAGTGCCTGAGTAGCTTAGTTATGGCACTAGTCATGGCATGTAAAGTCCTAGTGACATGGTTTGAGCATTGTGGCTTGTTAAGTTAGATACAAAAAAGAATAATAGGTTGTATGAGTTTGTTTTAACATGTATGTGATGAATTATATCACTCATGAGAATCTCAATGTGAGCCTACATGGCTATTACCTTTAGATAGAGTATGCACCAAGACCATCTCTAGACCATGCCTAACCTAATGAGGCATCATAAGCTATTGTTAAGAAATATGATGGATGTTTGGTTGTGTTTAATAATGAGATATTTTTTATGGCATAATAATGAGGTATTGATCATGACATTGAGGTATTTTGAGCATGGAAGCATGAAGGATAATTCAAGGCTTAGTAAGGTATGAAGACTATGGTGCAGACAGAGAATGTAAGCCTAATGTTGGATGAGGTTATATCTAAAGGAAAAAAATGGATATTTGAGTGTTATAATAGGTATGATATTTTGTATCAATAATTTTCACAAATTTTTAGGTCATGGTTTGTAAGAAAAGAACATGAAAAGCGGTTTTCAGGTGTCTGGAGTAAACAGAATAATGGCATGTAAACCCCAAGAAGACTTTTAAGATTTAATTTTCATATGTAACCTCTACATGGGAACCTAATTTATTAAGGATAGATGCATAAGGTTACTATATAATATCTCTAGGCATTAGTTTTGGAAAGGAGGGGCCGCTTTTTATTAACAATTATTAACACAAGAAACAATTTTAACCCTCTCTAAAAACTAACAATGAACCAATATGAAAGATATTATTCAAAACAATGTATAATGGTATTAAATAACTAAAAAACCTATTTTATAATGTATTAATCTCTTCCATGCATATCTAGTTGTGATTGGTTTGTCAGGTGTATCAATAGACCCTAGAGGAAAGTGTTAGTTTCTCAGAGCTTTATTGTAGTACTCAGATTTAACCAAGTAAAAGTATTAAAATCTCTAGATAGATAAGGTTGAAATTTTTATTTTATGTCCATGGTGGTTTTTGGACAGATTTAAACTCTCAAGTGTGATAATTCAATCATCCAAGTTGACTAGGTCTAATGGTGAAAATAGTGAGAAACCCAGAAAACAATGAGAAGATGATTTGGGATGTGTTATCATGGAATAGGGTTGAAACCAAGTGCATGGAGACATTTTTAAATACTTTTATGACATATTAATATTTTATATATGTTTTTGTGTTCATGGAATATGATGATAAAGTTTCTCAGAAGTTGATCTATCTAGTTCAGATGAGACATTGAGATACAAGGTTATTAGATTGGTCTGAAAGACCAATATTTACCATTTGAACATGTTATATTTCTATTATATAATTTACTAATGAATTCATAGGATAGTTTTAATTAATTTTAGGTATTTTAAAGTGGTCATATAGATGTTAAAGGTCATTGTCATCATGATTATGGTTCAATGTAAGATAGCAGTTCTAGGTAAGCAAGTTACAATGATGTGTTTAAGGCTCTATGCCCTAAGTGGAACTATATAATTCACATGGTATTGGTTTTTCTATATATATATATATTTTTATAAATTTATTTATGATCTTTTCATGATTTATATAAGGTTTTTAAATTAGTGAAACTAGTAAAAATGTTGAAGCCAAAATGGCTTACCTCGCTGAGTGAGGTCTATGGGAGACAAGGTCAACAAATTGGTCTACAAGACCAATAATTTACATTAGAGATTATGATAATATTTTTGGATGTTATTCTAAGTATGTTTTAGGATAATTTTAATTAATTTAAATTTCTTGATTATTTACTTTTAGGTGTCAAAATTTTATGTTTCCACGACTATGTTTTAATGCTAGTTGGTAGTTCAGAGTGAGCATTTTACAAAGAAGAGTTCGAACCTATATACTCTAAGTTGAAGTATATAATTAAGTGTGTATACAACTTAATGTAATGATTTTTATAAATATTTGATTTATTTACATAGTTATTTATTTAATGGGTATTTTATCTTTAGTAGTTCAAGATAGACATTTTGGATATGCACATGCCTAATTGTGAACAATACTAATGGTGTGCTTCAAGTTTTAGTTGGAGTTAAAAATTATCATGCACATATTATGAGATTATGGAATGTATTTTGGAGTGGAATATGAAGTGTTCCTTATATTTTTAGAGTTTTAAAGTGTTTCAATATTATCAAAGGGTACGTGTGCTAATGAAGGCCTAATTGAATTAGGTTTGCTTAAGGCCTAAAAAAGGTTTTGGTACTATATGTTGTGACTGACATATTATAATGTTTTATTCAATTTTACATGGCTAACAAAGAGGTGTATGATAAATAGGCTTGCATATATATAAGGCAGTGTTAGGACTATTTGGATGTGTAGAATGTAATCAGATAAAATAACATATTACAAAGTAGAAAGAGGTATTTTTTACAATGAAATTATCATAAATTATATTTTATAAAGGATTGAAATAGTTTATATGTTTGAGGATTAAGGTCATATGACATAATAATCCTTAAAGAGACCTAACTAAGTGAAGAGACCTAAAAGGTAGTTTAAGAGGGTTAAGTGTGTGAAGAGCTGAAGAAGTGGTCATCGTCAATTGATTCATCAACAAGGTGTCCTGAAGGTGATAAAATAAATTAGGTAGTGCCTCCTTACATGTTGGTTCATATCTAGTTGGGGTTGGTGCTCAATGTGGAGTTGGTGCTTCACTAAATCTGGTGTTAATTTTATAGGATTATAGTACATTGGAATAAATCAATGTGTTTTCTTCCACTTGAGGGTTTCCCATAGATGTGATGTGTTATTTTATTTTTATCTTATGTGGATAGATTTTATGATTTCAAGATCTATATGTTTGTTTCAATGTTTCATGATTGCTTAAGTGAGATTCTTAAGAATTGTTTTTAAGACTGATTCACATCCCCACCTCTCAGTCATTTTGATTCCAACATCTTCAATATTGTGAAGGTGATTTTCATATCATTAGTCAAGTAATTTATTGATAAGTATGCCTCAAATTTTTGAATCCATATATCCAATGATTTAGCATCAATCTTGCCTTTGAATAGAGGGATGCCAATATTAACTTGTACTTCGAAGAGGGTTCGCTACTGATGATGAAAAATGAAGAGCAGAATGCTTCAATGGATTAGAATTGTTAATTGATAATATTGATCAACAATAGGTTTGTCAAATATAATGAAAAGTATTTATACATATGATAACTATCAACCAATTAACTAACCCAATAAAATGATGCTAAATACAAGCTTAATGACTATGCTAACAATGCTCTAATCACTCTACCAACAATCCCACAACTGATACTGTAATAGATCACCAAACTATATAATTAACCTAATTAAATAATGTAATACCAAATTTCACCTACATTTCCCCCTTTGTTACATTATTTTTGTAAATATAAATTTACCAAATAGTGATCATTCAGTTTTTACAAACACTATAAAAAGATTTACACTCTCGGCATAGCCTACTCACTTTTTGAGGTGGCATGCCATATTTGTGGCTTCAAGGTCTTAGTGACACCACAATTTTTCCTTACAAGATTACCAAAAACATGGTGTTAAGTTGTGGAGCTAAGAGCTTCACTGATGCAAATGGAGGAGGTTGCTGAGTTGCAGAGCAACTGACTTCAGTCTGATCAACCGACATTGGTCATCTTTAGTGTTCACAGTAACCAACATCAATTAGGGGTCAGCTGACATCGGTCAGACAAGAACCGACATCAGTAACTTGTGTGTGCATGCGTTTGCATGCGCTTCCAGAACTGGTCTAATTTTAGATGAACAATCAGTTTGCTTGTAAAAGATTAATTTTAGTCTTGAGTCTGCATTTCTAATTATTGTAATTAGGAAGTCTAATTATTGTTTACATGGGATCTATTTAAGAGACCTATGGGGCTGTATTGTAATCAAGGACAAGGAAGAGATCCTTCCAATTGTAAGATCAGTTGATATGCAAGTTGTGCAAGATCAGGTAGAAGATCTACATGGTAAGTAAGGTCAGTTAGATCTACAGGTGTGTGTGTGTGTGTGTGTGTGCGCGCGCGCGCGCAAGGTCAAATGAGATCTGCAACACAATAAGGTGCAAGATTAGGAAGATCTACTTGGAGTACTGTGAGTACTTGGTGTACTGGCAGTATTGTTACTGACTGGTGGAGGGTACAACTCTATGTTTGAGTTGTTGTTGTAATTGGTTGAGTGAGAGAACTCTTGAGGGATAATTACTGGTACACCCAAGAGGTGTGGGAAGAGTGTGGTATCTTCATTGTATTTCCTTCTGGAAGAGTATTAATACAAGATTGTATTGTCTCTCATATTTTATGTTGTTTCTGGTTTCTATTTACTTATTACTTATGGTTTAATTCCATGTTTAGTTGCTTATACAAAGGTAATCAATTGTGCTCTTAAGGAGTAGTTATCATAACAAGTGGTATCAGATCTTTATGTTCTAGATCCTGACTACTCCAGTTCCTAACAAGTGGTATCAGAGCAAGGTTGTAGGTTCATCAGAGCCTAGTTCAGAGCAAGTTAGTGTTTGTTGATTATAGGTCACTCTCAGGGGTTTTGATTGAGTGGGAGTATAGCAATGGCAGAAGAAAGTAAGCTAAGAATGGAGAAATTCAATGTCAAGAATTATCAATTATAGAAGATGCACATAGAAGATTATCTGTATCAGAAATATCTATACTTATCGTTGAGTGGAGTTGCAAGCAAGCCCACATATATGAAAGATGAAGAATGGAATGTTCTCGATCGAAAGGCTCTAGGAACTATAAGGTTGAGCCTAGCATCATTTGTGATTTCCAACATATCACAGGCTAAAACAACGATAGAGTTGATGGAATCTTTGGCAAATTTATATGAAAAACCCTCAGCTTTGAATAAGGTATTTCTTATGAAGCAATTATTTAATTTGCAAATGCAGGAAGGTGGATCGATACATAGTCATCTTAGTGATTTCCATGGATTAGTAAATCAGTTAGTTTCAGTCAATATAGCTTTTGATGATGAAATTAAGGCTCTCTTATTCTTATGCTCATTACCTGAAAGTTGGGATAATTTGGTAATGGTAGTTAGTAATACTGCGTCTGCTTCAAATATATTAAAAGTTGATGATGTTGTTAGTGTAATGTTGAATGAAGAAATTCACAGAAAAAGCACAGGGGAATCATAAGGGAATGCATTAAGTGTTGAAAGTAAGGGAAGGCAAAGATAGAAGATCAAGCAAGGAAAATCAAGGTCAAAGGTAGGTAGGAGATCTAGATCCAGGCGTGGCAGGAAAATTTACTAGAATTGTGGAAAGAAAAGGCATGTAAAGAAATATTGTTGGTTGGTAGAAGATCAGCATGAAGGAAATGAAGAAGCAGATGTTGCAGGTATTGTTGCACATGATGATCTTGTATGTTCCTTGGATAAAGTAGAATCTTGGGTTTTAGATTCTGGTGCCTCTTACCATGCAACCCCAAATAGATAATTTTTCCATGATTATGTCCAAGGAGACTTTGGAAAGATTTATTTAGGGGATGGTAGGCCTTGTCAAATGGTTGGCAAAGGGAAAGTGCAGTTGAAATTGTAGATGGACAACACATGGGCGTTGAAGGAGGTCATGCATGTCCCAGTCCTGAAATAGAATTTGATTTCTGTTGGAAAGTTGGGTAATGAGGGATGCACAATAACTCTAACAGTGGAATCTTGGAAAGTTTCCAAGGGTGCACTTGTTTTAGCAAGAGGTAAGAAAGTAGGTACTCTTTATCTATCTAATTGTATTACTGATTCTCCTTCTGGTTTATCTACTACAAATGTAGATGCAAAGATGTGGCTCTATAGGCTTGGTCACATGAGTAAGAAGGGGATGCATGTTCTTTAGTCAAAATGTAAGATTTCAGATTTGGAAAGCATAGATCAAGATTTCTGTAAGCAACAAAAGAAATTGAGGTTTCTTGTAACACATGATACAAGAAAGGATCACGTTTATTGTATAAAGAGGAAATTTGATGCTTTTGACAAAAATAGGAAAGCCTTGGTGTTTATGGAGAAGATGATGGACAGAGATCAGCTCAAGAGGCTGAATAATTCTAAGCAAGGTAGTTTGGACAAGGTTATGATCCAAAGTGAGCTCACAGGTAAAAAGTCATCACTCACAAGAAAACACAGTTACCGACGTTAGTCGAGTGGAATTGACATCAAACAGGCAGGTACCGATGTTGGTCATGTGCAAACTAGAGTCGGTGGTGTCAGGTAGGTGGATATTGACATCGGTTAGGGAACCAATGTTGGTGACCAGGTGGAAACCGATGTCGGTCAGGGAATCAGTGTCAATGATCAGGTGGAATTGACATCGGTCGAGTGCAGACCAAGGTCGATCAGAAAATAGATTTTGGCCAAACAACAAGCTGTCAAGGAGTCTCAAATGCCCATGTGGAGGATTGAAAAGGTAAGTAATATTCAAATTCATTATTCCTCTTCTTTACACTACTTGTTGCTCACTGATGGTCAAGAACCAAGAAGTTTTAAAGAGACAGAGTAGGTAGAATCCAGGAAATAGTGGGAGCATGGCATGAATGAGAAAATTGATTCCTTGGAAGAGAACCAAATGGGAGATTTGGTAGAGTTGCCAGCCGGGATGAAAGCACTAAAAGATGAATGGATTCACAGGTTAAAGAAATGAGAGAATGGACACGTGAGATAGAAGGCTAGGTTATATGGTCTTAAGTAGGCTGCAGGACAATGGTGTTTAAGGTTTGACAGGTGTATGACAAAGCATGGCTTTAGTCAATGTCAATGTGACCATTGTGTTTACTTTACCAGGTTAGATAATATTAGCTATATTATCTTGTTACTGTATGTGGTGTATATGCTTGTTGCAGGGTCACACATGCAGGGAATTGTTGAGCTAAAGGTAAAGTTAGTTCAGAGGTGTGCCATGAAGGATTTGGGAGCAGCAAAATTCTTTGGCATGAGTATTTCTAGAGACAGGGAAGATCACAGGTTGATGTTGTCTCAAAATGATTATGTGAATAAGGTAGTGGAGAGGTTCAATATGTAGGATGCAGAACTGGTTAGCACACCTATAGATGGACAGTTCACAGAATAGTGTCCCCAATCACATGATGAGGTTGAGTACATGTGTACTAGACCTGATATTACCCAAGCAGTGGGAGTTGTCAACAAGTTTGCGGCCAATTCAGGAAAGAAGCACTGGAAAGCAGTTTAGTGGATTCTTAGGTATCTGAGAGGGACCAGAAATAGGTATACATGCTATGTAGGGTCAAACACTTCTCTACATGGGTATGTAGATTCGAATATGGTAGGTTACTTGGATGATAGGAGTAGCACCATAGGATCTATGGTGGTTGGTCTTCAAGATCAAACTTGAAGAGGGATACAAGCCAAAAAAAAAATAGATGATGTACAAGTATAGGTATAGGTGTAGCTATTTATCTTCAAGTGGGAGATTATTAATTTGTGGAGCTAAAAGCTTCATTAATGCAAATGGAGGAGGTTCTTGAGTTGTAAAGCAACCGACATCGGTCTGATCAACTGATGTCAGTCATCTTTAGTGTTCGCAGTAACCGACATCGGTTAGGGGTCGACTGACATCGGCTAGATAGGAATCGACGTGGGCAACCTGTGTGTGCGTGCATTTGCATGCGCTTTTAGAACTGGTCTAATTTTAGACAGACAGTTAGTTTGCATGTAAAAGACTAATTTTAGTCTTGAGTTTGCAATTCTAATTATTGTAATTAGGAAGTGTAATTATTGTTTGCATGGGATCTATTTAAGAGACCCATGGGGCTGTATTTTAATCAAGGACAAGGAAGAGATCCTTCCAATTATAAGATCAGTTGATCTGCAAGTTGTGCAAGATCAGGTAGAAGATCTACATGGTAAGTAAGGTCAGTTAGATTTGCAGGTGTGTGTGTGTGTGTACAAGGTCAAAGGAGATCTGCAACACAACAAGGTGCAAGATCAGGGAGATCTACTTGGATTACTTTGAGTACTTGGTGTACTGGCAGTATTGTTACTGATTGGTGGAGGGTACAACTCTGTGTTTGAGTTGTGGTTGTAATTGGTTGAGTGAGAGAACTCTTGAGGGAGAATTACTGGTATGCCCAAGAGGTGTGGGAAGTGTGTGGCATCTTCATTGTATTTCCTTCTGGAAGAGTATTAATACAAGATTGTATTGTCTCTCATATTCTATGTTGTTTCTAGTTTCTAGTTACTTATTACTTCTAGTTTAATTCCATGTTTAGATGCTTATACAAAGGTAATCAATTGTGCTCTTAAGGAGTAGGGATCCTAACAAGTGGTATCAGAGCTTTATGTTCTAGATCATGATTGCTCTAGTTCCTAACACATGGAAGTGATAGGAGTGATATGAACACTTCTCTTTGTTAACACCTTTGATGGTTTCCTAGATTATGAGGATTACCACAAGCCCATATGGTTTTTGGCTACAGGTTGACCACAAACCTATAGGGTTACAAGAGGTTTCTATTACACTTCAATGTTTTCTCATATTACCATAAACCCTCTTGCAAAAACCAAGTACTAATTTATTACTTTTGTTCTGCACAACATTATTTTTAAAGAGGTACCAAACTAGAAAATAATGCTCAGTATCTTATTGAAAAACACACTATAAAAACATAAAATAAACACACCAAAATTTTTCACCATAGAAATGGTGTGACCCCATCATAGGTAACTAATGAGAAGATGCCATTTGTCCTCCTACCTCCATTAAATGAAGCTACTTCCATAGTGAATGTGTTGGTAATGCTCAACTACATGATATTTTTGAGGAGAAATATCCCCCATAGTTTGGATCCATTTGATATTTGATGATAATTGACTGAAACTCAGGATGCCTTGTACAAGAAATAATGCATCCTTATAAAAATAATTAACTTTGATTTTGATCAATAATTTGGTGGACATAAAAATGATACTTTGACTCATTATTTAATGATGAAAAAATTAATTTTTAACTATAATAAAACCTAAAAAGTGATGAAACATAAAAAATATATCAATTAACAAAATGACACTTATAGTATAATATACTAACCAAACCACATGGCAAAATTTGGTTAATCGATGCTAGAAACGAGAAACACATGGATGCCATGGATTTGAAGCCTTTAACACTTCCAAAATTTGTGTCAATGGAACCCAAGATTTGACTCAAATATATCCTAGGTAAATCTCTAATGAAAAAAATTAAACACAAGTAAATATTACTAAGATTATGTCATATGCTCATCAAATAAAAAACTATTATGTCAAATAGTTTGGAATGATAATGGTTGCATATCGTTCAAGTTGTTCTGCTAGTAATGAAAAGGAATCTAAGTAGATATATTATTCAATAAGAACAAATATGTGATAAATACATATAATCATATGAAAGTATTAAACTCTAAAAAAATTCCAACATCCACTTCAAAACAAGTTGATTATGATGATTTGCTCAACTACATCTCAATAAAACTGACATATGACTATACAAATGGAATTAGACCAGTAGATAGACACAATTGATGCGAACTATGTCTCCCTCATGCAAAGACACATGAAAAGATGTATTCAATTCATAATTATACAAAATATGGTGTTTGAATATAATGGAAAATAATTGGGAAAAGAAGCATCGCTATAATCAAGATGTCTTACAGCTAAGTGGGTAACTCCATAGATTAGGGTGATAAAGAGAAGTATGCCTACCCCTTTAAGATTTAATGCACTTCGATCAAAGAAACGCCATTTTGATACCAATGATGAAAAATCTAGAGTAGAATGCTTCAATGGAGCATAATTGTTAAGTCATAATATTAAACAATAATAGGTTCATTAAATATAATGCAAAGTAGTTATACATGTGATAACTATTAACCAATTAACTAAACCACTAAACTGATGCTAACTATAAGCTTAATAACTATGCTAATAATGCTCTAATCTCTATGCCAACAATCACACAACTGGCACTATAACAAATCATTGAACTACATAATTAACCTAATTAAACAATGTAATACCAAATTTGACGAACAACTAAAAACCATAGTTATGTGTATTATATAGGATAGTATAAGGTGTTGGGTTGGTTTGTATCATCAACTCATATAATTGGATAAAAATTGTGGTTTGATTCACCTCTAATGCATCAATACTCAGCTTCTAAACCTTTCCAACTACTTTGGGTTGCTTCTTGGTGTCAACCATATTTATTTTACTATGGTGTTCTTCTTGATATTTGGAAACATAATTTATTGACAAACCTTATTTTTCAAGTTACACTCACACATTGATAGGCATATGAAATAAAATATCTCTTTTTCTCTAATACCACTGATCTATATCAATACTAAGCTTCTAGACCTTTTTGACTACTTCGGGTTGCTTCTCGGTGTCAACCATATTTATTTTTCTATGGTGTTCCTCTTGATATTATGAAACATAATCGATTGAAAAACCTTATTTATCAAGTTACAATTGCATATTTATAGGCATATGAAATGAAATATCTCTTTTGCTCTAATACCAACGATCTGCACCATGAGGCCCAAAACCAAGTGTGTGGGGAACACATAATTTTGGTTGTGTAGAGTGAATGCATAGAGATGTATTCAAATAAAAAAATAACAACACATTCAATAGAGTATAAATATTACCTAAAGGAAATGCAACTTGTATTACAACTTGTGTGTTACATAATAGATATGTAGAGCATAGTATTTGCGTTAAGACTATGTATTATACCAACCTCTAGGATGACAACATATGTTACATATTTAACATGAATAATACAAGAGTAGTTACAACTATTATCAGCTTTAAATAATATAATTAACATTTCTTTCATTTTCCTTACTGCACAAGGATTGAGCTTCTAGGTTGGTGGTGACTAATGGTTAATTTGACAAGATTCCTAGTTGGAGAGTGCCACCTAGTAAGTGACATGGTCAAAGCACGCCAACATGTGGATGTGATGAGGTAAGGAAAAGTGTAGGTACACAACCCTATGAATGAGCACCAAGATGGTGTGCAAAGCAGTGAATTGAGTGAAAAATTCTAAAAACTAGTGCAAGACTTATGTGCATGAGTGTAATCAAGCTTTGTGTAGAGGAGTGTGCATGTGCGTGTAGAAGGTGTGAGTTATAAGAAAATAAATAGGTGAGGTGTTTATTCTGCTGCATAGGTGTTGTGCATAGATTAATAAGGATGTATATTATTTTTAAAAGCATCTTCAAATGCTCGTAAATATCAAAGTCATAATTAGGCTTTACAAATACATGCATTGTTTTAAAATACTTTGTTATAGAGGACTTATGCTACTTGGGTAGTTGGTGTATTTATGTTTACCACAATATATTAAATTAATTCTCTTTTAGTTTTCCACAATATGTAAAATTAATTGATTCCATGTTAGTTTCCTACCTTTTTTTAAGTTGGCTGATTTAAATTGTGTAGCTCTATTCACATTATTTATATTTGAAACTTCCATATTTGATCAATTTGTTTATCTGTTGTTTTTTTTCAAAATTTACTCATGTACTAGAGATGGAACTCGAGTATCAATAATTTGTTTTAAGTTTCAATTTAGTTCATGTCTTCAAAATACTTATAGATATATATTCTTATGATTTAGATTGATGCATATATTATGAGCTTTTCTATTGTCTTCTTCAAAATCCTTATTTGAACTGACAAAAATTCTTTGCTGCAATACTTTTATCACCGTGTTAGGCTTCTCCCACAGAATATAACCTCTCTAATTTTTAACGTTGCAAATCTCACCACCACATAAGAAGTAACAGCCACTTCAATTCTCAGTACCACATAACAAAGAGTATTGATTTGGTAACACTTTTTGTTAAGGCTATATGCAACCACTTCATAGTATTATAAGTTACTATATCTACTATAAAATTTATTCTTACAAATTAGTTATTAATTTAGTACAAGTTAATGGAAAGTTGATTTCTACTGGTTTATTTAATCTATATTTTAAATATAAAATTTGGTCTCTTAGTTCTGTAGTTTTGGGCGAGAGACGCAATGTGAACAAATTTAAGAACAATTTACAATGAACGTGATTGGAAGATTCAAATGTTTTTAACATGTGTGAATTTATGGACAATAAACACTTACAACGGCTGAAACGGCACAGCTTTGGAAAGTAGCCCTATTACAATGAAACGATAATCTAGACAATGGGAAAAAACCAAATTATTTTATTAGTTCATTTCCATGGTGGTGACAGGTGGATAAAGCTCTAGATGCTTTAATCTGCTTTATTTAGATGCCTCGGTCATTGCATGAATACTTAAGTCTTTGGCCGTAACTCCTGCTCGCTGGGAATGTTAAATCCCTTGTTATGTGTCTGGATGGGTGGTATATCCAATAATACTTCTTCTACCATGGCAGGAAGTTCTTCCTAAATCAATGTTTTACCCATATCCCGAAATTCTTCACAGATTCATGTTTCGCCTATATCTCCAACAGCTTCAGAATTTGTAACAAACTGGGACAAAACTTCCATCTCTGCCTTGGTATAAGAGCTCAATTCTTGTGCTTATTCTATTAAAGGATTTAGATCATAACACTCACCGTGTACATCTAAATTAGAAATAGGATGAGCTAATTGAATGCTCCTCAAACCTCGAGCCGCAGCGTTTGAATTAACAGTTTAGTAGTCTATGTCCATGAAGATAACTTCTGTCACAGAACCCCTACAGGTCTGTATGTTGGAGGATGCATTCTTTTTATTTATGTGCGAAGCACTCGATAAGTGCGGGTGTCTGAGACTGTGCCGGCAAGAATCAATACCCATACGAATGAGCTTCGGTCAGGATGTCATTTGGCGATTATGGACCACTTATTCAATATAAACAGGCGAGATTAATTCCACAAAAATTAAAAACAGGCGGGGGTCCATGCAGACTGATATTTTGCTTTTAAGTTGAGAACTTTTCAAAAACATTATTTGAACAAATGTGGCTAAGTAGAGGAATTAAAAAAAGAAAAAAGAAATGCTATAAAATTGATAATCAAAAGAAGGTTTGTAAGCATGGACAGACTGGGTGCGGTAGCACTCTTGAAAGTCACCTGTTGCCAATGTCTGCGTGTGTTTCAATGATGAGATTATTTAACCATCGGAGTCTGCAACTGTTCCCGCATCTCTGCAGACCTGAACAATAATCAAACTATAAGAAATCTTATACCTTCAATCTTCATATGATTAATAATCCAATAAACAACAATGAGGCGAATTTGAAAGAGATATATTACAGAGACACCCATTTTTAGAAATTAATATATGTTTTTATACACCTGCTAACTTGGACAATGCACTCCAACATCCGTGACCATTCTTGGCAATGTAATTAATTAATTTAGTGTCCTCAGTGTAGATTTTATAAAACCCTGTTCTTCAAACCAACTGAAAATCTACCGTAATAGCGGGAAAAAAAAAAAAAAAAAATTGACTTACAACATTAAATAATCATCCTCAAATGTATCACCACCAGCAGACTTGAAAGATAATACCCAGCTGTAAATCAAATATAAGACACGCTGAAATTTTTTTTCTTATTTGAATCAAAAGCGCTGCTACATATAAATATAGAACGCAGCTTTCAAAAAGGATATCATACAGAATTTATTCTTCAAAAATAAAACAACTGTTCATGCAAAATTTGATTTAAAAAATAGTTATCTAAAAATTAATTCAATAGTAATTAAGGTTAACAATGACATGCATGGCAGTGCATAGTGAATGCCCACATGGAAGCCATGGTAGAACTGGAAGTTCTCTTCAGCATCACTTTTCAACAAACTCCCCCTTGATGCTAGGAGGACTCACAATCTGATCTCTGAGTACCAAAAACTGATCCGTTGCAACTCCCTTAATGAAAATATCTGCCAATTATTCTTTAGTGTTGATGTATTTTAATTTTATCACCTTCTTCTGCACTAAATCATGAATAAAATGATGCTTTAAATCAAAAAAAAAATGTCTTGGTGTGATGGATTGGATTGTTGGCTAATTTATTGACACTCATATTGTCCCAAAAAATCACTATGGGATGGATTTGTATCTCTCCAATTTCTTCAAGAAGTTTTCTAAGCCATAATGCTTGTGTACCTATTGAGGTGACTGCAACAAACTCTACTTATGTAGAATAAAGGACAACTATACTTTGCTTCTTTGAGCTCAAAGTAATCAAACCAGAATCAAAAGAAAAACAATTACTAGATGTAGACTTTCAGTCATACAAACTACCTCCCCAATTAGAATCACTAAAACCAACAAGATTGAACCTTTTAGAAGTGTAGTAATGAATACCAATATCTATAGTGCCTCTCACATACCTCAAAATTATGTTTGTTGCCTTCAAATGTATTTTAAATAGCTCTATTATGTTCCTTCAAATGAGTGAAACTGATAAATAGTATTAGGTCTTATGTGAGTTAGAAACACCAAGCTTCCAACAATGCTCCTATAAGTTGTCTCATCAACTATTTCAGCACCATCATCTTTATACAACACAACTCGTTGAGCAATTGGTGTCGACAATGGTTTACAATCAACCATATCAAATTTATTCAACATATCTCTAGCATATTGTTTGACAAATAAAAACTTTATTCTCACTTTGATAAACCACCATTCCTAGGAAAATATTTCATGAGACCTAAATCTTTCATCTCAAATTCATTCATCATATCAACTTTGAATTCATCCTTCATCTTAGAACTGCTACCTATATACAACAAGTCATCAACATACAACACTATAATAAAAATATCATTACCTTCTTCTTTGTAGTAAAGGGGAGGTTCACCCTTACTTCTTTAAAAGCCATTCTCCTGAAAATATCCATCAGTCCTAGCGTACCAAGCTCATGGTTATTTGTTGACGTCATACAAAGCCTTCTTCAACTTGTAGACATGATTTTATTTTCCTTGCACTTCAAAATATTGTTGTTGTTCCACATATACTTCCTCTTCTAAGTACCCATTCAAGAAGGCACTTTTCACATCCATATAATTGATGATCCAATTCATTTGAGCTACTAATAAAATCAGCATTCTAATGGTCTCTTACCTTGTTACTAGTGTAAATGTCTCTTCATAATCAATGCCATAATTTTGTGTGAAGCTTTTAGCAACTAATCTTGACTTATGCCTTTCAACACATCCACAACTGTTATACTTAGTCTTGTAGACCCATTTCATGCCAATCTTCTTCTTGTCATGTGGAAGCTTTGTAAGCTCCCAAGTGTCATTCCTATGAATATAATCTATCTCTTGTTACATTGCTTGCTTCCAAACCTCATTAGCACATGCATATTCAAAACATGATGGTTCAAAATCATCTTTAATAAGTAAAGCAAAATTCAGTGTCTCACATCTTTGATTTTCTTCATTTGCTTGATTTTAACTCATTTGATAGATGTCACAAAATCTTTTTACCTTCCTTGTAGAACTAGGACTTGAATCTAGACTTACACATGGAATTGAACATCTAGATGAGGGGCGACTTGGTGGATTTGTATCACTTATAACATAAATATTAGTGGGTTGTTCATGATCAATACATCAATAATAACATCATTTAAAACAAACTTTTACTTCTCCATATGGCTTTTTTGATGACCATAAACTCTCACTTAATAAGAAAACACATCTATTGACACAATAAGCCTATTAGTGATAGGATTATATAACTTATAATCCTTACTTTCCTCACTATATCCAATAAAAATATATGACTCAATTTTACGATCTAGCTTTTATCTCTTTTGATGAAGAACATGAACATAGGATAAAAAACCCAAAGATTTGAAATGATTACCATTAGGATTTTTCTCATACGATGCTTCAAACGAAGTCATCCTATCGAGTACACTAGTAGGAATTAGATTGAGAATATATACTGATGTAGTAACTGCATCTCCCAAAAATAATGACTTAATCCCTTTGTTTGTAGCATACTCCATGTCATCTCCACCACTGTATGTTTCTTCCTTTTAGCAACACCATTTTACTAAGGTGTGTAGGTAGTGGTGAGTTGTCTTATGATGCCATGCATAGGATAATTACCTTGAAAGGATTTTGGAAAAAATTCTCCTCCATGATTAATCCTTAAGCATTTGATTTTTCACCCTTTTTAATTTTCCATAAGGGCTTTAAACCTTTTGAATATATCAAGGGATTCATCAAAAAATAAACCCAACACTTTCATGAGTAATCATTAATAAAAGTGATAAAATATCATGACTTGCGTAAAATATTTGTTTGCATAGGACCACAAATATTTGAGTGAACAAGCTAATGTGGATGATGGGCCCTCCATGCATTGCCCTTTGAAAACTTCTCCCTTGCATGTTTTCCTTTCGCAAAACCTTCACAAATTTCCTTGTGCTCTTCAACTTTAGGCAACCTAGAAACTAATGCATTTGATGATAGAATCTTGAAACTTTGAAAATTTAAATTCCCATACCTAAGATGCCATAACCGACTTATATCCTCATATGCCATATTGGTAAAGCTATTGTTATGTTCACCAAACTTTAATGGGAACATATTATTCTTTGTCATAGGCACAACTATAACTAGTATATTATCCTAATTCTTATCCTAAATTATACATTACTAATTTTCAGATATAACTTTATAATTCATCTCACATATTTATCTAATACTCAAAAAATTATTCTTTAACTATTGAGTGTAATAAATGTCATTAATACTCTTCATACCTTCTTTTGTTTGTACTTCCGTAGCTCCTTTAGCAATAACCTCTAATTATTTATCATCACCACGCTAGATCTTGGATTTGAAACTTTCATCCATTGTTGAAAACAACTTCGCATTCCCTGACATACGGTCAAAACATCCAAAATCTAAATACCAAACATCTTTACTATAATTTGTAGCTTTGGCATTAGATAAAAATAAATTATTTGGAGGATTCTCATCACCTTATTGACCATAATGAACAATTTTACCTTATTTTAATCTACAATCCCTTTCAAAATGGCCATACCTATTACAATGGTAACATCGGACATTTGTTTTATCAAATCAGTTTCTACATCTTCCTCTAGAGCCATCTCTTCCTCATGACCCACTTTATACTCTATTTCCTCTTGAATAAATATGATTTTGACCTCTACCTTAGCCTTTATTACTTTTAGTTCTATTATTGGCATCTTCATTCTTTGTGACTTGTACATTGGAGGAAAAGGCTTTCTCATCATTATCTCCAAATGAATCTCTCAATCTTTCTTCACAAGACATCAAAGATATAACCATGTGATCAAATTAAAGGGCAGGCAAATTCTTTCTTTCTTCTATGATTATGGCAACATGGTTCCACGTTGGTGTGAGATTCCTCAAAACCTTTTTGATCACAATCTCATTGTTCACAATTTCATCAAATGTATCCATCTTATTGACCTAGTCCTTTACTTTGACATCATAGGTGATCACACTTTCAGCTTCTTGCATCTTCAGATTCTCGAATTCTCTCTTCAATGTTTGTAACTTGATAACTACCTTGGCAAGCATCTTTTAGAATCTTGAAAGAATCCTTAGCTATCTTTGCTCCTCTAATTCTTGGAAATAGGCTCTTATCTAGAGGCATTTTAATACGAAATAAGGGTTGATAATTCTTCTTTTTAGCCTCCTTCTTAGTTGTTTTATCATTGGCTATGAGGGCATTACAATCAGTTGGCTCTGCATAACTTGTTTTAGCGATCTCTCACAAATATTTTCCTATCAAAAAAATCATTTTTTTAATGCATAAATAGTCATACTCATTTCCAACAAATTCTAGAATGCCCAAGGAGTTAGAATTTGACATGATAAAATTTTGGAGAAATTCCAACCACTAAATGTTAACCCAAAAAAAAAACCCTACTTTGATACCTGATGTACTTTTTATAAAACCATATTCTTCAAACCAACTAAAAATATATTGTAATAGCAAAAATAAATTGGCTTAAAACATTATATAATCAACCTCAAATACATCACCACCAATAGACTTTAACTATAATACCCAATTGTTAATCAAATTGAAGACAGCCTAACATTTTTTGTCTTATTTGAATCAAAAGCAATGCTACATATAAATATAGAGCGTAGCTTTCAAAGAGGATATCATGCAAAAAAAATTCTTTAAAAACAATAAAAGGTGTTCGTGGAGATTTTGATTTAACAAATAGTTATCCAAAACTTAATTCAATGTTAATTAAAGTATACAATGACCTGCATGGTGGTGCATAGTGAATGCCCACTTGGAAGCCATGGTAGAACTAGAAGTTCTTTTCAGCATCGCTTTTCAACACTGATCACTAGACCACAATCCCTTCATTAATTTGTGTTTAGGATAATAATTAGTACAAGTCATTATAAACAACTATGAAACTATATTAAAAATGACTCAGGCTTGTGCTCATAACATATTTGCATTCCATAATTAGTGGATATTTGAAGAAACTAGTGATTGGGATTGGTTTAACATTGCACCCAGAAAAAATTAAAAGACCACCTCACCAGAGGAATCTTCTTGGTAATAATTTAATAATGTTAGTCTACGTGTTATTCATGTTGCCTGAAAAATGGACCCACCCATCCATGGATCCTAATTGGAAATATTTAGTCTATACGATGTTTTTTTAGGGGGTGGTTTAGATTATATATGGCCATTAAAAATTCCAATAGACTCTACAAATAGTATTAATACTTAGGAAAATATAAACAGTCATTGCATGAAAATTTATATCAAAAAAATATTGTGAATGATAGGGAGCCATCAAAAAAGCTTTTAACTGACATTCAAGGTTAAATTGAAATTTTAGGCCTAGTAGGGTTTATTAGTTATGGAAGGAAAACAATAATAACAATGCTAAATTTCATAGTTTTAGAATATATACAAAACCTACAATTTGCTTAGCAGTTTGTTAGAGAAAATAAAATGCACATCACCCTACAATTTTTTTGCATGAAGGGTTAGATCAGGTAGTTCTGACTAGGAAGTTGTGCTTCACAAAGTTTTTCAAATTACTTTCTTCAACATTTAGAGATCTATAAAATCTATGTTATTTATTTTAGGTATCTGAATGTGTATCCCCCATATGATTGGGGTTCATGTTCCCATACCTCCACTTATCTACAAATTCTATTCTCTATTTTAGATAGTCTAAATGTAGATTTAGGACATAACGGAGATTTCAATAACCCTATCTCTTTTTATCTATCAATTTTATGTTTCTCATTGTAAGTAGCCTGACTGCATAGCCAGAATATAAGTTCAAGTTTCAATTTCCTACTTTTATTTAATCAATTTACCAATTTTATATCTTTCATTGTGTAGAGATTTAAAATACAATTGGAAGTTCTAGTCCTAAGAACTTATCATAACCAATCTAAAAATTTATATCTCCCACTATTATAACCTAAATGATGGTGGTATTTGAACTTGAGTCTCTTCTTCAAGCTTTCAGCTATATGTCCCCAACTATAAATAACCTGAATGCTAGAGAGATTAGACCACCGACCGCCTATATATTAATACATCATTTATATAGTGAAAGTGGGGAAATTTAATTTTATTATACAATTAATTTTAAATTAATTCTGTTTAAAAAAGTTTATATTTAGTAACATTTTATTCATAATGAAAACTAAATTTAAGAAAACTAGACATGGATTTCTTTCTATGCAGATATTAGTATAGCACCAAAAAATTTCATACCATCATTTCTCTTGTCATTTGTATGCCATTTCATAAGATTAAATTTCATACCATCATTTCTCTGACCTCAATAATGTGAAATAAATTTTCCCCATTTATTAACAAGGCCTTCTTTGATAGTCTTAAGTGGTTTTACACAATGCATTCAATGACATGTTAGTTTATATGATGATAAATAAAAGGGAAAAACTACTTCACTATCTATGGTACAAGAAATGTTTCCTGAATGCAATTTCATACATCGTATCTATTGATAAAGGAACATGGCTTCTAGTCAGGGAATTGATGCTCAAGATTCAATACTATTTAAGGTAGAGGACAACATTTTTAATAATAATAATAATAATAATAATAATAATAATAATAATAATAATAATAATAATAATAATAATAATAATAATAATAATAATAATAATAATAATAATAATAATAATAATTTGGTTACAATGACTACCTATTGTGATTAAGATGTTGGTTGTGTAAAAGGGCATGTTTCCTACCCCTGACAACATGGATTAGTCACTTCATGTATTATGAGTATATGTGGGATGCAAGAGTAAATAATGCAGAGATGAGAAAAAGGAACTTAAACTTGAACCCAAAATATGGAAAATGAAAACAGATAAAGTGAGAAGAAAATATTAGATTTAGAAAGAAAACTATAAAAAATTAAAAGATGGATAACATTGAATAGTATTAATCTAATTATAAATAAGAGTATGAATAAAGTAGAGGATGTTGAAGAGAGTGGAGCGTAAAGAGAGGCTTTGTAAAATTTTGTAAGAGGATAAGGTAGAGAGTATGCATAACAAGGAATAAAAATGCCTAATAAGAAAGAACAAATAACTGAGGATAACACAGATATGGAGTAGAGTGAAGAGGAAGAGGAAAGTAAGATAGCATTAGAGTATTTAAAGGATAAAAGTTAATCACAATTAAGGGGAAAGACATTGTTTGGACAAGGGAAAGAATATTCCTAGTAGGATATTATGTAAATTAACATAAGTGTCATTGGTTCAAGATCACAGATAGAATAATTTGACTACAAAGGTGATTCATTTCTAGAGTATGCATCCCACGATCTTAATTTGTCATTAGTTATAAAAATAACAAGTTTAAAAGAAGGGACAGTCAGAAGCTAGTTTTAATCATTTACAAATAAATTTGGTAAACCTAGTTTATAAAATGAGTAATCAATAACTAAGAAGAGGATACAAGATATTGGATACACTTTAGAGACTATTTTAATATGCCAATAAAAACAAGTATGTAGAATCTGATATTCAAAATCACTTGTGTGCAACAACTTATAGTCCCAGTTACTAATGTGCAAACACCAATGGTAGTAAATTTAAGTGAACTAAATATGGAAATGAATACAAGAATGTTTATTACTTTGATTTAATATGATGGTTCTATAGACCTTGATCAATATTTAATAACCTACAACATGAAATGGAATGTTAAGGGAGTAACCTATAAAGATGTAAATAAGTTCAATCTTATAAGAGCTTTAATAGGTCAAGCTTTGGAATTCATTTTTAAAAGGGATGTTAATGCCTTAGATATTCTGTTAGATAAAGAGAAGCTAATTTAATGATTTGACGGAGATTTGATAGTGGAGTGGAGAATCCATATGGGATTATGATCATATATTTTTAAATATGATGAACAAGATTGATTTTAAAAAGGAGGAAAATGACAAGGGTGTCTGATTTATAGAATGGGAACAATCTATAATTTGATTTTCCATTACACAATGTCAATTCTTGACTAAGGCTAATGTTGGAGAAGTTTCCCTATGAGCTGAAAAAGTTGAGGACTATGTAGACACTCCAGTAGTTAGCTCCAAAGTTGACATGAAAATTGATGCTTTTCTCAATAGGATGGATGAGATACATGAAATTGACATAGATAAACTGGGCTTATGATGTATTTAATGTGGTCAATAAGGGTATCATAGGAATGATTATTTAAACTAAAAACCAAATTCTATGAACTATGTAGAGTTGTAGGGCATCAACCTTAAGGTGTCACCCATTACAATAGTATATAAAAAAATACCAAAAAATTTATTTTATTGTTTATCAAATTGACCAATCATGGTGAGAAGAGTTGTAGAGTTTTATAATAATTGAAGTAATATATCACCAAAAATGTCTTCACAGTCATACCACAAACATCACCCACTACTAAGTAGGGAATTATAAGATTGAATGTCCAAATTACTAGTATGACACAAGGTGGTTATGAATGGATGCCTTCATCACCTCAATATCAATATCAACTATAGGATCTAAATGAATAGACATTTTCATCACTGTAGTATCAGTATTATTCCTCATGAGAATGTGAGTCCTCAACATTAACAATCAAATTGAGCTCCAACATCATCTCAATAGTAGTATGATGGATATAATGTGAAAAAAATATATCAAAGAGGATTTTATAGGAAATACTACATGGTTGGGGCTTCCAACAAAGTATAATAAAATATAGAGGAGGGTACCAAATTGGATATCAGGGAGATCATAACATTGATAAATGATAATCTTGCTAGCCTATTCAATGATATTTATATGGTGAGTATAATCATTTTGCATGAAATTACCACACTAACTTTTAGAGATGAATGTAAAATGTTTATTTTAGAGTTTAAGGACAACATTAGAATAAATATTTCCTAGTATTAGAGAATTAAAGTAAAGACAAACATGTGCACAATGTTAATATGATAAATATGCAACCTAAGGAAAATGCTTTCATGTAAGTAGTTAATACATAAAAACATAGAGAGAAAAATATTCCTCCATTATAAATGCCACAAGATCATGTAATCATGAATGTATAATGGTAAAAATATCTTTATCCTACTACAAAGAATATCTTGATGTACTAAGAAGGTACTTTAGGACATACAACAACAGAGTGCATCAGAAGGAGATACCAAAACCATTAATCCACAAATGTATATGGAAATTGTGTGTATTATGAGAAAGGAAGGTGTTTTGATTGCATTGATAGATTTGTTAAAAATCATCAGTACTTCATGTAAAGAAGGCATCTCATAGAACATAACTAATATTTTGAATAATCTTATGGAGTGTGAACAATGATGACAAAAACTTATTGACAAGGTGGTTTGGTATGTCAAAAAATAAAACATAGGATGTTGAATCATGTATAAACATTGACCTTAAAAGATATGAGATACCTAATGTAGTATTTTATTTTATATGTACTTTCAACATATTTCATATATCTAGTTGGGAGGCTATTGGTAGGCCACCCTTGATATATAGTACTTTTACTCTCAGTCTTGTATATTCCTCCATTATAAATGCCACAAGATCATGTAATCCTGAAGGTATAATGGTAAAAATATCTTGATCCTACTATAGAGAAGAGCTTGATATATTAAGAAGGTACTCTAGGACATTCAATACTAGAGTGCATCAGAAGGAGATACCAAAACCATTGATTCAAAAATGTATACAGAAATTGTGTGTATTATCAGATAGGAAAGTGTTTTGGTTGCATTGATATATTTGTTTAAAATGATCAGTAATTAATGTAATGAAGGCATCTTATAGAACATAACCAATATTTGAAATAATCTTATGGCGTGTGAACAATGAGGATAAAAACATATTGACAAGGTGGTATGGTATGTCAAAAATATGAAAACATAGGATGTTGAATCATGTATAGACATTGAGCTTGCAAGATATGAGATACCTAATGTAGTATTTTATTTTATAAGTACTATCAACATGATTCATAGATCTATTTGGGATGATATTTGTAGGCCACCCTTGATGTATAGTCATTTGACTCTCAGTATTCTATATTATAGGAGAGAATAACCAATTTTTTCCTATTATAAGTGGAGATTAAAGTTTCTTAGTTGAATCTATAAGGAGAATTTTTGTTGTTGGATATGAAAATACATGAAATCCATTATCTTTACTTAGTTGGTAAGAAATAAGTATATGGTGGTAAAATGACTATCAATATAGTATGCAATAATTTAGAGATACACTAGGGGGATAAGATCATTGGTATAACTTTGAATAAATTAGAGCATAAAACCTAAGCAAACTCACCTTATGAATATGTGGATAAAAATTAGTTCAAAGATAGCAAAAATACATGTAAAAATGCTCTACGTGTTGTGGAATATAATTTACTTAAACCATAAATTGAGAAACATGTATAACCATAGACAATAAAATAGATGGTTTACAAGCTAGGCCAACTCCTCAATTTCAAATTCAAGAATGTATCTCTCAATCTATGTGATCTCCAACTAAGTAAGATGTATATTTCCTATACAATATAGGTGCAACATCAATGAATTACATAAACCTACTCCATAATATGTTTTTAATTTTGAAACAATATCTCCAATAGGTGGTGACTTAGACACACATATGTTAAATTGGGATAGAGGATATCATTAGGTATGGTCTTTGTGAATGGTGTTCACCACATAACACCAATTACCATGATATTTTATGACAACGGATCTCAATATGTTTATCTTGACATTGGAGTACCATATACTATATATAGATCAAATATTTAATATACTCAACTATGCCTTGAATTCAACTATTGTGACATGGTCGAACATGCATATAGAATAAGAATGATAATGGGATGGAGCATGCAAAATTTAGTGAGTAACATTTTATTTACTGCTCATTATTACAATATGGTGGACATTATTTCAATAAGGCCAATTTTCAAATATAAAAATTAATAAATGTGTAAATATATGGTATTCTTTTGGTGTTGATCCAAGATACTATTTACAAATTTTTTTTCCATAGACTAGCACCACTTCGAACTGTGTGGTATATGCATCAGGAGTGCAGGAGGGAGAGTAAACATTGGGCACAAGTAAATAAATATTTGATTCAAATTTTGTGTTTGAAGATGAAAATTCAATAGTCCATAATGCATTAAAAAATTAAAACTTTTCTATGTTATGACTGGGTATAACATTTAGGAATTATGAAAAATATATGATCATTGAATGAAGCAACTCAAGACTTGAATCTAGCAATTCATAATTATAAGGATAGTAAATAGGAGCAATCCCTTCTTAAACCTTGTAATAGAATCACAGATGAGATGATATAATCTAGTGATAGTGATGGGGATATATATATATATATATATATATATATATATATATATATATATATATATATATATATATATATATATATATATATATATATATATATATATATATATATATATATATATATTATGTAACTAGAATGAGAAGTAAATCCAAAAAAAGCTCAAGACATAAAAAAAAGGAGGAAGAAATACTACACAATATAAACCTTCTAGAAAAAGAATGAAAATGAACTTTTGGAGAGGCACTACCAGTAGATCTAATAAGGTATATCATTTACCACTAAAAACCATTGAAAAAAAATATTGGAACATAGTCTATACCCAAAATTGTGACTTTGGGTGATTACTAGGCATAGAACAAGATTTCAGATGTATTGTAGTTGTTAAAAGATTATCAAAATGTCTTTCTGACTAAGTTTATAGAAGTTGAAGGTGTATATCTATTATTGGGTGAATTTACATTGAATTAAAATAGTAAGTGAGTCCCATTAAAAATTTTACATACATATTAAATCTCTACACAAAGATGAAAGTGAAGGATGAGATGGATCACATGCAAAAGGCATGGATCATCTATCTAGTAGAAAAGGAATATTAGGTGAGTCCCATAGAATTGATGTTGTAGAAGACAAGTGAGATTTAGGTATGTGGATATTAATACACACTAGAATATATTTGAGTTTATGATCCATTTACCATACAATTAATAAATGAGGTTCTAAAATCAGTTGTAGGTCGCAAGGTATACTTGTTCACAAATGAATTAAATGGATACCATCAAATTACTATCATAGAGAAAAACCAGGCTATAATAATTTTTTTAATGAAATGGAATTTTTGCATATATAAGGCGATGCCCTTTGGTATTGTGAATACTCTAGTAGTTTTATCTAGGGTGTTGGTAATAGTATTTAAAGAATATATACATGAATTTTGGGAAGTATATCTAGATGATTGGGATATATTATATTTACTTAAAGATAATTTCTCTAAACTACTTATAATGTTATAATGTTGTTTATCCCTGTGCATTACATTTAATTTAAATAAATGTTTATTTCTCACACCTTTAAGTATTTTTCTTGGTCAAATCATATGTAGTAATGGAATCATAGTTGACTAGGCTAAAATTGTAGTAATAGTGGGGATACCACCTCCAACTTGGCATGGATACAAGTTGAGAGTCCATTTATGTTGTTCAAAACCTCACAAGCACATAAAGTACTCATGGAATATGTTAGTGTAGTCTTGAACTGACTAATCCTTGTATTGATGTAGTTGTTAGGACTTGATGTATTCTTACCCAAAGTGTGAGATAGGTTATTACTTCTCCTTTAGCACATAAATTACCAATAGAATATTTTGGTTTAGTCTTGAACTAACTGATCCTTGTACTGATGTAGTTGTTAGGACTTGATGTATTCCTACTCAAAGTGTGAGATAGGTTAGTACTTCTCCTTTAGCACAACAAAAAAGTTATTGTATGATTTAATTATAAGACACACTTATAAATGTTTCATACTAAAGTTATCCCAATAATGAATAACTATAATGGATATCTTCTATTGAAAGTGGTTTTCGTTGATATCAAAGTTGATGTCATTAATGTCAAGGTTGATTTCATTGATGTGAAGATGCATCTGAAGGTGTATGGTGAGTGATGTTTGAGATAATTTGAAGGCAAACTATTGTCTCTTACTTGACATATAATTTGAATTCAAAATAATGATTCTTTTATTGGTTTATGTCAAGTTCAACATCATGATTTAGGTCATCTTGATGATTGTTAGTATTGTCACAAAGAGGTTTGATTATCAAGTAAGCAATGAACCATGGTTATGATGTTTTAGGTCTACATGATGCCATGAGATCATATTTATCATAAATATATTTTTTAAATTGTTTATTCATGTAATATATTAAATACAAGGTAAGCATTCTTAAGCGGTAATCTTTGTGTACAAGGTGTCTTGATAAGCATAGTCATATCGTGAGCATATGGATGGTGATCATGAAGAGGTATGTGTAGAGGTATGACATTTTTTATGAGAATTTAAGGCATGTGATCTAGGTGTATAATGATCAAGGAGTATTTTAAGGTCATTTTTCAAGTTTTATGTGCTTGAGAAGCCCAGTTATGACACTAGTCATGGTATGTAAAGTCCTAATAAGATAACTTGAGCATGGTGTCTTAGTGAGCTAGATACACAAACATATAAGAGGTTATATGAGGTTACATGAAAACATATTTGAGTCATTGAATCACTCATGATAGTCTTAGGGTGAGCCTAAAGGGATAGGACCTTTAGACCTAGTCTACACCGAAACCACCTCTAGACCATGCCTGACCTAATGACGCATCATGAGCTATTATCAAGACATATGAAGTATTTTTGGTGATATTTAAGCATGATAAATGCTTTATGTCATGGGAGTGAGGTTTTCATCATGACATTGACATATTAAGAGCTTGTAATAAGGCATAAAGGATAGTATAAGGCCTAGTAAGGTATGAAGACTATGGTATATAGATAATATAAGCCTAATGGGTTATGAAGTTCTATTTCCAATACAATAATTGTTAGGTGTTTTTTATAAGAGGTATTATATGTTATATTAATAATGTTTAGAATGTTTGAGGTAAACTAGTAGTTTATCATTTAAATTTAAATTCTATCTAATAATTTCATAATGATATTGTAATTCATTTAAATTCATTTTAAGGCTCTATAATAGGTCATATATATGTTGAAGATCATTGTCACCATGAATTTTCTTGGAGGTCAACTAGCAGTTCTAGGTAAGCAAATGATAGCAATGAGTTTGAGGCTCTATGACATAAGTGGGTGTATATGATGGAAGTGGTGTTATTTTATGGGATTTATATGTGTTATTAAACCTTTTTATAATGTTTTTTATTAAGTTAAAGTAATTAAAATATTGAAGCCAAAATGGCTTGACTGGTTGAGTGAGGTCTGTGAGAGAGAAGGTCAACAAATTAGTCCACAAGACCAATAATTTCTCCTAAAGAATATGATATTTTTATTTTTTTTTATTCTTAGTATGTTTTAACATCATGTCCATCTATTGGAAGTAATTTATTATGTTATTTAAAGTGTCATAAGTTCAAGTTTCCATGACTTTGTTTTGAGTCTAGTTGACAGTTCAGAGTGAAAATTTTATAGAGTAGAGTTTGAATCTATAAAGCCTGAGTTATATAACATATTTCATTTTATGATGACCTTAGGTCATGAGGTTTCTAAATATATTATTTATTAACATGTTTTTTTTTAAATAATTTTTGTTTTATCTTTATTAGTTCAACATGGACTTGTTAGGTATGCATAGGCCTAAATGTGAATAATGCTAATGGCATGTTTAAGTGGTGGTTAGAGTTAAAAATGTCATAGACATAATATAATATTATTATATGTACATTGGATTGTAATATTAATAATTCATTCTATGTGTGGAGTTTTAAATTGTTTCAAGGAGATCAAAGGGTAATGTGTGCTCGTGAAGGCCTAATTGTATTAGATCTCCTTAAGGTCTAAAAGAGGTTTTGGTACTATATGTTGCGATAAAAAAAATTATAACATTTTATTTATGTATTAAACATGTTAAAAAACCTATTTAAATGTTAATACAATTATGAAAGTGTATATGGCCAACCAAAAGGTGTATGAGCAAGAGGCTTGTATATATACAAGGTAGTTTTAGGCTTATTTGGGTATGCAGAATGTAAGTGAAAAAAATAACATATTACAAATCATAAGGAGGTATTTTAGACCATTATGAGAGTAGATAGGATCTGTGACTAATATTTCATATAGGTATTTACTAACAATAACAAGGTCATATGATTTAATCATTAATGAAGAGACCTAATTGAGCAAAGAGACTTAAAATGAAGTTTAAGAGGGTTAAGAATGCAAAGTGCTGAAGAGGTGGTGATCATGAATTAATTGAAAAGAATTTGTCCCCAAATTTATTAAATTAATTATATATCTAAGTTGGTTTTTCTTCATCTATGGGGTTAGTGCCTCCTTGCAAGTTGGTGCTTACTAAAACCTTGCTGAATTGGTGCTTAGCTAGTTGTTGGTGCTCCATGTGGAGTTGGTGATTCAATAAATATAGTGATTGTATTATAATATTGTAGTCCATTTTTAAATATGTGTTTTCTTACCATTAATATTTTACAATATATGTGATGTGTTCTTGTGTTTCTTTCCTATGTGGATAGGTGTTTATGCTTGCAAGATCTATATGCTTGTTTGACTATTTCGTGCTTGATTAAGTGATATTGATAAGAAATTTTTTGAATAATGATTCACCCTAACCTCTTATTAATTTTTATTCTAACATTTTCTATCATATCTGGTCCTTTTAATTAGGTATAACAGCTTAAAGGAGATCCTAGAAGCAATGATGGGTAGTCAACAAGTTCAAGATGGTTTCTTTACTAGTAAGGCTCTATTATTTAATTGAAATAATTATGAAATATATAGTCTAATAGTCATAAAATATTATAACATTTTATTTATGTATTAAAAATGTTATGAAACCTATTTAAATGTTAATACAAGTATGAAAGTGTATATGGCCAACCAAAAGGTGTATAAGCAAGAGGCTTGTATATATACAAGGTAGTTTTAGGTTTATTTGGGTGTGCAGAATGCAAGTGAATAAAATATCATATTAAAAATCATAAGGAAGTATTTTGGACCATTATAGGAGTAGATAGTATCTGTGACTAATATTTCATATAGGTATTTTTTAATAATATCAAGGTCATATGACCTACTCATTATTGAAGAGACCTAATTGAGCAAAGAGACCTAGAAGGAAATTTAAGAGGGTTAAGAACGCAAAGAGCTGAAGAGGTGGTGATCATGAATTGATTGAAAAAGAATTTCTCCCCAAATTTATTAAATTAATTATGTATCTAATTTGGTTTTTCTTCATCTATGGGTTTAGTGCCTCCTTGCAAGTTGGTGCTTGCTAAAACCCTGTTGAATTGGTGCTTAGCTAGTTGGGGTTGGTGCTCCATGTGGAGTTGGCGATTTAATAAATTTAGTGATTGTATTATAATATTATAGTCCATTTTTAAATATCAATTTTTTTTCTTCCCATTAATATTTTACAATATATGTGATGTGTTCTTGTGTTTCTTTCCTATGTGGATAGGTGTTTATGCTTGCAAGATCTATATGCTTGTTTGAATATTTCATGATTGATTAAGTGATATTGATAAGAATTTTTTTGAATAATGATTCACCCTCATCTATTATTAATTTTTATTCTAACATTTGGTATCAGATCTGGGCCTTTGAATCAGGTATAACAGCTTAAAGGAGATCCTATAAGCAATGATGGGTAGTCAACAAGTTCAAGATGGTTTCCTTACTAGTAAGGCTCTATTATTTAATTTAAATAATCATGACTTATAGATTATAATAATCATAAAATATTATAAAATTTTATTTATGTATTAAACATGTTATAAAACCTATTTAAATGTTAATACAAGTATGAAAGTGTATATGGCCAACCAAAAGTTGTATGAGCAAGAGGTTTGTATATATACAAGTTAGTTTTAGGATTATTTGGGTGTGCAGAATGTAAGTGAATAAAATAACATATTACAAATCATAAGGAGTTATTTTAGACCATTATAGGAGTAGATAGGATCTATGACTAATATTTCATATAGGTATTTTTTAATAATATCAAGGTCATATGACCTAATCATTATTGAAGATACCTAATTGAGCATAGAGACGTAGAAGGAAGTTTAAGAGGGTTAAGAACACAAAGAGATGAAGAGGTGGTGATCATGAATTGATTGAAAAAAAAAAATTCCCCAAATTTATTCAATTAATTATGTATCTAAGTTGGTTTTTCTTCATCTATGGGGTTAGTGCCTCCTTGCAAGTTGGTGCTTGCTAAAACCCTGCTGAATTGGTGCTTAGCTAGTTGGGGTTGGTGCTCCATGTGGAGTTGGTGATTTAACAAATTTATTGATTGTATTATAATATTATATTCCATTTTTAAATATCAATTTGTTTTCTTCCCATTAATATTTTACAATATATGTGATGTGTTTTTGTGTTTCTTTCATATGTGGATACGTGTTTATGCTTGCAAGATTTATATGATTGTTTGAATATTTCATGATTGATTAAGTGATATTGATAAGAATTTTTTTGAATAATGATTATCCCTCACCTCTTATTAATTTTGATTCTAAAATTTGGTATCAGATCTGGTCCTTTGAATTAGGTATAACAGATTAAAGGAGATCCTAGAAGCAATTATGGGTAGTCAATAAGTTCAAGATGGTTTATTTACTAGTAAGGCTCTATTATTTAATTGAAATAATTATGACTTATATAGTATAATAATCATAACATATATAAGTTAAATGAAATTTTCATATCATAATAATTTGTGGATGGATACACTCCACCTTCTACACCACCAATTGACACAACATTCAAGAAAGAAAGTGAGAGCAATTCTAAGGCAATGAAAGCAATTTTATGTGGCCTATCAGAGGTAGAGTTTTTAAAGATATTGCATTATTAAACATACAAGTTAATATGACAAAAATTGAGTAATATCTAATAAGAATACATGAAGGTGAAGATGGCCAAGCTGTAGACCCACTGGAGATAGTTTGAAAGTCTAAAGTTGAATAGAAATAAAACCATTATATCTTACCTATTGAAGGTTGATGAAGTTTTAAATGTAATTAGAGGATTAGGAAAAGAATATAAAGAGTATAAAGTTAATAAAAATTTATTGGGATAACTAATTCCTAAGTTTAACTCTAAGGTGTTTGTAGGAGAAGAGATGCAAGATATGGTCAAACTAGGAATCGATGGGCTTCATAGAATCTAGACTATGTATGAGATGATAAAAAATGAAAGAAGATATCCAAAAAAGGAAGAAAAATTAAAACATTAAAGTAATTAAAAAACCAAGAAGGTCAAATATGAGTAATATTCATATGCTTATAATGATTAACTAATAGCCATATTTATTATAAACTTAAGGTTTGGATCTAGTATGTACAAAGGTAAGATACCTTTTAAATATTTAAATTATGAGAAGATTGGCTAATTTTCCTCCAAATTTCCTAACAAGGATAGAATTGATCATGATGAATAACATGATAAATATCATTGAGATGATAGGAAGTTCTATAAGCCTAACAAGAACAAGAAAGATTTCTACAAGTATGAAGGTAGGAAAGGGTCATTTTAGAACAAGAGAAGTTTAACACCAAAGAAGATAATAATGGATCTATTTTAAGTGATACAAGTACATATGATAGTGATGATGTAGGTAATGAACATGAACATGAAAATAATAAAACCTTATTCATGGCCATAGAATTAGATAACAAGGGTTGCTCAAATCGAAAAGGCATTATTATTGATGTAGAATTAGAGGAAGAATAAGATGAAGTGAACCTTGAGGAAGAATTGGAAAGTACCCTAGTGGAGCTGAAATTATAAATAATAAAGAATCAGAAACTAAGATCATTATTTAAGGACTATGAAGATTAGATTGGTTTATTCAAGGAGAGATTGAAAAACATATCCAAGGAGTATGATGATATCATCAATCAAATTGAAACATAAATATAGATATTCACTATTAGATTAAAATCTAAAGAGGAATAACGCATCGAGTATGAAACTAAAGTAAAATCATTGAAATATGAATTGGATAAAGTATCTAGAAAAGTTAAGACCTTTTTGAATTTTGAAAAAAACACTAAGGATCTAGATGACATCTTGAGGAGTCAACAATTTGCAAGTGATAAGATAGGTCTTGGTTTTAATTAAGACCAAAAAGACATAGCTCAAGTCAAAGAAAAATATAAAGAAGACAAGAAGGTCAACATGAAAATACCAATTAGATAGCCTAATTCTATTAGATATGCTAATCCATTCAATGGTTATTGTTATACATGCAATCAGTTTGCTCACAGAGTAAGAGAGTGTAGAAGACTCTTTAAAAATGAATATGCATGGGATTATGAAAATAATCATCCATCAAGAGGTATGAAAAAATATATTTAATACATCTATCATAACATGGGACACATTGCAAGATTTTGTCCTAATAGAATTAAAAAGTTATCGAGTCAAGACAAGAGGTTTGAAACCCCTATATTATAATAGAGAAGATAAACGAATGTATGCAAACCAAAGTTAGAAAAGGTGAGTCATGATCAGTCTACAAGCTCAAGTAGACTATTTGTTATGGTATAAAAAGCTTCAAATGAGAAATTAATTTAGGAATTTTTATTATAATCTCATATTATTGATCACATAGATGATGAAAATATCAAGCCAAACATACAAATCAAGACTAATATAATTTTTAAAGATATTCGATATTGTGAGAGCATTTAGATCTGGGAATATAATGAACTTGTGTGGTTTTAGTTCTATATGTAAAGAGGTGAGTCTATTAAGACTCATGGAAACACTATTCAATTGAAAAAATCATGATGGATGCTTGGTTTGAGGGGGAGTTATCTAGGTTGTTGAAAAGCCCCAAGTGTAGTTGATGACAAGAATATGGTGGCCTAGTGTGTGGTCAAATATTTCTATCATATCAATTATGCCAAGGATAAGGTAAGTGGTATTGACATTTGATTTCATTGGTAAGTGGTATTGAGATTTGAGTTCATTTTAATGAGTTATACATGGATTAGTGGGGAGAATATTCCTATAATAATTCACATTCTGTGTGTTGAGACTCTGTTGTAACAAGGTGTGATTTCATATGGCAGTTTGTGGAAGATCATTTATCACTAATGTAAAAGGGGGTAAAAATCTAAGAATAGTGTTTGAGGAAACTAGGGGAGATGAAAGTAACAAAATTGAAGAATATTTTACCATCAATGGCCAAGATGGAGTTTGTTGCCAAAAAAAATTAGTGGTTTCAAAGTTGATCTCATTGATGTCAAGGTGCATTTGGTGAAGATGTATGGTGAGTGGTGTTTGATATGATTTGAAGGTAACCTAGTGTATTTTTATAGAGAGAGAATTTTAAGGTAACCTAATGATTCTTATATTAGGTGATGTCAATGTCAATGTCATGATTTAGGCCATCTTGATGATTGTCACTATTGTCACAAAGAAGTTTGATGATGATGCAGTGAAGAATGTTTATGAGGCTCTAGGTCTGCATGAGGTCATGAGAGAATATCGATCAAAAAGATATTGTTGCTATGGTGTGACAATGTTGTCTAGTCAGTACAAGGTAAGTATGTTTGAGTTATAACCCTTGTGGACAAGGTGTCTTGAGAAGCCTAATCATAATGAGCATAGTCATATCATGAGTATGTGCATTGTGGGAATGAATAGGTATGTGCAAAGGTATGAAGTTATTTATAGAGAATGTAAGGAATGTGAGAAAGGTGTAGAAGAATTAAGGAGTGTTTCAAGGTCAGTTGTCAAATTTCAAGTGCTTGAGAAGCCTAGGCATGCAACTCTGCATGGCATGTAAACTCCTAGTGAGATGGTTTGAGCATGGTGGCTTAGTAAGTTAGATGCACAAAGTCATAAGATTTTGTATAAGTTTCATTTAAAATATATGTGATGAATAGGATCACTAATGAGAGTCTTGGGGTGAGCCTACATGGGTATGACCTTTCAACCTAGTATGCACCTAGATCATCTCTAGACCATGCCTAACCTAATGAGGAATCACGAGCTATTTTCAAGACATATTATGAATGTCTGGTTGTGTTTAAACATGAGAGAGTTTCTATGGCATAATATTGAGGTATTTATCATGACATTAAGGTATTGAGAGCATGGAATAATGGATGAAGGAAAATCCAAGGCTCAGTAAGGTATGAAGACTATTGTGCAAAGAGAGAATGTAAGCCTAATGGTGTATGAGGTTCTGTTTCCAAGGAAATAATGGATAAGTGAGAATTTTAATAGGTATGATATGTTGTCTCAAGAATTTTCACAAAGTTGTAAGTCATGGTTTACAAGAAAAGAACATAAAAAGTAGTTTTGAGGTCTCTCAAGTAAACATAACAAAGGCATGTAACCACAAAAGGACTTTCATGAGTTCATTATCATGGTTAACCTCTACTTGGAAACCTTATTTGTTAAGGAGAGATGTTTAAGGGTTAACATTATAAATAATGTTAACCCTCTCTAAAATGCCAACAATGAACCAATATGAAAGATCTTATTTAAAATAGCCTAAAATTGTCTTAAATAACTAAACAAATTATTGGAACATGTATTTATGTCTCCCATGCATATCCAATTTTGATAGGTTTGTCAGGTGTGTGAGTAGAACCTATAGTAATGTGTTATTTTATTAGAGATTTATTGTAGTAGTCAAATTTAACCAAGTAAAAGTATGAAAATTAATAGATGGATAAGGTTGAAATTTTTATTTTATGCCCATGGTGGTTTTTGGATAGATTTAAACCCTCAAGTGTGCTAAATCGATCATCTAGGTTGACCATGCCTAATGGTGAAAATAGTGACAAACCCAGAAAAAAATGAAAAGATGATTAAGGATGTGTTATCACATAATAGGGATGAAACCAAGTGCATGGAGACTTTTTTAAATACTTCTAATACATGTTAATATTGTATATCTAATTTTTTGGTTAGGCAATATAATGAGAAAGTTGATCACAAGTTAACCTGTCTAGTTCAAATGAGACAATGAGATATAATGTTATCAGATTGGTCTACAAGACAAATATTCAAAATTTAAACATGATATACTTATATCTAATAATTTAATAATGATATCATAAGATCATATAAATTAACTTTATGTCTTTGAAAGTGTTGAACATATGTCTAAGGTCATTGCCACCATGACTGTGCTTCAAGATAAGCTGGCAGTTCTGGGTCAGGAAGTTGCAGCAACAAGTTTGAGTCTCTATTGCATAAACAAAAACATATAATTCACATGGTGTTAATTTTTTTATAATTTTATGTTCTATTAATTATTTATATAAGGTTTTTTAGTTAGTGAAACTAGTGAAAATGTTGAAGCCAAAATGGCTTGACTGGCTAAGTGAGGTCTATGAGAGACAAGGTCAACAAATTAGTCCACAAGGAAAATAATTTATATTAGAGATTTTTTTTTTTTTTTTTGAAATTTATTGTAATATTTTTTTAGGATCATTTCCATTCATTTAAATTCTTTTATTATTTTCTTTTATGTGTAAGAATTTCATGTTTCCATGACTATGTTTTGAGGCTAGTTGACAATTCAGAGTGAGCATTTTATAGAGAAGAGTTCAAACGTATATACTCTAACTTGAAGTATCCAATAAAGTTTTTGTTGAAATTAATTAAATTATTTTTATAAATATTTTATTTATTTCCATGGTTTTTTAGTTAATTGATATTTTATCTTTAGTAGTTCAAGACAAACTTTCTGGGTATGCACAGGCCCAATTGTGAACAGTACTAATGGTGTGATTCAAGTGTTAGTTGGAGTTTAAAATTTTCATGAACATAATATAAGTTTATTAAATTTATTATGCAATGGAATAATAATTTTTCCTTCTATGTGTATAGTTTTAAAGTGTTTCAATAATATCAAAGGGTAATGTGTGCTAATGAAGGACTAATTGAATTAGGTCTCCTTAAGGCCTAAAAGAGGTTTTGGTCTTATATGTTGTGACCAACATATTAAAATATTTTACTCATGTATTAAATGTTTTATATGTCATATTTAAATTGTAATCCAAGTATTCAATTGTATCTAGCCGACCAAGAGGTGTATGATAAAGAGACTTGTATATATATAAGGCAGTCTTAGGACTATTTGGGTGTGTAGATTTTAAGAAAATAAAACAACATATGATAGAGTAGAAAGAGGTATTTTAGACAATAAAAAGATTATAAACTATCTTTGATAAAATTTTGATAAAGGTTCTATGTATGAGGATCAAGGTCATATGACCTAAACAATCTTAAAGAGACGTACTTGACTGAAGAAACCTAGAAGGTAGTTTAAGAGGGCTATGAGTGTGAAGAGCTCAAGAAGTGGTTATCATAAATTGATTCATCACTAAGGTGTCTTGAAGGTGATCAAATAAATTAGGTTGCTGAGTTGATTCTGAGTCATCTATGAGTTTGGTGCCTCCTTGCATGTTAGTGCTTGATAAAGCTTAAATTAGTTAGTGTGTAGCTAGTTGGGGTTGGTACTCAATGTGGAGTCGGTGATTCACTAAATTTGTTGTCTATATTATAGGAATATGGTTCATTTTAATATATCAATGTGTTTTTTTTTCCTTGAGAGTTTCCCACATATGTGATTTGTTTTTGTATTTATTTGCTCTATCGATAGATGTTTATGATTGCAAGATCTATATGCTTGTTTAAATGCTTCGTGATTGCTTAAGTGAGATTGTTAAGAAAGTTTTTGAAGACTGATTCATACTCCCCTCTTAGTCATTTTACTTCCAACATCTTCAATACTATGAAGGTTATTTTCATATCATTAGTGAAGGAATTTATTGAGAAGTATGCCTCAACTTGTTGATCTAATGCTTTAACATCAATCTTGCCTTCGAATAGACGGATGTCAAGATTAACTTTTACTTTGAAGAGGGTTTGCTATTGAAACCATATATAAGTTTATTATAGAGGATATTATAAGGTATTGGGTTGATTTGTGTCATCAACTCATATAATTAGTTAAAAATTATGGTGTGATTCACCTGCAATGCATCAATACTAAGCTTCTAAACCTTTTCGATGACTTCAGGTTGCTTCTAGGTGTCAACCATATTTATTTTGCTATGGTGTTCTTCTCAATATTTTGAAACATAAACTATTGAAAAACCTTATTTATCAAGTTGCATTTGCACATTTATAGGCATATGAAATAAAATATCTCTTTTGCTCTAATACCAATGATCTGCACCATGAGGCCCAAAACCAAGTGTGTGGGGAATAGCTAATTTTGGTTGTGTAGATTGAATGCATAGAGATGTATTAAAACAAAAGAATCAAAACACGTTCAATAGAGAAGAAGTCTTACTTGAATAAAATGCAACTTCTATTACTACTCGTGTGTTACGTAATAGATACACAGAGCATACTATTTCTGTTAAGACTATGTATTGTACCAACCTCTAGTCTGACCACATATGTTCAATGTTTAACATGAATAATACAAGAGTAGTTACAACTACTATCAGATATAAATAAGATAATTAACATTTGTTTCATTTTCCTTACTGCACAAGGATTGAACTTCTAGGTTGGTGGTAACTAATGGTCAATTTTACAAGATTCCTAGTTGGAGAGTGCCACCTGGTAAGCGACATGGTCAGAGCATGCTCACATGTGGATGTGATGAAACAAGGACAAATATAGGCATGCAACCATATAAATGAGTACCAACATGGTGTGCAAAGATATGAGTTGAGTGAGAAATTCTAAAAACCAGTTCAAGACATATGTGCATGAGTGTAATCAAGCTTTGTCTAGAGGAGTTCGCATGAGTGTGCATAAGGTGTGAGTTATATGCAAATAAATAGGTGAGGGGTTTATTTTGCTGCATAGGTGCTTTGTACAAATCATTAAACATGTATAATATTTTTAAAAACATCTTCAAACGCTTGTAAATATCAAAGTCATAATTAGGATTTACAAATACATGCTTTGTTATAAAGGACTTATGCTACTTGGGTAGTTGGTATATTTAAGTTTACTACAATATATTAAATTAATTATCTTTAAGTTTTTCACAATATGTAAAATTAATTGATTCCATGTTAGTTTCCTACCTTTTTTTAAGTTGGCTGATTTAAATTGCGTAGCTCTCTTCACATTATTTACATTTGAAACTTTCATATTTGATCAATTCATTTATCTGTTATTTTTTTTTAGAAATTACTGATGGACTAGAAATGAAACACACGTATCAATAAAAAATTTTAAGTTTCAATGTAAATCATGTCTGAAAAATACTTATAAATATATACTCATATGATTTAGATTGATTCATATATTATGAGCTTTTCTATTGTCTTCTTCAAAATCCTTATTTGAACTAACAATTTTTTTTTTCTGCAACACATTTTTTATTACCGTGTTAGGCTTCTCCCACACAATATAACCTCTCTAATTTTTAAAGTTGCAAATCTCACCACCACATAACAAGTAATAGTCACTTCAATTCTCAGTACCACATAACAAAGAGTATTGATTTGGTAAGACTTTTTGTTAAGGCTATATGCAACCACTTCATAGTATTATAAGTTACTATAAAATTGATTCTTACACATTATTTATCAAATCAGAACAAGTTAATGGCAAGTTGATTTCTACTGGTTTATTTAATCTATATTTTTAATTATAAAATTTGGTCTCTTGCTTACGTAGTTTTGGGCGAGAGACGCATTGTGAACAAATTTAGAAAACAATTTACAACGAACGTTATTGGAAGATTCAAATGTTTTTAACATATTTGAATTTATGGACAATAAACACTTACAATGGCTGAAACTGCACAGCTTTGGGAAATAACCCCATTACAATGAAACGGTAATCCAGACACTGGGAAAAAACCTAATTATTTTATTAGTTCATTTCCATGGTGGTGACAGGTGGATAAAGCTGTAGATGCTGTAATCTGCTTTATTGGAATGCCTCGGTCATTGCAGGAATACTCAAGTCTTTGGCCATAACTCCTGCTCGCTGGGAATGTTAAATCCCTTGTGATGAGTCTGGATAGGTGGTATATCCAATAATACTTTTTCTCCCATGGCAGGAAGTTCATCCCAAATCAATGTTTTACCCAAATCCCCAAATTCTTCACAGATTCATGTTTCGCCTATATCTCCAACAACTTCAGAATTTGTAACAAACTGGGACAAAACTTCCATCTCTGCCTTGGTATAAGAGCTCAAATCTTGTGCTGATTCTATTAAAAGATTTATAACATAACACTCACCATGTACATCTAAATTAGAAATAGGATGAGCTAATTGATTGCTCCTGAAACCTCGAGCAGCAGCGTCTGAATTAACAGTTTGGTAGTCTGTGTCCATGAAGATAGCTTCTGTTACAGAACCGCTTCAGGTCTCTATGTTAAAGGATGCATTCTTTTTATTGATGTGCGAAGCACTCGATGAATGCGGGTGTCTGAAACTGTGCTGGGAAGGATCAAAACCCATATGAATGAGCTTCGACCAGGAAGTAATTTGGCGATTATGGACCACTTATTCAATATAAACAGGCAAGATTAATTCGACAAAAATAAAAAACAGGCGCGGGTCCATGCAGACTGATATTTGTTTTTCAGTAGAGAACTTTTCATAAACATTATTTGAACAAACTTTGGCTAGGTAGTGGAATTAAAAAAAGAAAAAAAGAAAAAATTGCTATGAAATTGATCATCCAAAGAAGGTTTGTAAGCATTGACAGACTGGGTGCGGTAGCACTCTTGAAACTCACCTGTTGCCAATGTCTGCGTCTGTTTCAATCATGAGATTCTTTAACCATCGGAGTCTGCAACTGTCCCCGCATCTCTGCAGACCTGAAGAGTAATCGAACTATAACAAATCTTATACCTTCAAACTTCATATGATTAATAATCCAATAAACAACTATGAGGCGAATTTGAAAGAGAAATTTAACAGAGACACCGATTTTTAGAAATTAATATATGTTTTTATATACCTGCTAACTTGGACAACGCACTTCAACATCCGTGACCGTTCATGTCAATGTAATTAATTAATTTAGTGTCCTCATTGTAGATTTTACAAATCCTGTTCTTCAAACCAACTGAAAATCTATTGTAATAGGAAAAAAAAAAATTGACTTACAACATTAAATAATCAACCTCAAATGCATCACCACCAGCAGACTTGAAAGATAATACCCAGCTGTTAATCAAATTGAAGACACGCTAAAATTTTTGTCTTATTTGAATCAAAAGCCCTGCTACATATAAATATAGAACGCAGCTTTCAAAAACGATATCATGCAGAATTTATTCTTCAAAAATAAAAATAAAAATTCATGCAAACTTTGATTTAAAAAATAGTTATCTGAAAATTAATTCAATGATAATTAAAGTTAACGATGACTTGCATGGCGATGCATAGTGAATGTCCACTTGGGAGCAATGGTGGAACTGGAAGTTCTCTTCAGCATCACTTTTTAACATACTCCCTCTTGATTTTAAGAATGCTCACAATTTGATCTTTGAGTGTCAAAAACTAATCCGTTGCATCTCCCTTAGTGAAAATATCTACCAATTGTTCTTTAGTGTTGATGTATTCTAATTATACTTCCTTATTTTGCACTAAATGTCAAATAAGATGATGCTTCAAATCAAAATATTTTGCCCTATTCTGATGGACTGGATGCTTGGCCAATTTGATGGTGCTAATGTTGACAAAAAAAATCACTATGTGATGGATTTGTATCTCTCCAACTTCTTCAAGAAGTTTTCTAAGACATAATGCTTGTGTACCTGTTGAGGTGGCTGGAACATACTCTACTTCTGTAGAAGAAAGGGCAACTCAAGCCAAAACCAAAAGAAAAATAATTACCATATGTAGACCTTTTATCATTCAAACTACCTCCCCAATCATAATCACTAAAACCAACAACATTAAACCTTTTACAAGTGTAGTAATGAATACAAAAATCTATAGTGCGTCTAACATACCTCAAAATTCTCTTTGATGCCTTCATATGTATTTTAGATGGCTCTATCATGTACCTTGAAACAAGTGAAATTGAATAAGTAATATCAAGTTTTGTGTGAGTTAAAAACACGAAGCTTCCAACAATGCTCCTATTTTCTATCTCATCAACTATTTTAGCACCATCATCTCTATACAATCAACCATATCAAATTTCTTCAACATATCTTTGACATACATTGCTTGACAAATGGAAATTTTAGTATCACTTTGATAAATCTCCATTCCTATAAAATATTTCGTGAGACCTAAATCTTTCATCTCAAATTCATTTATCATAACAACTTTGAATTCATCCTTCATCTTAGAACTACTACCCATATACAAAAAGTCATATATATACAAACTTAAAATAAGAATATCTTTACTTTATTGTTTTTAGTAAAGGGTAGGTTCACTCTTACTTCTTTGAAATCCATTCTCCTGAAAATATCCATCAATCCTAGCATACCAAGCTCATGGTGCTTGCTTGAGGTCATACAAAGCCCTCTTCAACTTGTAGACACGATTTTCTTTTCCTTGCACTTCAAAACCTTATGGTTGTTCTGCATATACTTTCTCTTCCAAGTACCCACTCAAGAAAGCACTTTTCACATCCATATGATGGATGCTCCAATTCATTTGAGTTACTAATGAAATCAGCATTCTAATGGTCTCTTGTCTTCCTAATGGTACAAATGTCTCTTCGTAATCAATGACATACTTTAGTGTGAAGCTTTTAGCAACTAATCTTTATTTATGCCTTTCAACACATCCATCACTATTATACTTAGTCTTGTAGACCCATTTGGTGCCAATATTATTCTTTTAATGTGGAATCTTTGTAAGCTCCCAAGTGTCATTCCTATGAATAAAATCCATCTCTTCTTGCATGTCTTGCATCCAAACCTCATTAGTACATGCATCTTCAAAACATGATGGTTCAAAATTAGCCTTGGTAAGTAAAGTAAAATTCACTGTCTCACGTCTTGGATTTTCTTCAAGTGCTTGATTTGAACTCCTTTGATAGATGCCACTCAATCTTCTTACCTTCCTTGTATAACTGGGACTTGAATCTCAACATACACTCATAATTAAATAACTAGATGAGGGGCTACTTGGTGGATTTGTAGCACATAGAACATAAATATTAGTGGGTTTCTCATGATCAATATCGTCAATAATAACATCATTTAAACTAGATTTTGACTTCTCCATATGGTCTTTTCGATGACCATGAACTCCCCCTTCATCAAAAATCACACCTCTTGACACAATAAGCCTATTAGTGAGAGGATTATATAACCTTAAGCCTTACTCTTCTCACTATATCCAACAAAAATATATGACTCTCTTTTAGGATGTAAATTTTGTCTATTTTGATCAAGAACATGAACATAGGCTAAACAAGCAAAAACTTTGAAGTGATTAATATTATGCTTTTTCTCATACTAGGCTTCATACAGAGTCACCCTATCAAGTGCACTAGTTGGAATCAGATTGAGAATATATATTGTTGTAGCAACTGAATCTCCCAAAAAATAATTGCTTAATCTTTTTGTTTTTAGCATAATCCATGCCATCTCAACCACTTTATGATTCTTCCTCTTATCCACACCATTTTGTTGAGGTGTGTAGGCAATGGTGAGTTATCTTTTGAGGTCATGCATATCAAAATAAACTTTAAAGGCTTTTGACCAAAATTCTCCTCCATGATTAGTTGTTAAGCATTTATTTTTCACCCTTTTTCATTTTCAATAAGGGCTTTTAACCTATTGAATATATCAAGGACTTCACCCTTGGTCTTCAAAAACTAAACTGAGCACTTTCATGAGTAATCATCAATAAAAGTCATAAAATATGATGACTTACTTAATCTCTTTGTTTTCATAGGACCAAAAATATCTGAGTGAACGAGCTGAACTAGATGATGGGACCTCCATGCATTGCCCTTTGAAAATTTCTACCTTTCATGTTTTCATTTAACATAACCTTCACAAATTTCCTTGTGCTTTTCAACCTTAGGCAAACCAGAAACTAATGCATTTGATGTTAGAATCTTCAAACTATGAAAGTTTAAATTCCCATACCTAAGATTCCATAGCCAACTTGTATCCTCATATGCCATATTGGTAAGGCTTTTGTTATGTTCACCAAATGTCAATGGGAGCATCATATTCTTTGTCATAGCTACAACTGAAACCACTACATTGCCTTGATTCTTATCTTAAATTACACATTGCTGATTTTTAGATACAAATTTATAATTCTTCTCACACATTTGTCCAATACTCAATAAATTATGCTTTAACTGTAAAGTGTAATAGATTTCTTTAACACTCTTCATACCTTCTTTTGTATGGACTTCCATTGCTCCTTTTGGAATAACGTCTAATGATTTGTCATTACTAACCTAGATCTTAGATTTGAATTTTTCATCCATTGTTGAAAACATTTCTCATTTCTTTACATATGGTTAGAACATCCAAAATATAAATACCAAACATCTTTATTATTATTTTTATCTTTGGCATAGGATAAAAATAAATGATTTGGAGGATTCTCATCACCTTCTTTATCATAATGAACACTTTTACCTTCTTTTAATCTAGAATCCCTTTCAAAATTTCTATACTTGTTATAATGGTAACATTTAATATTTATTTTATCAAATCAGCCTCTACCTCTTCCTCTGGAATCACCTCTTCCTTGTGAACCACCTCTACCTCTATTTCCTCCTGAATAATTCTATTTTTTACCTCTACATTGGCCTTCATTACATTTAGTGATACTATTGGCATCTTCATTCTTTGTGATTTGTACATTGGAGAAAAAGCCTTTCTCATCACTATCTCCAAATGAATCTCTCAATCTTTCTTCATGAGACATCAAAGATCCAACTTGGTGATCAAATTGAAGGGTAAACAAATTATTTCTTCTATGATTATGGCAACATGGTTCCAGCTTGGTGTGAGAATCCTCAACATTTTTTTGATCACAACATCATTTTTCAAAATTTCATCAAGTGTCACCATCTTATTGACCTAATATTTTACTCTGACGTAATAGGTTCTCACATTTTCAGCGTCTTGCATCTTCAAATTCTCTATGCTAGAAATTATTTTCAGTATCATTTTTCAAAACTCATGAGAGGAGCATAGTCCCTTCTTTGGTTTTTGTTCAGGACAACAATTAGTATAAAGCATTATAAACACCTATGAAACTATATAAAAAATGACTTAGGCTTGTACTCATAACCTATTTACATTGATAATTGATGGATATGTGAAGAAACTAGTGATGAGGATTGGTTTAACATTGCACCTACAAAAAATTAAAAAACAACTCACCAAAGAAATATTATCGGTAGTAAATCAACAATGTTAGTCTACATGTTATTCACGTTACCTGAAAAATGGATCTACCCATAGATGGATCCTATCTGGAAATAGTTAGTTTGTACAATGGTTTTTTTTTTTTTTTTGGGGTGGGGGGGGACGGGGGCGGGTTTAGATTGTATACAGCTGGTAAAAATTCTAGCAGACTCTAGAAATAGTATTAATATTTAGGAAAAGATAAACACTCATTATATGAAAATTTGTATCAAAAAAGAATTTTGATTGATAGGGAGCCGTTAACAAAGTTTTTAACTGACATACAAGGTTAAATTGAAATTTTAGGCCTAGTAGACATTATTAGTTATGGAAGGAAAACAATAATAACGATGTTAAATGTCACAATTTTAGAATATATATAAAACCTACAATTTGCTTAGCAGTTTGTTAGATAAAACAAAATGTGCATCACACTACATTTTGTTCGCTGAAGGATTAGATTGGGTAGTTCTGATTAGGAAGTTCTGCGTCACAAAGTTTTTCAGATTCCTTTCTTCAATGTTCCAAAATTAATTCTTTAATATAGTGTTATTAATATATTTAAAATTTAATTACAGGGTCACATCTAATTTGGAGCATGAGTAGATCTATCAATTCTTTGTTATTAAACTTGCGTATCCTAAATGTGTATCACCCATATAAGTGGGTTTTGTGTTCCCATACCTCCACTTATCTACAAATTTTGTTCTCTATTTTAGATAGTCTAAATGTAGATCTGGGACATAGGGGAGATTCCACTAACCCTATCTTTTTTTTATCTATCAATTGTATGTTTCTCATTGTATGTAGCTTCATTGTATATCTAGAATATAAGTTCAAGTTTCAATTTCTTAATTTTATTTAATCAATTTACCAATTTTATATCTTTCATTGTGTAGAGATTTAAAACACATTTAGAAGTTCTAGTCCCAGGACATTCTCATAACCAATCTACAAATTTATATCTCCTAGTATAATAACCTGAACGATGGTGGTATTTAAACTTAGTCTATTCCCTTATCTTTCAATTATATGTCCCAAACTATAAATAACCTGAATGCTAGAGAAATTTGACCAACAACTGCCAATCTATTAATACATCATTTATATAATGAACATCAGGAAATTTAATTTTATTATATAATTAATTTCAATAGAATTTTATTTACAAAAGTTTATATTTAATAAAATTTTATTCATAACGAAAACTATATTTAAGAAAACTAGACATGGATTTCTTTCTATACAGATATTAGTATAGCACCAAAAAATTTCATACCATCATTTCTCTTGTCATTCATATGCCATTTCACAAGATTAAATTTGATACCATCATTTCTCCAGCCATAATAATGAGAAATAATTTTTCCACGGTTATTACCAAGGCCTTCTTTGATAGTGGCAAGTGGTTTTACACAATGCATAAAATGACATGACAATTTATATGTTGATAAATAAAAGGGACAAACTACTTCACTATTCATGGTACAAAGAATGTTGCCTTGTTGCAAATTGGTACATAGTATCCATCGTTAGAGGAACGTGGCTTTGAGTCAGGGCATTGATTGTCAAGATTAAATAATATTTAAGGTAGAGGACAACATTTTTAGTGTTAATAATAATAATAATAATAATAATAATAATAATAATAATAATAATAATAATAATAATAATAATAATAATAATAATAATATGGTTACAATGACTACCTATTATGATTAAGATGTTGGTTGTCTAAAATGCCATGTTGCCTACCCTTGAAAACATGGATTAGTTACTTCATGTATTATGAGTATATGTGGGATGTAAGAGTGAACAATGCAGGGACAAGAAAAAGGAACTTAAACATGAACCCAAATATGGAGAATGAAAATAGATAATGTGAGAAAACAATATTAGGATTATAAATAAAACTATATTAAAAAAAAAGATGTATTAAATTGAATAGTATTGATATAATTATAAATAGGAGTATGAATAAAGTAGAGGATGTTAAAGAGATTGGGGCCCAAAGAAAGGCTTTGTAAAATTTTATAAGAGGATAAGGTAGAAAGTATGCACAACAATGAATAAAAAGGCCTAATAAGGAAGAAAAAATAAATGAGGATAACATGTATATGGAGAAGAGTGAAGAGGAAGAGGAAAGTAAGATAGCATTAGTGTAGTTAAAGGATAAAAATAGATCACAATTAAGTGGAAAAATATTGTTTAGACAAGGGAAATAATATTCCTAGGAGGATATTATGTAAAATAACATAAGTCTCATTGGTTCAAGATCACATATAGATGAATTTGAATATAAATATCATTCATTTCTAGGGTATTCATCCCATGATCTTAATTTGTCATTAGTTAGATAAATAACAAGTTTAAAAGAAGGGACAGTTAGAAGCTAGTTTTAATCATTTACAAATAAATTTGGTAAAATTAGTTTAGAGAATGAGAAATCAATAAATAAGAAGATGATAAAAGATATTTGATACACTTTAAATACTATTTTAATATGCCAATTTAAAAAATTATGTAGAATTTGATAGTCAAAATCACTTGTGTGCAACAACTTATAGTCCCAGTTACTAATGTGCAAACACCAATGGTACTAAATTTAAGTAAACTAAATATGGAATTGAATACATGAATTTTTATTACTTTGATGTAATATGATGGTTCTATGGACCTTGATCAATATTTAATAACCTACGACATGAAATGGAATGTTAAGGGAGTAACCTCTAAAGATGTAAATAAGTTCAATCTTATAAGATCTTTAATAAGTCAAGCTCTAGAGTTCATTTTTAAAAGGGATGTTAATGCCCTAGATATTCCATGAGTTAAAGTGTAGCTAATTTAATGATTTGATATAAATAAGTGCTCATGTTAGACTATTCAAAATCTGATGGAGATTTGGCAGTGGAGTGGTGAATCCATATGGGATTACGATCATATATTTTTAAATATGATAAATAAGTTTGATTTTAAATAGGAAGAAAATGACAATGGTGCCTGATTCATAGAATGGGAACAATCTATAATTTGATTTTCCATTGCATAATCTCAATTATTGATAATCTCAATTATTGACTAAGGCTAGTGTTGGAATAGTGCCCTATGAGTTGAAAAAATTGAGGACTATGTAGACACTCCAGTAGTCAGCTCCATAGTTGAGGTAAAAATTGATGTTTTTCTCAATAAGATGGATGAGATACATGAATCTGACATAGATAAACTAGGATTATGATGTATTTAATGTGGTCAATAAGGGTATCATAGGAATGATTATCTTAAAATTAAAACCAAATTCTATGAACTATGTAGAGTAGTAGGGTATGCAACCTTAAGGTGTCATCCATTACAATAGTATATAAAAAATACCAAAAATTTTATTTTATTTTCTATCAAATTGACCAATAATGGTGAGAAGAGTTGTATAATTTTACAATAATTGAAGTAATATATCACTAAAAATGTCTTCACAGTCATACCACAAACATCACCCACTACTAAGTTTGGAATTATAAGCTTGAAGGTCCAAATGACTAGCATGACACAAGGTGGTCATGAGTGGATGCCTTCATCACCTCAATATCAATATCAACTATAGGATCTAAATGAATAGACATTTTCATCAATGTAGTATCAGTATTATTCCTCATGAGAATGTGAATACTCAACATCAATAATCAAATTGAGCTCCAACATCATTTCAATAGTAGTATGATGGATATAATATGCATGAAATATATCAAAGAGGATTTTATAGGAAATACTAATATAGAGGAGGGTAACAAATTGGATATCAGGGAGATCATAACATTGATAAATGATAAGCTTTCCAACCTATTCAATGATATTTATGTGGTGAGTATAATCATTTTGCATGAAATTACCACATTATCTTTTAGATATGAATGTACTATGTTTATTTTAGAGTTTAAGGACAAAATTAGACTAAATATTTGCTAGTATTAAAGAATTAAAGTAAAGACAAGCCAGTGCATAATGTTAATATGATAAATGTGCAACCTAAAGAAAATGCTTTCATGTAAGTAATTACTAGAGAAAAACACAGAGAGAAAAATATTCCTCCATTATAAATGCCACAAGATCATGTAATCATGAAGGTATAATAGTAAAAATATCTTGATCCTACTATAGATAAAACTTGATGTACTAAGAAGGTACTTTAGGAAATACAACAACATAGCGCATCAGAAGGAGATACCAAAACCATTAATCCGCAAATGTATATGGAAATTGTGTGTATTATGAGAAAGGAAGGTGCTTTGGTTATATTGATAGATTTGTTAGAAATGATTAGTACTTCATGTAATGAAGGCATCTCATAGAACATAACCAATATTTTGAATAATCTTATGGATTGTGAACAATGATGACAAAAACATATTGACAAGGTGGTCTGGCATGTCAAAAAAATAAAACATAGGATGTTGAATCATGTATAAATATTGAGCTGATAAGATATGATATACCTAATGTAGTATTTGATTTTATAATTACTATCAACATGATTAATAGATCTAGTTGGGAGGCTATTGGTACGCCACCGTTGATATATAGTCCTTTTACTCTCAATCTTTTATATTATAGGAGAGAATAACCAATTTTTTTCCTATAATATGTGGAGATTAAAGTTTCTTAGTTGAGTCTATGAGGATAATTTGAGTTGGTGGACATGAAAATAGATGAAATCCATTATCTTTCATTGGTTGGTAAGAAATAAGTTTATGGTGGAAAAATGACTATCAATATAGTGTGCAATCAATTACAAGCACACTAGGGGGATAAGATAATTGGTATAAACTTGAATATATTAAATCATAAACCCTATGTTATCACAAAAGAACAAGACTCACCTTATGCATATGTGGATAAATAATAGTTCAAAGATAGCAAAAATACATGTAAAAATGCTCTATGTGTTGTGGAATATCACTTACTTAAACCATAAATTGAGAAACATGTATAACCATAGACAATAAAATAGATGTTTTACAAGCTCGGCCGACTTTTCATTTTCAGATTGAAGGATGTATCTCTCCATCTATGTGATATCGAACTAAGTCACATGTAGATTTCATATATAATACAGGTGCAACATCAATGAATTACATAAACCTACTCCATAATATGTATTTAATTTCTAAATAATATCTCTAATAGGTGGTGACTTAGACACACATATGTTAAATTGGGATAGAGGATATCAAACATGCATATAGAATAAGAATTATAATGGGATGGAGCATGCAAAATTTAGTGAGTAAAATTTTAGTTATTGCTGATCACTACAATAGAGTTGCCATTATTTCAATAAGGACAATGTCATGATATAAAAATTAATAAAGGTATAAATATATGGTATTCTTAAGGTGTTGATACAAGATACTATTTACATATTTTCAGCCATACACTAGCACGACTTTCAACTGTGTGGTATATGTATCAAGTGTGCAGGAGGGAGAGTAAACATTGGGCACAAGTAAAGAAATATTTGATTCAAAATTCATGTTTGAAGATGAAACCTCAATAGTGTATAATGAATTAAAAATAAATAAACTTTCATATGTTATGGTTGGGTAAAATATTTATGAATTAAAAAAAATATATCATCGTTGAAAGAAGCAAATCAAGATTTGAATCTAGAAAATCGTAATTGTAAGGCTAGTAAATAGGAGCAGTCTCTTTTAAACCATGTAATACAATTACAGATGAGATGATATAATATAGGGATAATGATGGGGATATATATCTATAATCATTTATTTAACTAGAGTGAGAAGTATATCCAACAAAAGCTTAAAACATAAAAAAAGGAGGAAGAAATATTACACAATATAAACATTCTAGAAAAAGAACGACAATGAAATTTGGAAGAGGCACTACCAATATATATAATCAGGTATATCATGAACCACTAAAAAAAATTGGAACATAGTCTGTACCCAAAATTGTGACTTTTGGAGATTACTAGGCATAGAACAAGATTTCAAAGGTATCATAGTTTTTAAAAGATTATCAAAATGTCTTTCTGACTAAGTTTGTAGAAGTCGAAGGTGTATATCTATTATTCAGTGAATGTATACTAAATAAAAATAGTAGGTGAGTACCATTAAAAATTTTACATACATATTAAATCTCAACACAAAGATGAAAGTGAAGGATGAGGTGGATCACATGCAAGAATCATTAATCATCTATCTAGTAGAAAAGGAATATTGGGTGAGTCCTATAGTAGTGAAGCTAAAGAAGATATGTGAGATTTAGGTATGTGGGTATTAATTCACACTAGACTATATTTGTGTTTATGATCCATTTACCATACCATTAATAAATAAGGTTCCAATATCAGTTGTAGGCTGCAAGGTGTACTCATTCACAAATGACTTTAGTGGATACCATCAAATTCCTATCATAGAGAAAGACTAGGATAAAATAAATTTTCTAATGGAATTGGCTTTTTTCACATATAAGGTAATGCCCTTTGGTCTTATAAATTCACTAGTAGTTTTATCTAAGGTGATGGTAAGAGTATTTAAGGACTATTTTCATGATTTTTGGGAAGTCTATCTGTATGATTTAGATATATTATATTTACTTATAGATAATGTCTCTCATCTAATTATAATTTTATAATGTTATTTATCCCTATGCATTACATTGAATCTAAAGAAACGTTTATTTCTGACACCGTTCAGTATTTTTCTTGGTCAAATCATATGTACTAATGGAATCATAGTTGACTAGGCTAAATTAATAGTGGGGATGACACCTCCAACTTAGCATGGATATAAGTTGACAGTCTATTTATGATATTCAACACCTTATGTTTTTATCTCAATTTATCTTGCAAACACATAAATTAATCATGGAATCTGTTAGTGTAGTTTTTCACTAAGTGATCCTTGTACCGATGCAATTGTTAGGACTTGATGTTTTCATACTCAAAGTGTGAGACAGGTTAATAGTCCTCTTTTAGCACCAAAAAAATTATTAGATGATTTAATTAGAAAACCCTCTTATAAATGTTACATAATAAATGTATCCCACTAATGAAAAACTATAATGGACATCTTCTATTGAAAAATGTTGTCATTAATATCAAAGTTGATGTCATTAATGTCAAGGTTAATTTCATTGATGTGAAGGTGTATTTGAAGCTGTATGGTGAGTGGTCTTTTAAATAATTTAAAGGAAACCTAATGTCTCTTTTCTGGCATACAATTTTAATTAATGCTAATGATTCTTTTATTAGTTGATGTCAAGTTCAATATCATGATTTAGGTCAACTTGATTATTGTCAATATTGTCACAAAGAGGTTTGATGATCAAGTAAGCATAGAAGCATGGTTATGATGCTTTAGGTCTATATGAGGCCATGATATCATATTTATGATAAATATATTATTGAAATGGTGTATTAATTTTGTCTATTGAATACAAGGTAAACATTCTTAAGTGTTAATCCTTGTGTACAAGGTGTCTTGATAAGCCTAGTCATAACAAACATAGTCATATCATGAGCATATGGATGGTGATTATGAAGAGGTATGTGTGTAGGTATGACATTTTTTGAATATAATTTAAAGCATCTGATCCAAGTGCATAATTATCAAGCAGTGTTTTAAGGTCATTTTTCAAGTTTCAAGTGCTTGAAAAGCCCAATCATGACACTAGTCATGGCATATAAAATCCTAGTAAGATAATTTGAGCATGGTGACATAGTGAGATAGATACATAGGCACATAATAGGATATATTAGGTTACATTAAAATTTATGTGAGTCATTGGATCACTCATGATATTCTTAGGGTGAGCCTATAGGGGTAGGACATTTAGACCCAGTCAACACCTAAACCACGTCTAGACCCTGCCTAACCTAATGAGGCATCATGAGCTATTATAATGACATATGAAGGATTTTTGGCTATATTTAAGTATGATAAACATTTTATGTCATGATATTGATGTTTTAATCATGACATTGAGGTATTGAGAGCATTTAAGAAGGCATAAAGGATAGTATAAGGCCTAGTAAGGTATGAAAACTATGGTGTAGAGAGAATGTAAGCCTAATGGGGTATGAGGTTCTATTTCAAAGAAAATAACTGATAGGTTAGACTTTTAAGAGGTATTACATGTTGTATTAATAGTTTTCAAAAAAATTGAGCTCATATTTTTCAAGTAAAAGCAAGAAAAGTGGTTTTTGAGGTCTATCAATTACATAGATGAAAGCATATAAACCCAAGAAGGTCTTTTAGGTGTTTAATAGCATGTGTAACCTCTGCATGGGAACTTAATATGTTAATGAGAGATGGTTAAGGTTATATAATAATATCTCTAGTCATTATTTTGGGAAATGATGGGCAATACTTTATGAATAATTGTTAACACCAAAAATAATGTTTACCCTCTCTAAAACACCAACAATGACATGATGTGAAAGATATTATTTAAAATAGAAAAAAAAGGTCACAAGTGACTAAAAAAAACTATTATATTATTCATTAATCTATCCTAGGCATATTCAAGTATGATTGGTTTGTTAGGTGTGTGAGTAGACCCTTCAAGAAAGTGTTAGTTTCTTAGACATTTGTTGTAGTAGTCATTGTTGACTAATTCAAAATATAAAAATCATTCGATGGATAATGTTAATAATTTTATTTTATGTCCATAATGGTTTTTTGATAGGTTAAAACCCTTAATTTTTTTAAACTGGTAATCCAAATTGACCTATTGCTAGCAGGCCTAGTGGTGAAAATAATGAAAGACCCAGGCAATAATGGGCAGATGATTAGGAATGTGTTATCATAGAATAGGGATGAAAACATGTTAATGGAGAATTTTTTCAATAATTTTAAGACATTTTAATGTTGGATATAAGTTTTGGTGGTCAGTGAATATGATAAAAAATTGCTTACAGTTTGACATGTCTAGTTTAGATGAGACAATGAGATACAAGGTTATGAGATTGGTTTGCAAGACTAATATTTAAAATTTTAATATGGTATAATTTTATATAATAATATCATAATGATATTATAATATCATTTAAATTCATTTTAAGTCTCCAAAATGGGTCATATAGATTTTGAAGATCATTGTCACCATGACTTTTCTTGGAGGTAAACTGGCAGTTCTAGCTAGGCAAGTTATAGAAATGAGTTTGAGGATCTATGCCATAAGTGGAAGTATATAATATACATGGTTTTATTTTTTGGGACTTAATATGTGTTAATAATTATTTTTTATAATTTTTTTTATTTAATTAAAGTAATGAAAATATTGATGCCAAAAGTACTTGACTGGTTGAGTGAGTTTAGTGAGAGAGGAGGTCAACAAATTACCCTGTAAGACCAATAATTTCCCATAAAGATTATGATATTTCTATTTTAATTTATTATTATTATGTTTTATAATAATTTTCATCTATTTTAAGTAATTTATTATGTTATTTAGAGTGTAAAAAGGTTCATGTTTTCATGACTATATTTTGAGGCTAGTTGGCAGTTTAGAGTGAAAATTTTACAAAAAATATTTTGAACCTATATACCCTAAGTTAAATAATATAATTAGTTTTATTATGACCTTATCTCATGAGGTTTATTAATATATTATTTATTTACATTCTTATTTAGATTTTAAAAAAAAATTAATCTTTAGTAGTTCAACAAGAACTTTCTAGGTATGCATAGGCCTAACTGTGAGTAGTACTAATGGCATGTTTCAAGTGGTGGTTAGAGTTAAAAATGTCATATACCTAAGATGATAATATTATAGGTATATTTTATTGTAATATTAATAATTCATTCTATTTTTGGCATTTTAAATTTTTCCAAGGAGATCAAAGGGTAATGTGCACTAGTGAAGGCCTAATTGAATTAGATCTCCTTAAGGTCAAAAGAGGTTTTGGTACTATATGTTGTGATAAATATATTATAATGTTTGAATAATATATTAAAAATGTTATAAAACCTATTTAAGTGTTAATACAAGTATGAAAGTGTATATGGACAACCAAAAGGTTTATGAGCAAGAGGCTTATATATATATATATATATATATATATATATATATATATATATATATATATATATATATACAAGCTAGTTTTAGGCTTGTTTGGGTGTGTAGAATGTAAGTGAATAAAATAACATATTATAAAGAATAAGGAGGCATTTTAGACCATTATAGGAGTAGATAAGATTTGTGAATAATATTTCATATAGGTTATATGTAATAATATCAAGGTCATATGACCTAATCATTATTGAAGAGACCTAATTGAGAAAAGAGACCTAGAAGGAAGTTTAAGAGGGTTAAGAGTACAAAGATCTAAAGAGCTAGTCATCATGAATTGATTGAAAAATAAATTTTCCTATAGGTGATCAAATAAATTACGTATTTGATTTGGTGGTTCTTCATCTAGGGGATTGGTGCCTCCTTTCAAGTTAGTGATTGCTAAAACCCTATTGAGTTAGTGCTTAGCTAGTTGGGGTTCGTACTCCATGTGGAGTTGGTTCTTAAATAAATTTGGTACTTGTCTCATAATATTGTATTCTATTTTTAAATATCAGTGGGTTTTATTCTCATTGAGTGTTTCCAACATATGTCATGTGTTCTTGCATTTCTTTCTTATGTGGATAGGTGTTTACACTTGCAAGATCTATATGCTTGTTTGAATGTTTCATAATTGATTAAGTGAGATTGATAAGAATTTTTTTAAATATTGATTCACCCTCACCTCTCATTAGTTTTTATTCTATTATTTGGTATCATATCTGGTCTTTTGAATTGGGTCTAACAGCTTAAAGGTGATCCTAGAAGCAATGATGGGTAGTCAACAAGCTCAAGGTGGTTTCTCTACTATTAAGGATCTATTATTTAATTTAAATAATTATGACTTATAGAGTATAATGATCATGAAATATATAAGTTAAATGTCCATGAGATATCATTATAAGTTGTGGATGGATATACTCCACCTTCTACACCACCAACTGACACAACAAGCAAGAAAGAAAGTGAGAGCAATTCTAAGGCAATAAAAGAAATATTATGTGTCCTATCAGAGATAGATTTTGTGAAGGTGATGAATATTTAAAAATATAAGGTAATATGATAAAAACTTAGTAATATCTATGAAGGATACATGAAGGTGAATATGGCCAAGTTGTAGACCCACTAGATATAGTTTGAAAGTCTGACGCTGAATGAAAATAAAACCATTGTATCTTATCTATTGAAGGTTGATGAATTTTTTAATGCCATTAGAGGATTAGGAGAGGAATTGAAAGTGTATAAATTTACTAAAAAGGTATTGGGATAACTAAATCCTAATATTAACTCTAAGGTGTCTGTAGGAGAATAGAAGCTAGATATGGTCAAGCTTGAAATCGATGGGCTTCATGGAATCTTGATTGCCTATGAGATGAGAACAAATGAAGGAAGATATAAACAAAAGGAAGAAACATTATAACTTTGAAATAATTCAAAATCAAATAAGGTCAAAGATGAGATATATTCATATGTTTATAATGATGAACTAATAGCCATATTTATTATAAACTTAAGGTTTGGATCTAGTAAGTACAAAGGTAAGATACCTTTTAAATATTTCAACTATGAGAAGATTGGCTACATTTCATATAAGTGTCCTAACCAGGATATAAATAATTATTATGAATAACATGATAAACATCATGGAGATGATAAGAACTTATATAAGCCTAACAAGAACAAGAAAATTTTCTAAAATTATGAAGGTAGGAAAGGGTCATTTAAGAACGAGAGAAGTTTAACACAAAAGAAGATAATAATGGATCTAAATTAAGTCACATAAGTACATATGATAGTGATGATGTATGTAATGAGCATAAAAATGAAAATAATGAAACCTTATTCATGGTCGTAGAATTATATAATTAGGGTTGCTCAAATGGAAAGGCTTTGTTGTTGATGTAGAAATAGAGGAAGAAGAAGCTGATGTAAACCTTGAGGAAGAATTTGTAAGTACCTTAGAGTAGCTGAAATTATAAATAATAAAGAATCATAAACTAAGATCATTATTTAAGGAAATATTGAATAACACATCCAAGGAGTATGATGAGATAATTAATTACATTGAAGCACAAATGGAGATATTCACTATTAGCTTAAAATATAAAGAGGAAGAAAACATTAGGTATGAAATTGAAGTAATATTATTGAAATATGAATTGGATCAAGTATCTCACAAGGTGAAGGACAATGTGAATTTTAAAAAAATCATTGAGGATCTAGATGACATCTTGAGTAGTCAAAACTCGGCAAGTGATAAGACAAGTCTTGGTTTTAAATAAGACCAGAAAGAGGTAGCTCAAGTCAAGGAGAAATTTAAAGAAGAAGAGAAGGTCAACACAAAAATACCAATTAGATATCCTAACACTATTAGGTATGCTAATCCATTAAATGGTTTCTATTATACATGTAATCAATTTGGTCACAGAGCAAGAGAGTGTAGAAGACTCCCTAAAAATGAATATGCATGGGATTATGAAAAGAATAATCAATCAATAATTATGTATAAATTTATTTGCTACATCTTTCATAACATGGGACACATTGCAATATTTTGTCCTAATATAATTAAAATGCCATTAAGTCAATACAACATGTTTGAAGCCCCTAGATTGTAATAGAGAAGTTAAATTAATGTATGTAAACCAAATATAGCAAAGGTGAGTTATGATCAGTCTACAAGATCAAGTAGACTATTTGTTATGGTAGAACATAATTTAAATGAAAAATCAATTTAGGAATTTTTATTATCATCTCATATTATTGATCACATAGATGATGAAAGGATCAAGCCCAAGGTATAAATCAAGACTAATACAATATTGAAAGATATTCAATATTGTGAGAGCATGGAGATCTATGAATATAATTAAATTGTGTGGTTTTAGTTATATATGTAAAGAGGTGACACTATTAAGACTCATAGAAACAATATTTAATTAATAGAATCATGATGAATGCTTTGTTAGTTATCCAATTTGATTAAAAAAACCCTAAGTGTAGTTGATGACAAGAATATGGTGGCCTAGAGTGTGATCAAATATTTGTATCATATCAATTATGACATATATAAGGTATGTGGTATTGAAATTTGAGTTCATTTTAAGGAGTTATACATGGAGTATGGGGGGAGACTATTCCTATAAAAATTAACATTATGCGTGTTGAGATTCTGTTGTAAGAAGGTGTGATTCCATATGGCAGTTTGTGGAAGATCCTCTATAAGTAATGTAAAAGGGGGAAAAGTCCAAGAATGGAGTTTGAAAAAACTAGGGGAGATGAGAGTAATCAGATTGAATAGTGTTTTACTATCAATGACAAAGAGGGAGTTTGTTGAAAAAAAATTCAGTGATGTCAAAGTTGATGTCAAGCTACATTTGGTGAAGGTGTATGGTGAGTGGTGTTTGATATAATTTGAAGGTAACCTAGTGTCTCTTTGTTGAGATAGAATTTTAAATCAACCTAAAGATTATTTTATTGGGTGATGTCAAGTTCAATGTCATGATTCAGAGCATCTTGATGATTGTTAGTATTTTCACAAAGAGGTTTGAATATCAAGTAGTGAAGTATGTTTATTAGGATATAGGTGTGCATGAGGTCATTAGAGAATATTGATTATAAATATATTATTTTTGTGGTGTGATAATGTTGCGTGGTCAGTACGAGGTAAGCATGTTTGAGTTCTAATCCTTATGGACAAGGTGTCTTGAGAAGCCTAATCATAACCAACATAGTCATATCATGAACATTTGCATTAAGAGAAAGAATAGGTGTGTGTGAAGGTATGATGTCATTTTTAGAGAATTTAAGGAATATGAGAAAGGTGTAGAATAATTAAGGAGTGTTACAAGTTTAGTTTCCAAATTTCAAGTGCATGAGAAGCCTAGTCATAACACTAGTCATGGAATGTAAACTCCTAGTGAGATGGTTTGAGCATGGTGTCTTGATAAGATAGATGCACAAAGGCATAATAGGTTGTATGAGTTTAATTGAAAATATATGTGATGCATTGGATCACTCATGAAAGTATCAAGGTGAGATGACATGGGTATGACCTTTAGACGTAGTATTCACCTAGACCATCTCTAGACCCTGCCTAACCTAATGAGGAAAAATGAGCTATTGTCAATACATATGATGTATGTTTGGTTATTTTTAAACATGAAGTACTTATATGGTATAATAATGAGGTTATTGAGCATGACATTAAGGTATTGAAATCATGGAATAAGTCATAAAGGACAATTCAAGGCTTAGTAAGGTATGAAGACTATGGTGTAGAGAGAGAATGTAAGCCTAATGGTGTATGAGGTTTTGTTTCCAAGGAATTAATTCATAGGTGAGTGTTTTCATAGGTATTATATGTTGTCTCAAGAATGTTCAAAAAGTTTTAGGTCATGGTTTACAAGAAAAGAACATGAAAAGTAGTTTTGGGGTCTTTCAAGTAAACATAATGAAGGAATGTAAACCCAAAAAGGAATTTCATGAGTTCATTGTCATAGTTAACCTCTACATGGAAACCTAATTTTTTAAGGAGAGATGCATAAGGGTTAACACTAGAAACAATGTTAACCCTCTCTAAAACCCCAAAAATGAACCAATATGAAATATTTTATTCAAAATAGCCTAAAATAATCTTAAATAACTAAACAAATTATTGGATCATGTATTCATCTATACCATGCATATCTAGTTGTGATTAGTTTGTCAGGTGTCTGAGTAGACCCTATAAGAAAGTGTTAGTTTATTAGAGATTTAGTGTAGTACTCAGATTTAGCTAAGTAAAAGTATGAAAATCAATAGATGGATAAGGTTTAAATTTTTATTTTATGTCCATGGTGGTTTTTTGATAGATTGAAACCCTCAAGTTTCCTAAATTGATCATCCAGGTTGACTAGGACTAATGGTGAAAATAGTGAGAAACCCTGACAATAATGATAAGATGATTAAGGATGTGTTATAATATAATAGGGATGAAACCAATTGAATGGATAAATTTTAAATAATTTTAAGAAATTTTAATATTGTATATATGTTTTGGTGGTTATGGAATATGACGAGAAAGTTTCTCACAAGTTAACTTGTCTAGTTAAAATGAGACAGTAAGATACAATGTTATTAGATTGCTCTATAAGACCAATATTTACCATATCAACATAGTATCCTTAAATATGATAATTTAATAATGATATCATAAGATCATATAAATTTATTTTATGTCTTTGAAAGTGGTCAACATGTGTTGAAGGTCATTGTCACCATGACTGTGCTTCAAGTTAAGCTGGCAGTTTTGGGTAAGGAAGTTGCAATGATGAGTTTGAGGCTCTATTCCCTAAGAAAAACTATATAATTAATATGGTTTTCATTTTTTTTACATGTGTGTGCTATTAAATATTTATATAAGGTTTTTTATTTAGTAAAACTAGTTAAAATGTTGAAGCCAAAATGGCTTGACTAGTTGATTGAGATCTACGAGAGACAAGGTCAAAAAATTGGTCTACAAGGACAATAATTTGTATTAGATATTATGATAATTTTTTTTATAATTATTATAATAATTTTTCAATATCATTTTCACTCATTTGATTTCCTTGATTGTGTTATTTTATGTGTAAAAATTTCATATTTTCATGACTATGTTTTGAGGCTAGTTGGCAATTTAGAGTGAGCATTTTATAAAGAAGAGTTAAAACCTATATACTCTGAGTTGAAGTATCCAATAAAGTTTATATTAAATTTAATGTAATTATTTTTATAAATATTATGTTTATTTACATGGTTTTTTAGCTAATTTATGTTCTATCTCCAGTAGTTCAAGACAAACTTTATGGGTATGCACAGGCCTAATTGTGAACAGTACTAATGGTGTGCTTCAAGTGTTAGTTGGAGTTAAAAAAATTAATAGACCTAAGATAATATTATTAAATGTATTTTAGTTTGGAATATGAAGTGTTCTTTCTTTGTTTATATTTTTAAATTTTTTCAATAATATCAAAGGGTAATGTGTGCTAATGAAGGCCTAATTGAATTAGCTCTGCTTAAAGCCTAAAAGAGGTTTTGGTCCTATATGTTGTGACCAACATATTAAAATGTTTTACTAATGTATTAAGTTTTTTATATGTCATATTTAAATGGTAATCCATGTATTCAATTGTAAATGACTAACCTTGAGGTGTGTGATAAAGAGGCTTGTATATATATAAGGCAGTCTTAGGAATATTTGGGTGTGTACAATGTAAGCAAAGAAAATAACATATTATAGTGTATAAAGAGGTATTTTAGATAATCAAATGAGTATAAATTATCTTTGATAAATTTTTTATAGAGGTTTTATGTATGAGGATCAAGGTCGTATGACCTAATCAGTCTTGAAGGTACTTGAGTGAAGACACCTAGAAGTGGTAAAGAGCTCAAGAAGTGGTCATCAATAATTGATTCATCAGCAAGGTGTCGTCAATGTGATCAAATAAATTAGGTGGATGATTTTTTTCTAATTCATCTATGGGTTTGATACCTTCTTGTAAGTTAGTGCTTGATAAAGCCTAGCTGAGTTAGTGCATAGATAATTTGGGTTGGTGCTCAATGTGGAGTTGGTGATTCACTAAATTTGGTGTTTATCTTATAAGACTATAGTCCGTTTCAATATATCAATGTACTTTTTCCCTTGATATTTTCTCACATATGTGACATGTTTTTATATTTCCTTCTTATGTGGGTAGATGTTTATGATTTTAAGATCTATATGATTGTTTAAATGTTTTATGATTGCTTAAGTGAGATTGTTAAGAAAGTTTTTGAAGACTGATTCATACCCCGCTCTCAGTCATTTTGCTTCCAACATCTGAAATACTATGAAGGTTATTTTCATAGCATTAGTGAATAAATTTATTGATAAGTATGCATCAATGTGTTGAATCCATGTATTTACTGCTTTAGCATCAATCTTACCTTCAAATAGAGGGATGTCAAGATTAACCTATACTTTGAAGAGGGTTTGCTACTAAATCCATAGTTAAGTGTATTATAGAATATATTAGAAGGTATTGGGTTGATTTGTATAATCAACTCATATAATCAGACAAAAATAGTAGTGTGATGCACCTCCAACGCATCAATACTAAGCTTCTAAACCTTTTCAACTACTTCAGGTTGTTTGTAGGTGTCAACCATATTTATTTTTCTATGGCGTTCTTCTCAATATTTTGAAGCATGATCAATTGACAAACATTTTTTATCAATTTGGATTCACATATTTATAGGCATATGAAAGAAAATATCTCTTTCACTCTAATACCAATGATCTTCACCATGAGGCCCAAAACTAAGTGTGTGGCGAATAGCTAATTTTGGTTGTGTAGAGTGAATGCATAGAGATGTATTTAAATAAAAGAATTAAAACAAATTCAATAGACAAGAAGTCTTACATGAAGAAAATACAACTTCTATTATAACTCATGTGTTACATAATAGATACATAGAGCATATTATAGGTGTTAAGACTATGTATTATACCAACCTCTAGGCCGACCACATATGTTACATATTTAACATGAATAATACAAGTGTAATTACAACTATTTTTGGCTATAAATAATATAATTAACATTTGTTTCATTTTCTTTACTGCACAAGGATTCAACTTATAGGTTGGTGGAAACTAATGGTCAATTTGACAAGATTCCTAGTTGGAGAGTGCCACCTGGTAAGTGACATGGTCAGAGCATGCTCACATGTGGATGTGACGAAACAAGGACAAATATAGGAATACAACCATATGAATGAGTACCAACATGGTTTGCAGAGCTATGTGTTGAGTGAGAAATTCTAAAAACTATTTTAGGACATATGTGCATGAGTGTAATCAAGCTTTGTGTAGAGGAGTGTGTATGAGTGTGTAGAAGGTGTGAGCTATATGCGAATAAATAGGTGAGGGGTTTATTTTGCTACACAGTTGCTTGGCACAAATCAATAAAGATGTATAATATTTTTAAAAACATCTTCAAACACTTGTAAATATTAATGTCATAATTAGGCTTTACAAATACATGATTTGTTATAGAGGACTTATGATACTTGGGTAGTTGGTGCATTTAAGTTTTCTATAATATATTAAATTAATTATTTTTATATTTTCCACAATATGTAAAATTAATTGATTCCATGGTAGTTTCCTACCTTTTGTTAAGTTGGCTGATTTAAATTATGTAGCTCTATTCACATTATTTACATTTGAGCCTTTCATATTTGATCAATTCATTTATCTATTATTTTTTAAAAAATTTACTAATGGAATAGAAATGAAACTCAAGTATCAATAAAAAATTTTAAGTTTCAACTTAAATCATGGCTTCAAAATACTTATAAATATATATTCTTATGATTTAGATTGATTCATATATTATGAGCTTTTCTATTGTCTTCTTCAAAATCATTATTTGAACTGACAAAATTTTTTTTTCTGCAATACATTTTTTATCACCATGTTAGGCTTCTCTCACACAATACAACCTCTCTAATTTTGACAGTTGCAAATCTCACCACCACATAACAAGTAATAGTCACTTCAATTCTCAGTACCACATAACAAAGAGTATTTATTTGGTAACACTTTTTGGTAAGGCTATATGCAACCACTTTATAATGTTATAAGATACTAGATGTACTTATTGATGAATGATATATGCAACCACTTAGTACTATAAAATTGATTCTTACACATTATTTATAAAAGTAGTACAAGTTAATGGCAAGTTGATTTCTACTAGTTTATATAATCTATATCTTTAATTATAATATTTGGTCTCTTACTTGCGTAGTTTTGGGTGAGAGACGCATTGTGAACAAATTTACTAAACAATTCACAATGAACGTGATTAGAAGAATTAAATCTTTTTAACATGTTTGAATTTATGGACAATAAACACTTACAATGGCTAAAACTACACTGCTTTGGGAAATAGCCCTATTATAATGAAACTATAATCCAGACAATGGGAAAAAAACCTAATTATTTTAATAGTTTATTTCCATGGTGGTGATAGGTGGATAAAGCTCTAGATGTTGTAATCTGCTTTATTGCAATACCTCAGTCATTGGAGGAATACTCAAGTCTTTGGCCATAACTCCTGCTTCCTTGGAATGTTAAATACCTTGTTATGAGTCTGGATAGGTGGTATATCAAATAATACTTCTTCTACCATGATAGGAAGTTATTCCCACATAAATTTTTTACCCATATCCACAAATTCTTCATAGATTCATGTTTCGCCTATATCTCCAATAGCTTCAGAATTTGTAACAAACTAGGACAAAACTTCCATCTTGGCCTTGGTATAAGAGCTCAAATCTTGTACTGATTTTATTAAAAGATTTAGGTCATAATACTCACTATGTACATCTAAATTAGAAATAGGATGAACTAATTGATTGCTCCACAAACCTCGACTAGCAGCGTCTAAATTAATAGTTTGGTAGTATGTGTCCATGAAGATAGCTTCTGTCACAAAACCCCTTCTGGTCAGTATGTTAGAGGATGCATTATTTTTATTGATGTTCAAATCACTCGATGAATGCGGGTGTCTGAGACTAAGCCGGGAAGGATCAAAACCCATACGAATGAGCTTCAGCTAGGAAGTAATTTGGTGAATACTGACAAAAAATAAAAACATATAAAAATAGAAAATAGAACACATAGATTGCTACAGCAATAATGGAACAAGATTTTTATTAATCTTCTTGAATCTTTCAGATCTTCTTGATCTTGCTTATCTTGCTCAAATTACAATACTGCCCCATGGGTCTATTAAATAGATTTGAGAAACTAACAATAACTAGAAAAAACAAAACAAAGACTAATTTTAGTCTTTACATGCAAACTACAACTCTAATAGTTTAACTAATTATTTTTTAACTAACTGATAGTTAATTGATGCATGCATGAGGAGTGGAGAAATTAACTCCAGCCTCCAACAATTACGGACCACCTATTCAATATAAACAGGCGAGATTAATTTGACAAAAATAAAAAATAGGTGGGGGTCCATGCATTCTGATATTTTGTTTTTTAGTAGAGAACTTTTCATAAACATTATTTGAACAAAACGTGGCTAAGTAGAGGAATTTAGAAAAAAAAATGCTATGAAATTGATCATCCAAAGAAGTTTTGTAAGCATGGACAGACTGTGTGTGGTATCACTCTTGAAAGTCACCTATTGTCAATGTCTGCATGTGTTTCAATGATGAGATTCTTTAACCATCAAAGCATGCAACTGTTCCCACATCTTTACATACATGAATAGTAATCGAACTATAAGAAATCTTATACCTTTAAACTTCATATGATTATTAATACAATAAACAACTATGAAGTGAATTTGAAAGAGATATTTCATAGAGACACCGAGTTTTAGAAATTAATATAGGTTTTTATATACCTACTAACTTGGACAACACACTCCAACATCCGTGACCATTTTTGGCAATGTAATTAATTAATTTAGTGTCCTCATTGTAGATTTTATAAAACACTATTCTTCAAACCAACTGAGAATCTATTGTAATAGGAAAAAAAATTGACTTACAACATTAAATAATCAACCTCAAATGCATCACCACCAGCAAACTTGCAGGATAATAGTTAGCTGTTAATCAAATTGAAGACACGCTGAGATTATTTATCTTATTTGAATCAAAAGTGCTGCTACATATAAATATAGAACACAGCTTTCAAAAAGGATATCATGTACAATTTACTCCTCAAAAATAAAAAAAATGTTCATGCAAAGTTTGATTTAAAAAATAGTTATCTACTAATTAATTCAATGTAATTAAAGTTAATGATGACTTGCATGGCGGTGCATGGTGAATGCCCACAAGGAAGCCATGGTGGAACTGGAAGTTGTCTTTAGCATCACTTTTCAACATACTCCCCCTTGATGTTAAGAGCACTCACAATCTGATCTTTGAGTGTGAAAAATTTATTCGTTGCAACTCCCTTAGTGAAAGTATCTACCAATTGTTCTTTAGTGTTAATGTATTTTAATTCTACTTCCTCACTTTGCACTAAATCTCAAATAAGATGATCCTTTAAATCAAAATGTTTTGTCCTATAGTGATAGAATGGATTCTTGGCCAATTTGATGGTGCTAATGTTGTCACAAAAAATCACTATGGGATGGATTTGTATCTCTCCAATTTCTTCAAGAAGTTTTCTAAGACATAATGCTTGTGTACCTACTGAGGTGACTGCAACATACTCTACTTCTATAGAAGAAAGGGAAACTATACTTTGCTTCTTTGATCTTCAAGTAATCAAACCAAAACCTAAATATAAATGATTACCATATGTAGACTTTCTTTCACTCAAACTACGTCCCCAATCACAATCACTAAAACCAAAAAGATTGAACCTTTTAGAAATGTAGTAATGAATACAAAAATCTATAGCACCTCTAACATAGCTCAAAGTTCTCTTCATTGCCTTCATATGTATTTTAGATGGCTCCATCATGTACCTTGAAACAAGTGAAATTGAATAAGTAATATCAAGTCTTGTGTGAGTTAGAAACACCAAGCTTCCAACAATGCTCATATAGGTTGTCTCATCAACTATTTCACCACCATCATCTCTATATAGTATAACTCCATGAGCAACTAGAGTGGACAATGGTTTACAATCAACCATATCAAATTTCTTCAACATACTTTGTTTGAGAAATGAAAATTTCATTCTCACTTTGATAAACCTCCATTCCTAAAAAATATTTCATGAGACCTAAATCTTTCATCTCAAATTCATTCATCATAGCAACTTTCAATTCATCCTTCATCTTCAAACTGCTACCTATATACAACAAGTCATAAATATACAAACCTACAATAAGAATATCACTACCTTCTTGTTTGTAGTAAAGGGTAGGTTCACTCTTACTTCTCTAAAAGCCATTCTCTTCAAAATATCTATCAATACTCACATACCAAGATCATGGTGCTTCCTTGAGGTCATACAAAGCCTTCTTCAACCTGTAGACATGATTCTATTTTCCTTGCACTTCAAAACCTTGAGGTTGTTATACATATACTTCATCTTCAAAGTACCCATTCAAAAAGGCACTTTTCACATTCATATGCTAGATGCTCCAATTATTTTTAGGTACTAATGAAATCAACATTCTAATGGTCTCATTTCTTGCTACTGGTGCAAATGTCTCTTTGTAATCAATGACATACTTTTGTGTGAAGCTTTTAGAAACTAATCCTTATTTATGCCTTTGAAAACATCCATCAGTGTTATACTTAGTCTTGTAGACCCATTTGGTGCCAATCTTCTTCTTTTCATCTAGAAGCTTTGTAATCTCTCAAGCGTCATTCATGTGAATAGAATCCTTTTCTTCTTGCATTGCTTGCATCCAAACCTCATTCGTACATATATATTCAAAACATGATGGTTCAAAATCATCCTTGGTAAGTAAATAAAAATTCATTGTCTCACCTCTTCAATTTTCTTCATGTACTTGATTTGAACCCTTTTGATAGATGCCACTCAATCTTCTTACCTTCCTCATATAACTAGGACTTGAATCTCAACTTACACTTAGAATTAAACAGCTAGATGAGGGGATACTTGGTAGATTTGTAGTACTTATAACATAATATATTAGTGGGTCACTCATGAATAATATCATCAATAATAACATCATTTAAAATAGATTTTGACTTCTCCATATGGCCTTTTTGATCACCATAAACTCCTACTTCATCAAAAATCACATCTCTTGACACAATAAGCCTATTAGTGAGAGGATTATATAACCTATAAGCCTTACTCTTCTCACTATATCCAACAAAAATACATGACTCACTTTAAAGATATAACTTTTGTCTCTTTTGATCAAGAGTATGAATATAGGCTAAACAACCAAAAGCTTTGAAATGATTAATATTGGGCTTTTTCTCATACCAGGCTTCATATGGAGTCATCTTGTCAAGTGCACTAGTGGGACTTAGATTGAAAATATATACTATTGTAGCAACTGCATCTCCCCAAAAAAAATTTGCTTAATCCCTTTGTTTGTAGCATGCTCTATGCCATCTCAACAACTTTATAATTCTTCCTTTTATTTACACTATCTTTTTGAGGTGTGTAGGTAATGGTGAGTTCTCTTTTGATGCCATGCATATCAAAATAAAATTGAAATGCTTTTGAATGAAATTTTACTCCATGATCAGTCCTTAAGTATTTGATTGTGCACCCTTTTTCATTTTTCATAAGTGCTTTAAACCTCTTGAATATCTCAAAGACTTCACCCTTGGTCTTAAAAAAATAAACCTAGCACTTTCATGAGTAATCATCCATAAAAGCAATAAAATATGAATTACTTAAACTCTTTGTTTGCATAAGAACAAAAATATATGAGTGAACAATCTGAACTAGATGATGGGACCTCCATGCATTGCCCTTTCAAAATTTCTACCTTGCATGTTTTCCTTTAGCACAATCTTCACAAATTTCTTTGTCCTCTTCAACCTTAGGCAAACCAGAAACTAATGCATTTGATGTTAATATCTTCAAACTATGAAAATTAAAATGCCCATACCTGAGATTCCACAACCAACTTCTATCCTCATATGCCATATTGGTAAGGCCATTGTTATGTTCACCAAATGTCAATGGGAGCATCCTATTCTTTGTCATAGGCACAATTGTAACCACCATGTTACCCTGATTCTTATCATAAATTACAAATTGTTGATTTTCAAATACAGATTTATAATTACTCTCACACATTTGTCCATCACTCAACAAATTATAATTTAATTGTGGAGTGTAATAAATTTCTTTAACACTCTTCATACCTTCTTTTGTATTGACTTCCATAGCTCCTTTTGCAGCAACCTCCAATGATTTGTCATTACTAAGATGGATCTTGGATTTGAAATTTTCATCCATTGTTGAAAACAACTTCTCATTTCCTGACATAAGGTTAGAACATCCAAAATCTAAATACCAATATCTTTATTATTATTTTCATCTTTGGCATAGGATAAAAATAAATGATTTGGAGGATTCTCATCACCTTCTTTAGCATAATGAACACCATTACTGTCTTTTAATCTATAATCCCTTTCAAAATGGCCATGCATGTTATAATTGTAACATTTAATATTTATTTTATCAAATCGGACTCTACCTCTTCCTCTGGAACCACCTCTTCTTCGTGAACCACCTCTACCTCAATTTCCTCTTGAATAATTCTAATTTTGACCTCTACCTTGGCCTTCATTATTTTTGGTGCTACTGTTGGCGTCTTCATTCTTTATGATTTGTAGAATGGAGGAAAAGGCTTTCTCATCACTATCTCCAAAGGAATCTATCAATCTTTCTTCATGAGACATCAAAGATCCAACTAGGTGATCAAATAGAAGGGTAGACAAAATCTTGCTTTCTTCTGTGATTATGGCAACATGGTTCCACCATTGTGTGAGAGTCCTCAACACTTTTTTTATCAGAACCTCATTGTTCACAATTTCATCAAGTGTAGCCATCTTATTGACCACATCTTTTAATCTGACACAATAGGTACTCACACTCTCAGCTTCTTGCATCATCAAATTGTCAAATTCTCTCTTCAATATTTGTAATTTGATAACTTTGACTTGATCACTACCTTGGTAAGCTTCTTTTATAGTCTTTCAAGCTTCCTCAACTATCTTTGCTCCTACAATTCTTGTAAATAGGTTCTTATCTAGAGTTATTTGAATATGAAATACAGCTCAAGCATTCTTCTTGTTAGCCTCCTTCTTAGCTATTTTATCATTAGCTGTGATGGCATTCCAATCAATTGGCTCCGCATAACCTTATTCAACAATTTCTCACAAATCTTTTCATTCCAAAAAAGTCATCATTTTGATGCTCCAATAACCACTCTTTTCCATCAAATTCTGGAATAGGCAAGGAGTTATAATTTGACATGATAAACGTTTGGCAAATCACTAAATCTTAACCGAAAAGAAAATACATGCTCTGATACCGGAAGTATATTTTATAAACCATGTTCTTCAAACCAACTAAAAATCTATTGTAATAGCAAAAAAAAAAATTGACTTACACAGCATTAAATAATCAACATCAAATGCTTCACCACCAGCAAATTTGAAAGATAATACCCAGTTGTTAATCAAATTAAAGACACGCTGAAATTTTTTGTCTTATTTGAATCAAAACCGTTGCTACATATAAATATAGAACGCAACTTTCAAAAAGGATATCATGCATAATTTATTCTTCAAAAATGAAAAAAAAGTGTTCATGCAAACTTTGATTTAACAAATAGTTATCTAAAAATTCATTCAATGCTAATTAAAGTTAACAGTGAGTTGCATGGCGGTGCATAGTGAATGGCCACTTGGAAGCGATGGTGGAACTGGAAGTTCTCTTCAGCATCACTTTTCAACACTCATCACGCCATCACAGTCCCTTCTTTGGTTTAGAAAACAATAAGTGAAAATCATTATAAACACCTATGCAACTATATTAAAAATGACTCAGACTTGTGCTCATAACCTATTTGCATTGTCTAATTGGTGGATATTTGAAGAAACAAGTGATGGGGATTTATTTAACATTGCACAAAAAACCACCTCGCTAGAGGAATCTTGTCGGTAATAAATCAATAATATTAGTCTATGTGTTATTCACATTGCCTGAAAAATGGACCTACCCATCCATGGATCCTATCTGGAAACAGTTAAGTCTGTACCATGTTTTCTGGGGGGTGTTTATATTGTATACGGCTGATAAAAATTCCAGCAGACTCTAGAAATATTATTAATATTTAGGAAAAGATAAACACTCATTGTATGAAAATTTGTATCGAAAAAAAATTGAGACTGACAAGGAACCGTTAACAAAGTTTTTAACTTACATGCAAGGTTAAACTGAAATTTCACGCCTGGTAGGGATTATTAGTTATGGAAGGAAAACAATAATAACAACACTAAATGTCACAGTTTTAGAATAAATACAAAACCTACAATTTGTTTAGCAGTTTCTTAGATAAAACATAACGTACATTGCCCTACGTTTTGTGGGGTGAAGGGTTAGATCGGGTAGTTCTGATTAAGAAGTTGCGTTTTGCTAAGTTTTTGACATTATAATCATAAACGTTCAGAAATTAATTTTGTTATATAGTATTCTTAATATATTTAACATTGAATTGTGGAGTCACATCAAATTTGGAGCACGAGCGGATGTATCAATTCTATGTTATTTATTTTGGGTATCGTGAATGTGTATGTCCGATATAAGCGGGGTTCATGTTCCCGTACGTCCACTTCAAATTCTATTATCCATTTTAGATAGTCTAAATGTAGATCTGGAACATAGGGGATATTCCAATAACACTATCTATTTTTATCTATCAATTGTATGTTTCTCATTGTAAGTAGCCTGACTGCATATCTGAAATATAAGTTTGAGTTTCAATTTCTGTACATTTATTTAATCAATCTATCAATTTTATATCTTTCATTGTGCAGAGATTTTAAACACAATTGGATGTTCTTGTCCTAGTACCTTCTCATAACCAATCTACAAATTTATATCTCCCAGTATAATAACCTGAACGATGGTGGTATTTGAACTTGACTCTATTCTTCAATCTTTCAATTATATGTCCCCAACTATAAATACCCTGAATGCTATAGAGATTTGACCAAGGACCACCAATCTATTAATAAATCATCTATATAATGAATGTGGCGAAATTTAATTTTATTATACAATTCATTTTAAAAGAATTCTATTTAAAAAAATTTATATTTAATAGCATTTTATTCATAACGAAAACTAAATTTAAGAAAACTTGACATGGATTTCTTTCTATGCAGATATTAGTATAGAACCGAAAATTTTCATACCATCATTTCTCTGGCCTCATTAATGAAAAATATTTTTCTCCCAGTTATTATCAAGGCCTTCTTTGATAGTGGTAAGTGGTTTTACACAATACATACAATGACATGACAGTTTATATGTCGATAAAGAAAAGGGACAAACTACTTCGCTATCTATGGTACAATCCATGTTCCTTGGATGCAATTTGGTACATAGTATCTATCAATAAAGAAATGTGGCTTCGAGTCAGGGATTCAATAATATTTAAGGTAGAGGACATCATCATCATCATCATCATCATCATCATCATCATCATCATCATTATCATTATTATTATTATTATTATTATTATTAAAGTTTGGTTAGAATGACTTCGTATTTTAATTAAGATATTGGTTGTGTAAAAGGTCATGTTGTCTACTCCTAACAACATCGATTAGTCACTTGATGTATTATGCATATATGTGGGATGTAATAGTGAGCAATGTAGAAAAGAGAAAAAGGAATTTAAACTTGAACCCAAAATATGGAGAATGAAAATAGAAAAAGTGAGAAGAAAATATTAGGATTACAAAAATAACTACAAAAATAAAACGATGGATTAAATTGAATAGTCTTGATCTAATTACAAATAGGAGTATGAATAAAGTAGAAGATGTTGAAGAGAGGGGAGCCCAAAGAGAGCCTTTGTAAAATTTTGTAAGAGGATAAGGTAGAGAGTATGCACAACAAGGAATAAAAATGCCTAATAAGGAAGAACAACTAAATGAGGATAACACGGATATGGATTAGAGTGAAGAGGAAGAGGAAAGTAAGATAACATTAGAGTAGTTAAAGGATAAAAGTAGATCACAATTAAGAGGAAAGATTATTTCTGGATAAGGGAAATAATATTCCTAAGAGGATATTATGTAAAATAACATAAGTATCATAGGTTTGAGATCACAGATAGAAGAATTTAAATACAAAGATATCTCATTTCTAGAGTATGCATCCCATGATCTTAATTCGTCATTAGTTATAAAAATAACAAGTTTAAAAGAAGGGACAGTTAAAAGCTAGTTTTAATCATTTACAAATAAATTTGGTAAACTTCTTTTAAAGAATGAGAAATCAATAGATAAGAAGACGATAAAAGAGATTGGATACACTTTAGAGACTATTTTATTATGCCAATAAAAACTAGCATGTAGATTCTGGTAGTCACAATTACTAGTGTGCAACAACTTATAGTCCCAGTTACTAATGTGTAAACACCAGTGGTATTAAATTTAAGTGAACTAAATATGTATATGAATATAGGAATGTTTATTAATTTGATGTAATATGATGGTTATGTAAACCCTGATCAATATTTAATAACCTACAACACGAAATGGTAGGTTAAGGTAATAACCTCTAAAGATGTAAATAAGTTAAATCTCATAGGAGCTTTAGCAAGTCAAGCTTTGGAGTTCATTTTTAAAAGAGATGTTAATTCCCTAGATCTTCCACAAGTTAAAGAGTAGCTAATTTAATAACTTGACATCAATAATTGCTCAATTCAGATTATTCAAGATCTAAAGGATATTTTATAATGAAGTGGAGAATTCATATGGGATTATGATCGTATATTTTCAAATATGATGAATACGATTGATTTTAAAAAGGAGGACAAGGACAAGGGTGCATTTTTTATAGAAGGGAAATAATCTAGAATTTGATTTGCCATTGCACAATCTCAATTCTTAACTAACACTAACTTTGGAGTAGTTGCCTTATGAGTTTAACAAATTGAAGACTATGTAGACACTCCAGTAGTTAGCTCCAAAGTTGAGGTGAAAATTGATGATTTTATCGATAGGATGGATGAGATGCATGAAAGTGACATAGATAAACTGGGATTATGATGTATATAGTGTGGTCAATAAGGGTATCATAGGAATGATTATCCTAAACTTAAAACTGAATTCTATGAACTATATAGAGTATTAGGGCATGCAACCTTAAAGAGTCATCCATTACAATAATATATACAAAAATAACAAAGTTTTTATTTTAATTTTTACAAATTGACCAATCATTGTGAGAAGAGTTGTATAGCTTTACAATAATTAATAATTAAAGTAATATATCACCAAAAATGTCTTCACAGTCGTAACACAACCATTACCCACTACTAAGTAGGTAATTCCAGACTTGGAGATCCAAATGACTAGTACAACATAAGGTGGTCATGGGTGGATTGCTTCATCACCTAAATATAATTATCAACTCTAGGATCTAAATGAATATACATTTCCATCAATGTAGTATTAGTATTAATCCTCATGAGAATGTGAGTCCTCAACATCAACAATCAAATTGGGCTCCAACATCATTTCAATAGTATTATGATGGATATAATGTGCAACAAACATATCAAAAAGGATTTTATAGGAAATAGTACATGGTTGGGGCTTCCAAAAAAATATAGAAGGGTACAAGGGAGGGTCCCAAATTGAATATCAAGGAGATCATAACATTGAAAAATGAAAAGCTTATCAGCCTATTCAATATTATTTATGTGGTGAGTATAATCATTTTACATGAAATTACTACACTAACCCTTAGAGATGAATGTACTATATTTATTTTATATTTTAAGTATAGCATTAGACTAAGTATTTCCTAGTATTAGAGAATTAAAGTAAAGATAATCTTGTGCACAATGTTAATATGATAAATTTGCAACCTAAGGAAAATGCATTCATGTAAGTAGTTACTAGATAAAACAATAGAGATAAAAATATTCATCCTTTATAAATTCCACAAGATCATGGAATCATGAAGGTATAATGGGATAAATATCATGACCCTAGTATGGAGAAGAGCTTGATATATTAATAAGGTACTTTAGGACATATAACAATAGAGTGCATTAGAAGTAGATACCAAAACTATTGATGCACAAATGTATAGGTAAATTGTGTGTATTGTGATACATGAAGTTGTTGTGGTTCCATTGATATATTTATTAAAAATTATCAGTACTTTATGTAATGAAGGCATATCATACAACATAACCAATGTTTTGCATAATCTTATGCAGTGTGAATAACGAGGACAAAAACATACTGACAAGGTGTTCTAGTATGTCAAAAATAAGAAAACTTAGGATGTGGAATCATGTATAGATATTGATCTTGCAAGATATGAGATACATAATGTAGTATTTAATTTTATAAGTACTATGAACATGATTCATAGATCTAGTTGGGAGGTTATTGGTAGGCAACCTTTGATATATAGTCCTTTTACTCTTAGTGTTTTATATTATAGGAGAGAATAACTAATTTTTTCCCTATAATATGTGGATATTAAAGTTGCTTAGCTAAGTCTATGAGGAGAATTTGAGTTGGTGGACATGAAAATATATGAAATCCATTATCTTTCCTTGGTTGGTAAGAAATAAGTATATGGTGGCAAAATGACTATCAATATAGTGTGTAATCAATTAGACAAACACTAGGGGGATAAGATAATTGGTAAAACCTTGAATAAATTATCACAAAAACCCTATGTTATCATAAAACAACAAGATCTACCTTATGCATATGTGGATAACAATTAGTTTAATGATAGGAGAAATACAAGTAAAGAAGCTCTAAATGTTGAGGAATATCATTTACTTAAACCATAAATTGAACAACATGTATAACCATAGACAATAAAATAAATGGTTTAAAAGCTAGGCCAACTCTTTAATTTCAAATTAAAGTATGTACATCTCCATCTATGTGATTTCTAGCTAGGTCACATGTAAATTTCCTATATAATATAGGTACAACATCAATGAATTACATAAACCTACTCCATACTATGTATTTCATGTGGAAATAATATCTGCAATAGGTGGTGACTTAGACACACATATGTTGAATTGGGATAGAGGATATCATTAGGTATGGCCTTTGTGAATGTTGGTCACCACATAACACCAATTACCGTGATATTTTATGATAAAGGATCTCAATATGTATATCCCAAGGTTGGAGGACCATATAATAGATATAGATCAAATATTAAATATACTCAACTATCCCTTGAAGGAAACCATTGTGACATGGTCAAACATGCATATAGAATAAGAATTATAATGGGATGGAGCATGCAAAATTCAGTGAGTAAAATTTTAGTTACTACTCATTGTTACAATAGAGTGGACATTATTTCAATAAGGCCAATGTCTTGATATAAAAATTAATAAATATGTAAATATATGGTATTCTTAAGGTTTTGATCCAAGATACTATTTACATATTTTCATTCATACACTAGAACCACTTCCAACTATGTGGTATATGCATTAGGAGTGTAGGAGGGAGAGTAAACATTGGGCATAATTAAAGAAATATTTTATTCAAAATTTGTGTTTGAAGATGAAAATTTAATAGTTCATAATTAATTAAAAAAATTTAAAACTTTTATATGTTACGATTAGGTAGAATATGTAGGAATAATAGAAAACATATCATCATTGAAAGAAGCAAGTCGATATTTGAATCTAACAATTCATAATTATAAGTTTAGTAAACAAGAGCAGTCTCTTCTTAAACCTTATAATAGAATTATAGATGGGATGATATAAAATAGTGATAGTGATGGGGATATATATCTATAATACTTTATGTAACTATAGCGATAAGTAGACCCAACAAAAGCTCAAAACATTAAAAAAAGGATGAAGAAATACTACACAATATAAACATTCTAGAACAAGAATGAAAATGAAATTTGGGAGAGGCACTACTAGTAGATATAATAAGGTATATCATGAACAAATAAAAATCATTAAATAAAATATTGGAACATAGTTTGTACCCAAACTTGTGTCTTTAGAAGATTACTAGGCATAAATTGAGATTTCAGAGGTATCATAGTTGTTAAAAGATTATCAGAATGTCTTTCTGACTAAGTTTTTAGAATTTGAAGGTGTATATTGATTTTCGGTTAAATTTACATTGAATTAAGATAGTAAGTGATTCTAATTACAAATTTTGCATAAATATTAAATCTCAACACAAAGATGAAAGTGAAGGATGAGATGGATCACATGCACGAAGCATGGATCATCTATCTAGTAGAAAAGTAATATTAGGTGAGTCTCATGGTAGTGAATCTAAAGAGGACAGGTGAGATTCAGGTATGTGGGTATTAATACACACTAGACTATATTTTTGTTTATGATTCATTTACCATACCATTCATAAATGACATTCTCAAATCAGTTGTAGACCGCAAGGTATACTCATTCAAAAATGACTTTAGTGGATACCATCAAATTCCTATGATAGAGAAAGACCAATCTAAAACAAATTTCGTAATGGAATGGGATTTTTTCACATAAAATGTAATGTCCTTTGGTCTTGTGAATTCTCTAGTAGTTTTATCTATGATGGTGGTAATAGTATTTAAAAAATGAATTCATGGTTTTTGGGAAGTTGGTTTAGATGATTGGGATATATTGTATTTACTTAAATATAATTTATCTAAGCTAATTATAATTCTATAATGGTTTTTATCCCTGTACATTATGTTGAATCTAAAGAAATGTCTATTTCTCACACCTTTTAGCATTTTTCTTGATCAGATCTTATGTAGTAATGGAATCATAGTTGACCAGGCTAAAATTGTAGTAATAGTGGGGATTCCAAATCCAACTAGTTCTATAGACGTGTAAACATTTCTCAGTCATACAAGACATTATATAAAATTCATTAATTAATATATAGCCATCTCTATGCCATTAGAAAAGCTAATCCATAAAGATACATAACTAGAATGGACACCAAAATGTCAAACAACATTTTTTCAACACAAACAAAGGCTAGTAAGAACTCCTATCTTATTTTTCCTTAATTATAAGAATCCATTCCATGTACCTATGGTTTCATTTCATATCACACTAGGAGTTGTCTTATCACAATAAGGGGGTGGTTAGTTATATCATCATATACACTTTGAAAGTAGGAAACTATAGACTATAGATAAAATTTATATGACAATAGAGAGATAAGCCCTAGAAAAAGTGTTTTACCTATATATATTTAGGCATTACCTTTTATCCACACCACTTGATGTGTATACAAATCACCTATATTTTTGATACTTGGTTAAAATTTATATCCTAGTTTGAAGAATCTCTAGGTGTTGGTTGTTGTTTCAATAATTCCAATTTAGAATCAACATGAATTTGGGAAGATAAAATGTGGGATATAATTATTTGAGTAGGCTCAAGCATGGACAAGAACTGAAAGAAGTGCAAGATGAATCTTTAGATGTACACTTATTTAGAGCCTCTATGATCCCTAACAATATGTAATACATTGTAAAATTCAAAGAATAAGTAAAATTTCCTATCCATTAGGATAAGAAGCAAATGGTTACACAAGCCATTCTTTATAGCCTCATCAATGGATTTATGTATAAGATTAGGAAGGATGATGTGTTGTACACATTATCATTTTATTGTAAGTGATCATAGATCCTTTAATAAGCATAACAAAGAACTAAAATATGCCATTTCATAGGAGAATCCACTATGAGTACTATATTGCAAAGCAATATTTTGTGGTTGGATTTGTTTTAGGATGATCACAAGGTGGAAAAACACTATGATGTTTTCCAAAAAAATAGAAAACTAAATAACCAAAATGAGATGCCTTAGGTTCTAATGTTATAATTTATTTTTTTTTAATAATGGGTCTTTTATTTTCTAGGGACCATAACTCTCCTAGTAAATTTATTGATCTGAGATATATCATTACTACAAAAAACTATTTTTGAAATGGGTAGAAATTATTGTGACAAAAAGCTATGGCACAAAGGATGCTTCTAAATTTTTTATTAAAATATCATAAAAAGGTTTAGATGTATGCTTAAATTGGTTAGTAATATATAAAATAAATTAATCAACAACACAATCAAGAATTTTAGTAAGGATTTCATGATATCACACCATAAAATCACAACTTGTCATCTATAAGCAAATGGACAAATTGAGGCTTAAAATAAAGTATTGGGTAAAATGCTGACAAAGCTATGCAATGTTCAAATAGATGATTTAGAGGATCACATTCATATGATAATTTAGGCATTTATGAAAAATTATAAATTTTCAATAATATTAATTGTGTTTTCATTTGTTTATGGTCTTTATATAGTTATACCTATGGAATACATTGTTCCTAGTTTATGAATTGCATTGATAATGAGGTTGTTTTTTTAGGAACCACTAAAATATAATTTATGGGTTTTTACAAATATGGAGGAAAATAGGTAAATCTCCCAATGGATGAAAGAGATTAAATATTTGAGTCAAAAAGTTTGGCATGATCGCAACTTGTGATCTAAGTAGTTCTATCTCAAGCAAGTTGTATTATTCTATGACACTAGATTTAATGAATTTATGGGAAAGATACATATTAGATATAAGATACCATATATTATTCATGATGTTTCATAATAGGGTAAAATTATTTTAAAATATCTATAGGGAACCATTCTACTAGGGTGTATAGTGCTTTTAGGATTAAGCTTTACCATCATTAATCTATATCATTTAGAACTGATAAAGAGAGAGGGTGCTAAGAAGCACCATGTAGTTAGTATTTTTGTTTAATGTTGTTTTGGTTTTTATTTATTAGGATTAATTTTTTTGTAAAGTGCAATATTTGTGTCACAAAACATCATAACAAAGCTTTGTCATTCAAGACTGCAAAGTACAACTGATATACATAGTCAACATGAAATAAATATTGATAGAACTAGGAACATGGTGGTCATAAATTGAGTCTAAAAATATGGACATGACAAAATGGGTATGGGTAAAGGATGGTGAGTGGTCATTAAAAAATTCTAATGAGAATGGACTCAAGAGATTACAGTTACCCCATAGAAGATCTCATTGAAGAATGATATGGTGGGATATAAAATAAATTATATAAATGAAAGGGTTTTGTGTCACATCAAATACCTACCAAATGGATGGATCAAATAATATATATTCATAATAATAACCATCATATAAAAATATATATAGTTGACATAAATATTTGAGGTAAAGTCATGTGTAACTAGTTCAACACATTTAAACTCGACAAGTAGATGGATATGAGAAGTAAACACTATATAAAAAAGGGTGTGGATAACACAAAGACATTACACACTTATGAAAATAAGACAAATTTATGATCTACATCTAAATTAGATACTTTTGTATAGGCCTTGCACTAGTACTAGACCAATGAAGAAAGTGTTCAAGTCAACACACAACAACAACTGTAGATAGGGACTTTTTAAAATTCTAATCATTGATGCATAGAAATAGGAAATGGGTATTGGCCTAGGACTTAGAAAAATTGGATACCATGATTTAGACTTTTATTGATTTATTATAAGCTAATCTATTTATCCATGACCCATACGAAGTAACATAAGTAGGATGGATAACACTTTAACATCCTCTACAAGGCCATAATGTTGATTGATGAATAAAAATGTGTAATTTATATTAATTAGATGAGCTAATTATTACTTTAATTAGATGATATAATGTCATTTTCATTCATTTGTTTCATTAAATTACCATATTCATTAACCATGTGAACATGAAAAGAAAAACAATGATTCTATCTCAGGGTAAGTCTCTTTTCCCTTAAAAAAGCATAGCTCCACCTATCTAGTTAGACACTAAATAAAAATACACAAGGATAGATAGAGAAATCCCCATCTATTATGTTGAATATAACTCGATGTGCATCCTATCTAAATGCATCACTAAGTAGTTCTGACATATGATCAAACATGTGAAGTAACCAAAGGCATTGTGGACATTCTGTATCACATGATACACCTATAAAAATATTTTAATTCACCCAAGATTCTAGTTTCATAACTCATAACAAGCAATGAGAATATTATCACTATCACTTAATAGTCATTTAGTACCAAATATTGCCCATTCTCTTCTATTTCACAATATGGATGTCATCTAAGGGACTAGTCAACCCAGATGGATATTTTTTTCTTGATGTTATGTTCACAAAAATTGCATGGACTATGAAAGGGAAGTATTAAAAATAATTGGGGATATTAATTAAATGGTGACTAGAGATCTATGCTATGGTTATTTCACAAGATAGGGTACCTCAGGACATGATTTAATATCTTGGTCAACTTATCTCAGTTAAAAAATTTCAAATGTCATCTACATTAAAGTGCATGAGTTACCCAAACCATTTATAAATCCATTGCCATTTTTCATCACTATGTTAGATGTGTAGGGTGAATTTATCAAATCCCTAACATTTAAGTTGGTGCAACCAGTACACTTTATACCTCTAGGTAAAGAAATAACTCATGCCTACTTAGGCACAAGATCAACCCTATCCATAATCATATTATAAAAACCACAACAAATAACAACAAATCCATTGCATATTTATAAAATAAAGTGAAAGGAACCATCATGATGAGCTCTACCACCACTACCTAAGGATTAAAAATGCCACATAAGTTCATGGATTGATAATAAAAACATTAAAAAGGTAGCAAGTTAGTGTGACTTGATAGAGATAGTATTTTTATAACATGAAGTTGTGTAGTCTATGCTTACAGACATAAATAATTATGTTCATGAATAAGAAGAAGAGAAAGAATGTTTTTCAAGAAATCAAAGTACACGTACTAGGTGCATTATCAAGTAAGACAATATCTTATGGTTTACATCACTCAACATCCTCCTCTCATTACAATTGACACTATAGGGAAGGAAATAACCTAAAAATAATTTTAGGGAGAACATTTCTAGGAAGTTTTAGCCATAGGATCTTCTAATATATAGGAAGAAAACATGTTGCCATAGTAAATTCCACCTCTACCCTAATGCATAGATCAAGGACTCATGTTACAGATCAACCCTATCCAAAAATGAAAGATAATATTTTTTTCATATACTGATAGAGTATAGTGTAACACAATAAGCACACGAGTCTTATTAATAACCACAAGTCTAGACTATGAATAGGCTAAAAAAGAGCCTCAATATACCATCTAATTCTATAAATAATACATCTAAATGAAGATTTACTATTACATAATCATCCTCTTAGAAGTATTCAAAATTAGTTATGGTGTTGTATTCTTCCGCCCTCATGGAAGACCCTGAATAGACTAGTTGGCCATAGTTGGATCCATAATAAGAAGATAAATAAGAATAATTAAATATAAAATTGATATAAAATTATGTTGAGAGGAAGGAAAAGGAAGATAATAAGAGGAATAAAGAAGATGCCAAGAGCAAGAATACATAGAAAGAGTATTAGTGAAAACAACAAGTTGTAGATGAGGAATGGAGGTAAAAAATTGAAGAAGTAGAGGCTCAAAAGAAAAGAGTGGACAAAGTATAGGTGAGTAAGAAACAAGAATAAGAAACATTAAATAAACATCAAGAAGTAAAGGTTGCATGAAAAAAAAGTGGAGGTAGAGACACTTTGAAAGGTTGAAGAAGATCAAAAGGGTAAAGAATATTTACACATATAGGAGGAGCAAGAAAAGAGAGAATCCTAAGATAAGGAAGACGAAAAAAAAGATAAGGATGCATCTGAGGCCAAAGCCAAGGTAGGCAAAGAGGCAAAGACCAAGGATGAAGTGGATGTTAAAGCCAAAAGGTGAAACAAATACTATGGTTAAGGCTGAAGTGAATGTTAAATATGATGTAAAGGCTAAGGATATAGATGAAGTGGAAGCCAAAGCTAATGATGAGGTATAAGCTAAGGCTAAGATTGAAGTCAAAGATAAATCTAGATCTGAGATAAAGACAAAATCCAAAGTTAGATTAGAGGGCATAATGAAATAGGAACTTAAGACATGAGGTGGTGTATAGGATGCTTCTAAACATAAACCCCAAGTAACTAACCAATATGTATGGGATGCTCTGACATCACCCACATGGTGCACCACCTTTTCTCTTCATTTCCTATAATTTAAGATGACCCATGTAATGACTACAACAAAATCGATGGATCTTTATATGAATAGACATGAAACATATTTAGATGTTTCCCATATACCACTAATGATACAAATATAAGTTGTAAATATGTTCTAAGAATTGATAGTCCAAAAGGCCTCAGCTTTGGAGTAATAAGTCATGAAGTTGTGATAGTGGAATGAAGATCTCAACCTTTGGTTCACCAATGTGTACCAACTCATTGACCACAACTTATCTACACTAATTACCCAAGTCCTAGGTGACTATTTCATGTCTAAAGAAAAGGAATTATTGGCTCTATTTGCATAAATAACAAAGAGATACATAGCTATTTACAAGTTAAAAACACTATGAGATTAAGGATATAAAATAGATATAGAAATAAATGTATTCTATGAGCTATTGGAGGAATAATAATAACTTTTGGATATAGTTATGTTTCTAGCCAAACAAATAACACATGGTATGTTGAATAGGAAATAATAACTCAACATATCATTATTTTTAGTTAAGAGTTTGACAGGGTATAAAAATCCAAAGCTATTATGGTAGGTCATAAGGCTACCCCTACATCAATGAACAACAAACTCAAGTAGTTTCGTGATTCAAGGGATAATTCCATGTAAAAATTATAGACCTAGTAAATTGAGATTATACATAATTTATTTATTTGTACTCAAACATAAAGGTATACATATCGGTTAGAGGAGTTGTACTAGGAAAACTAGATGAAAGTGTCAAATTATATGGCACCCATCACTATTATAGAAGATGAAGATATTCAAAACATAATGGTGATTCAAGTCTGATTATGAACATTTCCCACTATGGTGCAGGAAGTGATGACTAATTGGAAAATGCTAAAAGAAGATTTATCCTATTTATCCTAACTTTATCCATCCATTTCATAACTTGTTGATGAGTCTTAATTCATCCATAAAAAATAGTTGTAATAAATGTTCTAGTAGAATAATATTTCCATAAGCTCATAACCAACCATCCAATAGAAAACACAACCTCCACTAATAGATTCTTCATAACCAAATCCTTCATCCATAAGTCCAGTGGAATCATTTCTTGTTTCTTAAGTCTTCACCATGAATTTTCAATAATTTTTTAGGAAAAAATGAAATAAAATATAGTTAAATGTGTATGTGATTATAACTATTACAAGGTAAACATTTTAAATGCATCTGGGCACTAGCATGGAGTATTGATTCCCACATGGAAACACAACATGGAAGACTCATCCCCATGCTATGGGCATCATGCCCATGTGGAGGCACAAAGAAAAAAGAAAAATTAATATAAATAATGCATGTCACTCAAGAGAAGATATGAAGAGCTGGGCAGATCATGATCCATTGATTACAAGTTTGACTACAAACAAGTTGAAAAAGACACCATAATGTTTTATCAGGTTTTCAAAGGGTCAAATACATATTGCAAATGAGGTGGTGAAATTCCATAGGATTTGTAACTGAGAAAGCCACTTATAAAAACCAGACATTGAAAAAATAACTTACAATTTTCTATCAAAGTTCTATATCCCAGTTAAAGGGAACATGCAGTGGGAAAAGTAGGTTTAGATGCAATATGTAATTTGACAAGTTATAAATTGTTTGCAAGTTTTTGGATCATACAGAAGGCAGTAGAATGGGTCAATGATAGAGAACAATAACTCAAGTGAAATTTTAAAAAAATAATAAATTGTAAATTTCTAAATTGTAAATTGTTTGTAAACTTTCAGATTATGCAGCTCAGTGATATGTGTACGCTAAGAAAGTATAGCTTGAAAATCCTTCCCAAGGTAGAACATGAATCCATGTGATTTTTTTAGCATGTGAAATGGATCTATTAAAATTTAAACCATTGGTAATCTCAAAGTGTCTGTGGAAAACCCTCTAAATATATAGATGCATTATGGCCATCTTAATGTATTTGATTGCTTATGTTTCTTAAGTTGGGGAGGCATCAATAATAATCATCATTAAAGATGTTTTTACTAGATTTAATTTTATGTTTCATGGGGGAAATGTCACACACCATTAATAAATCCAAGTTGGAAAAATATGAGATGTTGGTTTAAATTAGATATCCATGTTTGAAGCCAAGGTTTATAGTCGCAATGGTGAGCAAATTTTGAGTCAGGATGTGTATCACCTCAGTGATCACAAAAAAAATTTCAACATGCTCTCATTTAATTACATAACTATTAGATTATATTTTTCTAATATAATAGTGTTCTTAATAGTTTATGCATTCCTCTGGGATTGGGTGTATTTGACTCTTAATGGAGTTGAATAACCAATTAATATGGAATCAAATACTATAGACAATAAGGCACTTGGAGCAATCCTCAATCAATAGCTTATCATTTAACTTGGTCTCTATATGAGACTTCTAATGATTGTATAAAATTATGTAGAACATGGATTCCTTAAATCTATATAGGATTTTATAACCACGTAGTTGTAGTTAGCATATGTTTGTTATACATTTTCAATGGGTACTCCTAATCATTACTTTGGTCCAGAATTAATTCATGGAGGGGAAAAGTATCAATCTATAGGGCATGCCTTTGTCATATAACATAAAATATTTGATGAGAATTATATACTCTATGCCCATAGTCATTTTTTGAAGACTATTGAGCTTGGGTTACTGCTAATATTTTTTTTATCATACAAAGAATGGGTAAGCTTCTGGAAGAATCCTCTACATATCACTTTCCAAACCAGGTTGGAATGATGTTAGGAGAAGAGTAAGAAACATTCAAGTTTAAAAAGTTTTATATGGGGATCTAGAAGTCCCTAGGATATTTGTGTGGGAGAATTAACTTACAAAATATAGGGCTTCAAAATATAATTTGCAAAGTGCAATCAATTCTTCTAATCCTACTGGTCAAAGTTAGTGGAGGAAAAATTCAACTTAAGAGGAGCTCAGGGGATAAGTTTAAAGAGGAATGAAATTTTACAATTTTGAAAATGTGCAAATTTCAAATTGAAATTGGATCTCAGAAACTCACAAGTAAATTTCAGTCAACATGAGGTCCTAGTGCAAAAGGGGACATTCAAGGCCAATTGAAATTTTGAAATTTTGAAAATTGTAAAGTATAGTTGTAGTTCCCATTTTCCTATGGAAAATTTCATGTCTAATTGTAATTTTTCAATTTTATAAATTAAAAGTTGTCATTGGAGTTCCCATTTCCTTGAGTGAACTTTTGAGAGGAACTAAAACTATGAATTGTAGTTTGTAAATTTAAAAATTACAAATTGTATTTGGAGATCCCATTTCCTTGAAGAAACTTTTGAGGAGAATTGCAACTTTAAATTGAAATTTATAAATTTTCAAATTTTGAATTGTAGTTGGAGTTCTCATTTGTCTGAGAGATCTTTTGATTATAACTACAAATGTGAATTACAATTTTACAATTTGTAAATTGTAAAACTACTACTGAGTTTTAGATTTCTTGAATATAAAGAAAATTGTAAAACTATTTTTGAGTTTTAGACTTTAATTTAATACAAATAAAATTGCAAAATTGCAAATGGGACCAAAATTTCTCCAAAAGGCTAAAACGTGAAAAATAATGCATTTATGCATTAAAAAATCTAGAGGCAACCCTAAAAGTAAAAAATATGAAAAAAAACAAGTTGGAGCCAAAAATCAAAAAGGTAAAAATAACCTAAGTTTTGTATTTTCTATTGTTTTATTTGTTCAAACACATCCATGCGAGAAATATTACAAGTTTTTAAGACCAAGGTGGGCCTTTAGAGGAAGATCATTTAAATGGCCATGGATATAAAATATTCCCATGAAATTATTTTAATGTATGGTTATTCTTTGGTGTCCATAAGACGAAGGGCAGCTATCCAAAGAATATCTATTTATGAAAATGAGTGGTCAAAGGGATGTATAAGTAGTATAAACAAGATGATATTGGGTTTTTAATCTCAAAAGGTGAATATTCTCCATCAAGGTCATGTAAAATGCATTTTTAGCTAAGAAATCAAAGGATTTACTCCAAATATTCATCGTTTTATATAGAGGTAGTTACAACAATGATTTTTATTGTAAAAGAATGAAGATTCCAAGCATGGTAAGAAGCATATTCTAGCTCAAAGCATCTTGGCAAAAATTTAAGAGCTATTTACAATATTAAAAATCTCAACCCACATTCCTAGATTGGAAAAAGTGGTAAAAATATATAAAAAGAGGACTTGTCCTCTTTTCTAAGGTTTTTGTTGGTCTTTGTTTTTCCTAAGTCGAGGCTCTTTCAAAAATCTTGGGATCCATGTTGTGTGTATGTATTGTCTCTTTTGCTAAGGTGGTTACAGTTGTATAACCATTTCCAAGATTTGAGATCATATTAATATGTCTCCCCTATCTTACGAGGAGAAAACTCAGCATACTTATCCCCATGCCAATATTTTGAAACACTAACATATGTAATATTTTATTTAAAGTTAATTGAAATTCTTTTGGATTTTACTTTTTCCTATTAATAAAGAGAAATGATATGTTCTACAAATGATATTTATTATATATTTAGTTTTATGATCATTAATGGTTGTCATCTTAGGCTTAAATATGGGCTATAAACCCCTTTTTCCATTGTGTTTGAAAATATGTTATTGAATAACTCTTTAGGGCACCCTGGGTTTATGAACTCAATAAGAAAAAGTATATGAAATTATAGTTGGAGTGTTTATTATAATTTATCAATAATTATTTACGTATTTACATTTCATTAGCACCAATAAATGCAAACCCTTCTTAGTATTTTCTTTATCTTGCATCCAAGTTGTCTACATTTTTTACAAAAGAACAATGTCACAAATGTTGAAATAATCCATGTTATTTGGAACCACAATCACACCACTCATTTTTATAACTATCTAACTTGGTCTACCCTTTCTACCTAGCAAATAATACACCCTACTAAATATTTTATGTGTTATTTACTTGTAGATGCATAAATCTTGCCAACTTAAAATGTGTTTGTACTTTGTGCTTTGAAACCCGACATTGCAGTCTTCTATTTTGCCCATTGGTGTTAAGAATTTATTTATATGTGAAGGTTTCAAATATATCCCCATTTATATTTATTAGCTTATGTTTAACGTGGTGTGTTTGTGCATTTCATTTGATAACCCTTCCTAGGTGGAGTGTACAACTTTGGTTATGCCCTAGTTAGAGCTACATTTGTGTGATAAAAATCCCTATGAATATTGAATTTTAGTATCCCTCCATGTGAGCAAGCTACCCCTTAGTTCCTCTTACCTTGGTTGAGGTAGATCCGTAAGTATCAAGGAGCTAACCATACTCTTTGTCGATGCCTCTTAGTCATTATCTACATTTGGTCAATCTATGTGCTAAACCCTTTCCCATCTATAATGAAATATCAATAAGCTCACCATCCACATTTTCCATTTTTCTCAAGTGTGCAAGGCCAAGTAAAAGAGATGTACAACTAGGAACCAATACCATTATCATAATAACTTACCATACATCCAACCCAGAGCATGCCAAAACCTAACCAGTATGTTCTACACACTTACAATTTGTAATTTTCACATGTTTTTGTAAAATTTTATAGGATGAATTTAATCATTAGGAGCATGGTCAGGCTGGTTGAAAACCTATAAAGGGTTTCTACCTAGTTAAGTTATTCTATTAAAAACTTGAAAGAGAAGTACACTAGTATGCTACTTAGTTTAAAACATGAAAGGGTAGCTAAGTAGTGTGCAAAGGGTGGAAATTGGTAAATGGTACTTAGAGAAATAATGACAACTTTTATTTCTCATTCAATTCCTTAGCTCAGGCTTTAGATCAAAATCCCTTGCTATGCCTATCTTTGGATGAAATAATTATTTAGGTCTAAGAAAGTGTCAAGTGTAAAATAAGGCTATAAAAAGTTCACAGTATGTTTGATGAACATGTGTATGATTTTCACTATTTCATATTTTCCATAATATTTTTCTATAAATTTGACCTTTGTAATCATAGAAATAGACTTCAAAATGCAAATATTAATTCCTTTTGCATATAAAAAAAGGTTGGAATATGAAGAGATAATGCTTTTAAAACTTTGTATATATCACTCAATTATATTTACATATGGTTCCAATGTGATAGAGATTTATATATATCATTCTAAAATAGTTTTCCAATATATCATTTATCGTTGTTTTGCGTCTAGTTATTACTCTATTTGATTTTATCTATTAATCATATGAGTTTATATTGACTATTCATACTCTATTAAGTTTACATTTATTTGTGAACACTATAAGTTTTACTTGTTAATAAATATATTCAATTTGAATTACCGTTTGTTGTTTACTTTTATTACGTCATGTGTAATCTATCCTTGTATTAGCATATTCTGAAGGATTTTTTAGAAAAATATACTAACAATTTTTTCATTATCACTCATCATTCTTTATCACTCCATTATCAACACTCATTGTCCGTAATCACTCCCTCATTAACCCTCATTATCCATTGTCACTCACTAATCATACCTCATCATCCCTAATCACTCCCTCTTCTTTATCATCATTAATAACTCCCTCATTTAACTTCATCATGCTTCATCATCCCTAATCAATATTTCCTCATACCCCATTATCGTTGATGATTCCAAGGTAAATAAATTTCTTCAACTCTTGTTTAATAAACTAGTGAAATGGATTTCTATGTGTTCTTTATGATATCTTGATTGTCTTGAAATTCCTTTTCATTGTTGGTCTTAAAGGATCATTAACTTTATTGTTTTTAGTTTAATGATCTCATAAATCTCTATTTCTAACTAGGAATCACTTTCTTTTTCCTTAAACACTATACTCGGATTTTCAAACTCATGATTTGTTGATACCTAAATAGCAACATAACAATCAATATCTTCATAACTATTTTCTTTGAGGAAAACACCTATTGTTTAAGTGAACCTCTTTATAAGTAAGAGAAACTAATCCTTCTATTAATTTCTAAGAATACTAGATCCAGACCTCTTTATCTTTTCGGGACCTATAAGGCTTAGTTTTGCGTTCAATTCCACCCATTTTCCATATATGGATGAATTTCCCTGCCCAATGTCTTCTATCCAATGTCTCACAAAACGAATGGTTTATAATTACAGGTGTTGTAATCTGAATTTGAACTATGTGAACAGGATAAAAGAAGCCTTTTAGCTTTAACTTAGACTCTGTCGATTCTTTAAGAGTACCTTCCCTTATTTTCTCCTTAATGACCAGTCGCTTGTCTTTATCCTGTATAAAATTAACTTTTTTAGCCCACGACCTCCTCCATCAATCGATTCTCCTTTTTCTCTAGTCATTCCCTTTTGCTTGTTTTGTTCTCTTTAATCATTTACGAACATAAAGAGACTTCTAAACAGTATTTAAACCTTCAATACAATTTTGCCTTTATAAGTACTTTATGTTAGTTTTTTTAAGACAATTTTAGGTTCATCAAGGCTTACAGTCGTGCCTTCAAAAATTTAAACCCTCTTCTAATATGAACCATAATCGGTTGTCCATTCGATTTATTTATTGATTCTACTTCAAACTTAGAATCCTAAAATGTTTTATTAATTCTTTGTTTACATGAGCGAGTTCAAATATCTTATATTGACTTTAAGTCTGCGAATTACCATCTGTGTCAATTGATGCAAAATGAAATACATAATCAAACTTGATCCACATTTTGACTATATAATAGACTCAAGCTCGGTGCAAAAATAATCATGAACACAAAAACCTCAAGAGTATTAAGTCCATTACCATTGAGTGCGCAACTAAAATTGTTCAAAATCAATATTAAATATCAGGAACTCGACCATAATTATATCTATAAATAGCAATATCAATCCATCTTAAATTAATGGAATTGCCTCCCCTTTGTCTACTATTTATTCCTAATCAATTCCAAGGGATACTTAGGTATTTTGTTTGCCTTGTTCAAATGCTAAGTCGATCGCTCTTCCTTTTCTTTGTATACAGAGTAATATATATAATATTAAACTAGGCTCACCTTCAATTGGATCCCTGCGCACTCATTAACACATATTATCAGAAGTATAACCATGTTTTCTTCCTTTTCTAAACATTTAATCTGTCTCGTTCAACACCTTATATAAGTTGTCAGCTGGCTGTGTCAATTTATATTTCCAATAGAAACAGTCAAGCTTTTTTTCGTTTGTATCCTCCCTTAAATCTTACAAACTTGTTATAATCACTATACGACCAACCAATATGTGAAATAACATTTATTTATCCAGTTACAGTCACATAAATTTTGATTTAACTTATATAGACTCAAGAATGACAATAAGAAAATTAAATTAAATTAAATACTGATTACAAATGTGACTTACACCTGATACAATTCTGAAGATGCTTAGATATACTACCTCAGGTTGATCCATATAAGTAGAGAATATTTTGACAGACCTTCCAATTTGATCTCCTCATGTACAAACCTTCTAATTCTGGTCTTATACAGGCTTCGAAATACATGGCCACGAGACCTTATTCACTCTCTACCTACCACAGGAACAAAACTTGCTTTATTGATTCCAAAATATAATTTTTTTTATTTACAATCACATTCCTCACATCCTTCTTGAACCTTCCTCTTTGTTTGAAGTCTTATTTCATTTGTTCATCCCCCACGTACAATGTTTTATTTTATTCCTCTATATTCATGTCTATTCAACTTATTAAGCTCCATACTACGTGGTGTAAGAGCTATCCTATTTTACAACTTTAGATTGGTCTTAGATAAGACCAATATTCTCTCCAATTATACGCCTTCTTTATATCCTATGTAAAAGGCTGTATTCTAGATACACTTTTACACAAGAGAATGGACATTTACATAGGTAAATAGTTATTCTACTACAGTCCATTGACCTTCTAAGGTCATTTGTAGATCTATGCCCTTCATAAGGGCTTACAAGCTTACATTAAAATAGTCAAATCTAAATTTTGAGGGAGACTCCAAATGGATCATTCTAACACAAATAGAGATTTCTAAGGCTATTTATTGACCTCCTAATACATATTTAGGACCTTAAATCCTAACACTATATTCACATCTATTTGCCTTATCAAGCTCCTTACTATGTGGTGTAAGAGCTATCCTATTTTACAACTTTAGATTGGTCTTAGATGAGACCAATATTCTCTCTAACTATATGTCTTCTTTATATCCTACATATAAGGCTTTCTTCTAGGTGCACTTCAGGACATGGTTTTTCTTTGACTGAAGGGAATGAACATTGAAAAAGGTAAATAGTTATTCTACTACACTCCATTGAGCTTCTAAGCTTATTTTTAGATATATGCGCTTCATAAGGGCTTACAAGCTTATATTCGAATATTCAAATCTATATTTGGATGGAGACTCCAAATGGATCGTTCTAACATAAATAGGTATTTCAAAGGTTATTTATTGACTTCCTGATACATCTCCAGGACTTTTGAGACATATTTACATCATATTTGTCCTATATATAATGTTTCATCAAACTCTTGGGCTCAAAATGTTTCATGAGCTCCTACTCATGAGTTTATTTGTTATATATCCCTTTATTGTTACATTTTCTCTTTGCTCATTTTCATATAATTGTCCACTCATATATGTGGGTGTGTTATTGGGTTTCAAATCTGTACTTTGTCCTCATGGTGATCTTCTCTTCACTCTTCCTCTTTATATGTCTATTCTCTTGAATGAGGATGCCAGTTGCTATCTCCATCTTTTGAGATCTTTGAAGAGAACTATTTTATAAAACTTCCACCACCTTATCCAGCTAACCTAAACATACACAATACAATAAACTATTAGTCATAAAAATATGAGACCTTTAGGTCTCTCTCGATCCTTCTTGCTTCCATACTTGCATCTCAAGTATGTTGTATGCCTTATCAACTTCATGTTTTCTTGCTTGGGACATAATTATCTTATGTGAGCTAATATTTCTTTCTATTTATGTTTTAAAATAACCCTTGTTCTTTCCTTCATCACATATAGCATGCTCTAATAATACCATCTCTATATGTAACCCATTCAAATTCTAATAGACAAATTCATTGTTTTATCACCCTACTAAGAAGTTTCTTTCACCTATAGCCTACTCAAGATCTTATATTTCCTTTATGAGACTTCATTGGTAGCTACCATGTTTTGATTACTATCAACCAAATCACTATTACCCAACTTAAATCATTTACAATTTTTCTTTCTCATTGATTTATGTTTTTCTTTTTGATATTCCATCACTTGGCCTTCTTCAAGAACTATAGCCTTATTATCTTTCATATTCATGAGCCTATTTCTGGACTGAAAATATTCATCATGTATCAATTTGAGTGGTTTTTCTCTATGATTCATGAATCTTTTGACTTGATGGCTTTATCTACACAATCAACTTGTTTCCTTTCAAATAAAACATATAAAGCAATGTTAAATGCAAAAGAATTTGGACACATTGCATCTGGAGTGGCTACCTATTATTATCTCCTTTTCCATTCCCTCCTAAACTATTTATCCTCAAGCTTTTCTTCTTGCTTGCACTTCATTTTGATTTCTTTTTTTAAGGCTATCATTATCTTAGTATTTGTCTCCTCATTATTTTCTTCTAGATTGGCCATCTTACCCTCCATTTTATCAACAACCCATTCCATGGGTCCTTCTTACTTTATATCATAAATTTTACCATCATAAATTTTACCTCTGTTATTCTTTGCTTAACTTCACTCATTTATCTTAGGAAAACTTACTCTTGTTGCTTCATTCTCATCCCTCTGTCATTTTTCTTCTTAAGCTGATATTTTATCTTAGGTAATTTCTCTATTATTATTCTCACCATCTATACTTTCTCATGCATGTCTATTTCACCATGTTCCATCTCTTTTTTTAAAGTTCTCTCCTAGGATAAAATTCTTTGAGAAATCACTTTGCTATCTCCTTTTGAGCTTCTCTATAACCTTATCTTTTTTTAAGCCCTCAATTAGATTTCAACTGCCTAACCAACTTCTTGTAACCTTATACAATTACATAAATTTATTATAAATTGTATCTAACTTATAATAAAATACCAAACCCAATAGATTCTATCCCTCATACCAATTGATTCCAAGGTAAGTAAATTTCTTCAACACTTGTCAAATCAACTAGTAAAATGGATCTATGCATGTTCTTTATGATCTCTTGATTATCATAGGATTATTTTTCACTATTGGTATTAAAATACCATTAAATTTAATTCTTATTAGTCTAATTATCTCATAAATCTCTATCTCTAATTAGGAATCACTATCTCATTCCTTAAACAATGTAGTCATCTTTTTAAAACTGTGATTTGTTGAGACCTAAATATCAACATGACAATCAATATCTTGATAAATATTTTATTTGAGGGAAACACATGGATTGAATGAACCTATTTATAATTAAGACAAACTAATCCTTATATTAATTTATAATAAGACTAGATTCAAACCTATTTGTCTATTTTGGACCATTACATCTTAATTATGTGTTCAATTTCTCCCATTTTTGATATACAAATGAATTTCCTTATCCAAAAACTTCTCTCTAATGTCTCAAAAAAATAAATGGTTTATAACTACAGGGGTTACAACCTAATTTTAAACTATGTGAATAAAATAAAAAATTCCTTTTATCTTTAACTTAGACTATGTCAATTATTTAAGAGTATTTTCCCTTATTTTTTCCTTGATGACTAGTCGCTTATCTTTATCCTATCTAAAATTCATTTTTAAACCCATGGCCTCCTTCATATATTTATTCTCATTTTTCTCTAGTCACTTCCTTTTAATTTTTTTGTTCTTTTAACCATTTACAAACATAAAGAGACTTCTAGACAATATTTAAACCTTTAGTATAATTTTGGTTGTATAAGGGCCTTATGCTATTTATTTTTAGACAATTTTAGGTTCATAAAGGCCTACAATAATGACTTAAAAATTTAAAAACCTCTTCTAATATGTATAAAAATTGATTGTCCATTAATTAATTAATTTATTATACTTCAAACATAGAATCATATAATGTTTTATTATTTCTTTGTTTACATGAGCGAGTTTAAATATCATATATTGACTTTAAGTCTACCAATTACCATCTATGTCCATCGATTAAAAATGAAATACTTAATCAAACTTGATGCACATTTTTACTATATAATAGACTCAATATTGATGCAAGTATAATCAAGAACATAAAAAACTCAAGAGAACTAAGTTGATTACCATTAAGTGCGCAACTGAAATTATTCAATGTCAATAGTTAATATCATGAACTTGATCATAATTTTATCTATAAAAAAATATCAATCGATCATAAATTAAAGGAATTCCCTCCCCTTTATCTATTCTTTCTTCCTAATCAATTCTAAGGGATACTTGAGTATTTTGTTTGCCTTATTCAAATGTGAAATCAACCCTCTTCCTTTTATTTGTATACATAATATTGTATATAAAATTAAACTACACTCACCTTCAATTGGATGCATGTGCACTCATTAACACATATTATTAGATGTCTAGCCTTCTTTTGTTCCTTTTCTAACCATTTAATCAGTCTCATCTAATGGATGATATACTTTATCAGCTGGCTATGTCAATTTTTATTTATAATAGAAGCATTCAAGATTTCTTTCATTTTTATCCTCTCTTAACTCTTACAAGCTACTTATAATATTTATAAAACCAACCAATATGTGAAACAACATTTAATTATCCAATTGCATTCACATAAATTATGCTTTAACTACAATATACTCAAGACTTAAAATAAGAGAGTAAAATGAAACTAAATATTAATTAAAAATTTGACATACACTTGATATAAGTCTGAATATGATTCTATACTACCACACATTTCATTTTATTCGTAAAAGTTAATAATATTTGTATATAACTTATAATATGACCACCTAATGTACATACCTTATACATTCTGATCTTATGTAGGATTCAACATATACAACTGTGAGACCTTAATCACTCTATATCTACCATAGTGATGAAACTTGATTTATGGATTCCAAAATAGAATTTTTTTAATTTATAATCATAGGCCTCATGGCCTTCTTGGTTCTTACTCTCTACTTGCATAAGTCATATTTTATTTCTTCATTCACTACATATAAAGTTTTATTTTTACCTCTGTATTCATGTCTATTTGCCGTATAATCTCCTTACTAAGTGGTGTAAGAGAAGTCAAATTTTACACCTTTATATCCATCTTAGATAAGAGCAATATTATTTCCAACTATATGCCTTATTTACATCCTACA
>JARHVA010002163.1:997500-1105000 GCA_037957365.1 Torreya grandis
TTAAAGCATATTTTAATTTTATTTAAAATAGTTTTGTATGTTTTTAAACATTTAAAACACCTATAAGTTTTTTTCATTAAAGTGCACGTAGGGGTGTGTGGGCAGAGTGGTTATGACTTTAGTTTGTTTAAGGAGGACTGCAGTTCTATGCCAATTCCAATGAATTGTTATAAGGAATGTTTGGTTTTTAAACCATTTAAACATTTAAATTTTTATTGCAAAATTCATTAAAATAGGCCATTAATGATAAAAAAATTTATTGTGTAATAACTTTTGATCGGTAGCTCAAAATTGAGTGTCATTTTTTTTAATAAAAGTAGCTTATTTTTAATTTTCCACCCATTGGTCCTATTTTTATCACTGATGTTAAGACAAGACATTGAGGTCCTAAAGTCTAGCTTATAGTTTGCATTCATCCATGATGTTAATATATTGAAACCTAGATAAATTAAATTGTGCTTAAGATCATACGAAAACACCATATTCAGACCCTTGAATCGATGAACCATACTCGCTTATCACTTCCAACTAATCTCCAAAGTCTATGGCTATTGAATGAGGAGTGCATTGTACATAAATCCAATGGCCACTATTGAGAACCTAAAAACTAGGAACCTCATGTTCCTTCATATGACATGACAATGAGATGTGTAGGGAGGAGATGTTTTTTTTTTCCCAAAGAGCTTGACCAATGGCAAAGTGGTAGGGAAGGGCTAGGCAATACAAAACATGCAAGTGGTGAAATATTTCAAGGTGAACTAGGTGCTGATGGTGAGGGGAAGTGATAGGGTATTTCATTTGATAGATGCCACCATAGAGCTCATATCATACACTAGACCTAGATTTAGGCTAGCTATTGGGTTTACATGACAATCATGTAAAGGTGTATGTAGATGATTTTCAAAAGGGGTATGTATCTTACAAGGTGGTAACATTTTTTATTGGTCATTTTCTATTGTTAAGGGTGGATGAGGACATCATGAGCATTTATTTGATCGTGATAGTGTTTCATGTCCAATGAGTGGCTTGAATCTGCATTACAATGTTGTTTATGTGCATACAAGACATTGGCATACTAGAGTCTATGTTGTATCTTATGTTCATCTATGCTATGAATATATTAACATATGGAGAATTTAAACCAAATTTAAAAACACACATAAACATAAAAATTGGACCCCGAGAAGAAGGGGGAAGGTGATAAAGAATATACAAGTGGTGAAAGATTTCAATGTGCATTGGCCATTAACAAAGAGTAGCAACAACATGGTATTTTAGGTGATACCAAATGCTAGGGGACATATTGTACACCAATAACAGATTAAAGATAGTTTTTGGATTTACATGACTTGCATCACCCATTGCAAAGGGTTCCATAGCTTGCATGGTGGTGACATATTTGTTTTGTCATTTTCTATTGTTGAGGGTGGATGAGGATGTCATGAGCATTGATTTGATTGCAATAGGAATCCATATTTGATGTGCAGCTTGAATCAATGATGTGATGTCACTGTTATTACATCATGAAAATAAAATATTACATCTTTCTTGTGTTCCTTGCACCATCAAGGCAACTGCTAGTTTATGAGTATTTATAACATTCCCCCTAGTGTCCACATGGGAGAAAAGAATCACATTCTTCAGAAGCTTCTCTCTGAAAACATTTCTTGGACTAGTGAAACTCTATCAAATTGTCTCATAACCTTTGTAAAGGTGTAGTTTTTGAGTTGAATTATTGATTCTAGTGAACCCTCTCATCAGACTCCCAAAATATTAATCTCTTGAACTATCTAGATAACAATCCATGTTGAATTTACCTCGATCTTATTCTGCCCTCAAAAAGTGAGCTTCTTTTACATTATGAGTTTTTCAAACATGTCAACACAATAAGTAATTATTCCAAACACCACACAAAACAAACAAAATGTAGACAAATATGCCTCTACATCATAATGTGGCCTCATCACTAGTCACTAATGAGAGAACATTGAATGTCCTCCAACCTCTTGTTGCCTCAAACATCTAATTTGACATTGCTTACTCAATATATGGATTCGTCATCACTACCATGTATGACTTTGGACAATGCACTAATGTAGCAACCACTATCTACCAACAATTATCTAAAATGGAAACTCAAAATACATAGCAAATACATTATGAAAATAGATGCAAAGATATATTTAAATGCTTTCAACATAACCACAACATATAGAGCTTTTCAAGCAACAATTGAAAAAATTACACACATTATCACACAAAAAATTATTTGGTGAAAACAAATTGAAAAAAAAGAACTTTTTAGCCAACATGTAATTTGATAGGGAAAACGCTCTTGTCGGGTATGTAGAGGTTATAGAAATTGGGGTTTCACATGCATAGGGTGGAGTAGGTAGAAATTGCTCTTGTCCTTATGTTTGTGAAATTTTTAGGGACAACTAAAGGAGTAGTGCATGTTTAGGGTATGAAATACATTATGAATGTAAGGATCCCCCTATCAATCAAGGTTAGAACTCAAACGATATGAAAAAACCTACAGATACATTATATCTTGAGTGTCACCAACTCAAAAATTGAACCTACCTACATAGACTATGGCTCTACGAAGAGGGTCCCTAATATTTCTTAGCCAAAAGTGGAATTATTGGGAGCAAAATGGTTCCATTTAATAAAAGTTTTTTTCACATTTTATTAATTGCTTTTTAATTATTTCTACATTTTTAGGAATTTATTTTGTTTAATATAAATAAGATTTACCACAAAAAATAATTATATATATACATATATGTATATATATGTATATATATATATATATATATATATATATGTATATATACATATATATATGTATATATGTGTGTGTGTGTGTATATATATATATATATATATATATAAATATATGTATGTATATACATATATATATGTATACATACATATATTTATATATATATATATGTATATATATATGTATATATATATATATATATATATGTATATATATGTATATATATGTATATATGTATGTATATATGTGTGTGTGTCTATATATATACATACATATATATATATATATATATATATATATATATATATATATATATATATATATGATGGGTACCCAATTCCTATGATATCCTTTGATATACTATATTAGGGAATGGAGAATACTTAGAGTATGATAAATCCTTAATTTAGCCTTAAGATCCTACCAGGCCATACCCAATCCTTTTGTGGCTCCTCCACAGTAGACTAGATTAAGGCATATTCCATTCATTCCATTTATATATCAAGTTGGGTATAGATTAGGCTAGATATAGAATGAGTTGGGTTGGGGACAACACTCTATTGGCTATTAGATTTCAACACACCATACCAAATTGGTGACTTTATATCTATTTATCTGTAAATATGGTCTACTAGGGAAATATTATTTATATACAATCAACTATGGGGTTGGGATTAGAATTTTCAACTATTTTCTAGTGGACCCTATCTATATTGATATAAATTTGGATTATAAATTCTAGTATTAGGTTTCTGAGATGCCAAAATGTCACATTACATATGTAATTAATAAAACTTCTTCCCACCCTTTAATCACTTTATTTCCTATTTATTTTATCTTGGGTATCTTGATACACACCCTCTCCATTGTCTAGGCATGGATAATGATACATATCTTCAAATCCCATAAGATAATCATATGATATATCTGAGTTTATTATTTGAGTTAAAGAGCATGAGTGAAATAAGAACTTATTTAGGCCTTATTTGAGTGAGTAAATTTTAGAATCATAAAATAAACCAATTAGGCATGAAAGAAGATATTATACCCACCATAAAGGAATTAGATGGAATGATTAAGGATAAGGAGGGAGTGAGTATAGATGATGAAATATGATGAGGGAGTCATTAGGGATGGTGGGGAATGGTGAGGATTAGTGAGGGAGTGATTAGGGATGATGATGGATGGTAAGGGTTAATGAGAGAGTGATTAGAGATGATGAGTTAAAAGGAATGATTGATTAGGGATGATGAGGGAAAATAAAGTAATTGTTAAGGATGATAAGGGATGGTGAGTGTAAATTAGGGATAGATTAGGGATGATGATTGGCGATGGTGAAGGTCAAGGAAGGGGCAGTTAGGGATGATGAGGTATGAGGAGAGAGTGATTAGGGATGATGAAGTAGTGATTAAAGATGATGATAGATGGTGAACATCAATTAGGTTGTATAATTGAGGGAGTGATTAGGGTTGATGAAACAATGATTTGAGAAGATGAGGGATGATGAGGGTTAATGAGGGAGTAGTTAGGGCTGATGAATGAGTGATTAGAGATGAAAAAGGATGTTGAAGGTCAATGAGGGAGTGATTTAATATGATACAAGATCATGAATCAATTATTAGGGATGGTGAGGGATGGTGAGGGTCAATGAGGGAGTAATTAGAGATGATGAGGGAGTAATTAGGGATGATGAAGGATGGTGAGGGTCAATGAGGGAGTAATTAGGGATGATTATGGAGTGGATAGGGATGATGAGGGTTGGTGAGGGTTAATTATGGAGTGACATGGGATGATGAAGGAGTGATTAGAGATGGTGAGGTATGGTTATGATTTATGAGGGGGTGATTAGGGATGATGATGGATTATGAGGGAGTGACTAGTGATGATTAAGTATGATGAAATAATGATTATCAATGATGATTGATGGTGTGGATCAATAAGGGAATGATTAGGAATGAGGAAGGAGAGATTAAAGATGATGAGGGATGGTGTGGGCCATTGAGAGAGTGATTAGGGATGATGAGATATAATGAGGAAGTGATTATGGATGATAAGGGATCAAGATAAAGTTATTATGGATGATGGAGGGATGATGAACAAGTTAAATTAACACAAAGTGGTTGTTTGATGTGAAAAAGTCATCAATCTAACCTATGTTATAGAAATCACATTTGTTTAGATTGAATTCAAAGTGAGTGGGTTGTAAACCTAAATTTTGATCAACTTAACACTCCTAGAAATGTTAGGAAGCAATATAATAAAGGAATAAAACCCTAAGGAATGATTATATGTTTACTAAAAATGGACATGAATTCCAAAATTTATGCCCTAAAATCGCTAGGCTCAATACTGAGACCTTGAAAAATTCCTAAGTACTGACTAGATTAGATTTTGAAAAAACTTCTCTCATATTGGAAGGCATGCAAATGTAAGACTAACTCTATTAGATTCAGAGTGATCCTAATTTCCTATATTTACTAAAAAAAATTTAAAGTATAAGTAATATATTGTTAAATTTATATTTCTTATATTTAGAATTTATTTTAGTAAACCATCTACCCTTTCTAATAGATATTTCCTACCTTTTTTGTGTAATGTGAAAGTAACACATATGGATTATGTTAATTAAATATAATGAATACACATTATGTTAGCTAAATAGAATAAGTACTTGTTTTGTTTAATAAATATAATTTGTACACATAATGTTCACTAAATATAATGCACACATTTTATGTCCAATAAATAAAATCTGCATGTGTTATGTTCAATAAAAATATGCATACATGTTATAAAATGTACATATTTAGGTTTGGTATTTTCAAGCCTAGTTTTAAATGATTCATACATATAATGGTAAATGTCTATAGAATTATCCCAAAACTTTGTGCACTTACCTAGGTCTTAATCTCTAAGGAAATATACTATGTATATCCTTTCTTTCTATCTAAGTTATTGATCCTACACAATAACATAACTCAAAATAAAAATTTTGCAAAATATTTTATTAAAAATATGTAAATATGAATAGTAATGATAAAATGGAGGAGAATGAAATCATTAAATATATAAAATGATACAAATATTAATATGGGATACATGTAAAAGACAAATATAGATAGTGAGTTTGTTAATATAGATGTTAGCAATTAGGTGCATAGATAAGTGATCAAAACTAAGTATAAAAGACTTGATAGAAATAATTTAGGAGAGATGCATGATATCCATCATGGCATCAAAGGGTTGATAATATGCATGATGTTCAACATGTAATGTAAAATATATAGAAAAATCATCATGGACATGACACACACAAACAAAGAGTAGACATAAAGAACATAAAACACACAATAGAAGGCCAAAGAGCCACACACAAGGGGTATGTTAAAATGTCACTAATACACATAAAAAAAAAGTAATTAAGGATTTGATCCACAAAAAAGGACATTTTTAAATGTCCAATAACTAAAAAGAGAATACATTAAAGACCTGTAATAAAAAAACAAACATGACAAACATGCATGAATACATATAGTTGATCATCATAAGCAATTTGTAACACTAGTGTATTTAGTAACATAGGTAACCATTAAGATTTGAATATTTCAGGAATTGAGAAATAATTAGAGATGATATTAAATGTAAATAATTGAGATATTAACAATAATGTATAGCCAAATAAGGATAAAAACTATTTTAAAAATGCCCTTAGTGATTTTTTTAATTCATAGATACGCTTGAAGAGGCTTGTGTCTAGTTTGAATTTGAGAACTGCTAGCCTATGCTCATTAGGACATGGCCAATGTAATAGGAAAATAGTGGAGGGTGATACTATTTGAAAGGTTTTTTTTAAGTTTTTATATTTTTTGAGTTTAAGACACTGAAATAACTAGCAACTAGTTCTAGAAATAATTAACATAGATGTGATTTAAACACTTACAGAATGTAGAAGGAATGATACTAATTTAATAAATTTAAAGATGTCTAAATAATAGATTAGGGACCTTTTCACTGGGTTTTAATATAAATATGGTGGCTACATGTGCTATACAAACCTTTAATGATAATGTAATCTGACTGATGGATCTCTGAATGTGACCATTGAATCTTATTATTACCTTGATGGTGGGAATTGAATCATAATATGTGTATCCAAAATGAGTAATAAATGTGACTATACAAATATTCAAACTTGAAGCATTATTAACCATGAAAATATGAATAGGATAATGAACAATGTGAGCTTGAATGAATAAAGAGTAAAAATCCATGTCAATGTATGTTACTTCATGCTCTAAAAACGTGATGAGTGGCCTATATGGAACTAAATTATGGTAGGTACTGATGATTCCATCCAAAAGATGTGGTAACTCTATATTATAATTCTAAGAAACTTATGGATGGTGTTCATTGTATGCATAATGTACTCATGTATATATTATCTCATTAGTTGTATGATTAAGAAAATGATCACTAAATATTTTCATTGCCTTGATTTCATTTGGTTGACTTTAACTATTTTTTGTTGCTCCCACATCAATGATGTTTTCATCTATCAAATATTGAATCTTGTGCCTCAAATTGGTACATTTATTAGTAGTGTGGCCTTGTTCCCTATCATAATCACAAATTATTTTTTATCAAAACCTTTTGAAATAGGTTTATTCACATCAACCTATTTAATGGGAGGGATAAATATGATGTCACATTCCAATTTATATGGAAATTTTGGTAGATTGGTATATATTATCCTTGGAAGTGATAATAAGATAATACATGGAGTGGTATCATAAATTGAATGTATTTTCACCTTCTGATCATTCTCATTATCAATTGGTCTTACCTTACGTGGTTGATTTATTGAACTCTTTTTCTTATAATCTTAATTGATTGTATACTTAATATTATTCATTGAGAATAATATAAATTCTTTTATTTTACTATGTTGGAAAAACATGTAAATGATATAAATTTCTTAAACATGATTAAATCATGTCGTGGTGAAAGTAAACTCTATTTTAAGATATCCTATAATTCTTTGTCTGCCATAACACTTGTCATTTTAGATAACATATTATTTTAGATTAAGACATATTTTGAGATACGATAATTAGATTTATATTTGAGTTGTGCAATCTGAGTAGATAAAATTTTATCACTAATTAATTTAAGAATTTACTAAGAACATATCAGCCAATGGATTTAATGCATGCACTAATTGATGAAGTAAATTATAACACCATTTTAGATCATTTAATTTTATAATCATTTGTAATAAATTAATCAATAAATTATCATTGGACATTTAGTCTACACATGTTATGTGTAATGCTCCTAGAGGTTGTTCTAGGTCACCCTTTCCATCATATAGTGTAATATTGGGTGACATAATACTTACAGGTAGAGGATATACTGATATATGTTATTCTAGTAGAGTGTGTAATAATATGTGAGAATATATTGCCTAATTAGGTTTCAAATCACCTTGCTCTAAATGTAACACCTTAGTTTGTAGAGATTTAATATTGTACATAAGAGATTATACATTAGGAGAAGAAAAATGTATGATAATAAAAAGCAATGTTACTAATGACTAAGTAGGATTTGAAATATTAATATATTGAATCCCTTGGGTTTCCTCTATTATAAATGGTGGTATAAAGGCTATATACATTATATTATAAGTATAAAGTCATGGTATCGTACTTACACTTTTAATGTTCTAAAGTGTTTAAAAAATGGTATTATAGTCAAGAGGTTCACAAAAATTATAGATAACTTATAATATTTTAAATTTTGGTTGTTCATATCCTATAGCTCTAGGATTAATTAATTATTTTCATCTTGATGATGAAGGTTATCCTAATAATATTGCTTATGATTTGAGGTAGTCTCATTGACCTCTACATTGTCACTATGTGTATTAACATCTGAAGGTTATGATATACCTTTGTTCTTATCCATGTTATTAAATTTGTCAAAGGGAATTATCAATGGTAATGCCAAATAATCTAGTAATTAATATAATATATGTACAAATAAATTTTGTAAAGTACATAAATCATGAAATGAAAACATCGATTATTGGTACTATTAAATAATTTATCAAATCTAGAAACCTTAGTAAAATGATTAGAAATAGTAAAAATAATGATAAAAATCTATGGTTAGGGTTGTGAAACATTATAAATATAAATGGATTCACTAATATGTTTTATCAAATTTTTGTAATTAGATATGCTACACCCTACTTAGAAAAAAATATGCATAAAATTAGACTAATATAGATATGTAGTAAATGACACAGACTGATTTGAAACTCAACAAGTTTAAAAATATTTTAAATGAGGAAAATACAAAAGAAAATATAAACTTCGCTAGAAAAAAAAATGCTAAATATGTCTAGGAATGAAAATGATTGGGAGGATGTTTGCCTAAATGAAGATCGATAGTACTGCTTTGAAGGCTTTTGGGATAAGAGCATTGTAGTTAGACATAGGAGCATTGCATTATTATCCATAGGGATTGTTGATGTCTAGTAGGTGGTAGAGATATGACATTTTTATGATAGGCTCATCTTCACCAATGTGTTCTATATTTTGTGTAGGAGCCTTTGATCCTTTACAAAAATATTAGTGTGTCTTATTTTCACTTACAACTCTAGTTCAATAGACTGAGAGGAAAAATGAAATATTAGGATAAAAAGGGTTAGTGTTTGAATTTGTGCTTGACCTCAAACCCTTATTTTTTTTATCATTTCATATACATGAATAGTCTAAATAAGGATCAATCTACACATTTATATCCCATGCTATGGTGGTGTGTGAAATATCGATGAAAAATACTAGATGATGGTGAAATCCTAATGTAATTAAGTGATTTAACTATGACTTATGCCCTTAAAAATGTATTATAACTTTATCATTTGGATTAGGGTTGTATGTAGTAAAAATTTGAATAAATAAGGATTTTTATCTCAATGTGGAACTAAAATTATGATGTTTTTAAATGTGGAATCCTATTGTGTGCAAAATGACTTGCAATGTGTATTTATAGTGATCAATGACAAATTACATCGGATGGGGATTTTTACACTTATGTGATGACCAATTAAATACATTTATTTATTTTTAAATATCCATTATTTGGTAGGGGGAAAAGAATGATGGAAATTGACACTCCTAGAAAGTGTTGTCCAATTAGGGTATTATTTTCTAAGGGGTACAAAAAACTTATTTAGGTGTAAAGAACAGTCTGTGGATGAGTTTAAACTATTTTTCATGAAGAATATGGACATTATGGGGACATTGGTCTGATTATAGGAATGGTTCATCCATGTGAAATGTAAATGAAAGTTGTTAAAATTCCGTGGAATAAGGTATGAACTAAGTGTGTAAAAATGGTGGTAACTAGTGCACTATTTTAGCTTAAATGTTAATTTATGTGTCTACACTCTACTTCAAAACCATCAATAAATATATTTTAATTATTATTTAATATTTTTAAATGCTTATAATAATGGTATAAAATAATAATATATGTATAAAAAGTTAGTAAATATGAGTATTCTCCAAAATATTTTACAAAGTCAAGCGGAAATCCAAAATCATGTCATGCAAGATCTAGTTGTAAAATTTCAACTAATATTATAATATACTAAAATAAATATTAATTTGGCCAAAATTCCATGTTTACAACTTGAAAATAAGGTTTCCATTCCAAAAAAAAATTAGCTATTACTAAGAAACAATGTTTTAGCTATCATAAACACTGGGATCATTCGAATACGCAGTGTGGGATATACAAAGTAAGAAAGATAGAAATAATATATTTATATAAGAGTATTAAGAAATTGAAAGAAATATGGAACCTTGACCCATAATATAAATTAATAATAATACATATCATGACCCCTACCCTTTTTCTCATAACTAGGAATTGCTTTAAGACCCCTCTTGAGTCTATCTTTCCACAAAATTATCAAATTAAGAATATAGTGGCTCTCTTGATTATTGATAATTGAAGTGAAAAGAATTTTGTTAGTGAAATATTAGATACCACTCTCTAAATACCCATATATGATCATCTTCAAATATACTATTTAGGTTATGTACAAAAATATGGGTCTCATAAACTAATTCAAAAGGATTATGCAATTAAATTTGTTATTTATCATTTCAATGATATAGTTAAATGTCATGTAATACCATTAAAGTTTTTAGATTGGTGCCTATTATATTATGACTATAGTGGAATTTATGATTCATGTTTAAACACTCACAAGATTAAAAAAAAAAATGCTTCTAAGGTTTATAACCTTAATTTTGTTTCAAGTGATAAATCATGTTCATTTTAGGAAAACTTATTGTCAAGAAGGTAGACTTATCAAAATACCTGGCACTATGAATCACCTTAAACCTAAGGATATTAACTAAGATAACATACCACACCATAAGAGGATAAATTTTTTCTATGGTTATTCAATTGTTTTTTAAATAGAAAAGGGTTTCCACCTTTCATAGTTATATATCATTCTATAGATTTGGTTCTAGATGTTTACAACAGCTTTGAGATTGGGATTCATGTATCAAATTATGTTATATTAGTTATTCTTAAATAAGTATAAAACCTACATAATATCATTTATAAATAATATATTCATCAAAGATAAATTAAAACTCATATGATAATGAGTTATAGTCCTTGGTCCATGTGGCGAAGTAATGGAGGCACTACATCTTTACTGAGGAAATAATTCTTCATATGGATCATCAGCCCAAATTTTTTTTGAATTTATAGTCTAATATTAAATAAAATGTCTTTTGAAATTTGATTGATATATTAAATATTTTATCTAACTAATTAAATATAAAAATGGAATGACCAATATAGTTGTTAATTTGTTGAGACATCCAGCATGCAAAGTATTACATATCCTAGATGTTATATTTAATGTTTATGAGGATTATAAATATTTTTATTCTTATGATGCATAATTTGGAAAATTTTTACATTATTTTAAATATACCACTATCATGAAACAAACCCATTATTAGAATACACCATTTGAATAGGGGTGGTTATATATGTTGAATCACTTTTTTGTTCCTCCAAATTTTACTTATTTGCTACTAAATAAGGAGGCCCATTATTATTTTTATGGGGTAAATTTTTGTACAAGAAAAATATACAACATTTATAGTTATATTCATTTTGTCCCTACATGAATAATCATGTGGAATATTTATTATGCTAATGCTACCTTTGTAGCGGAGCTAAGCTTGCTAATCACAAAATTGGTTTATATCAACCACTTCTAATTACGATTTAATCATGGGAGTCTTTATCTATGGATTTTATTAGTGGGATTATTACTAATATAAAACAACATGGTTGTATTTTTTGTTGGTTTTTAGCTTCAAAAAATGGTCATTTTCATCACTTGTAATAAAATCATCTATGGTTGTTAAATTATATAATTATTTTTCATAATGTATGGTTTCATTATTGTTTTGTCATTTATACAATTTCAAATCATGATCATATGTTTTTAATTAACTTTTGGAGATCCATCTGGAAAATTTTGAAATGTTAGCTTCATTATTCCACATCCTTTCATATTTTAATATATGTCGACACTGAAGTTGTCAATACAAATTTAATTCATTCTATCATGATATAGTATGTTAATAATAAATAGTGGGATAACTATCTTCATGTTCTAAAACATAATTATAACTAGGTTACACATGTATTTGTATCCCATTTTAATTTTGAGATATATTATGGATTTCAACCTCTTTCTATATATGAAACTCTAGATTCTCTTCCACTAACTTCTTAAACACACCAACAAAAGGAACAAGGCCAAACTAGTCTTTTTATGGAAAAAATTACAATGATTTATGCACAAGAGCAAGTAACTATCTAATCTTACTAGGATAAGTATAAATAAATCCATGATAAACATCACATTCATTTTATCTTCTATACTAGGGATAATGTCTATATTTATATGGTCAATCAAAGGTTCAAGGGTCAACAACATTATAAGATAAAACCTATTCAATATGAACCTTATATCATCACTACATAGATATCATAAAATGATTGTAAACATTATATCCCATCCTAACTCAACATTCATGGTGTAAATAATTCTAATTAGTTAAAATGGCATCATCCATGCCACTTGGAAGAATAAATTTGACTCTCTCATCTTGGGAATATTGTTTCGTATTTTGAGCTTCCTTTGGATGAAAACACCTTTATTGACATTTAGCCACACAAAAATAGGAGGTAGATGATCAATTCATACTTTGTTTTTCATTAAGTTACAATGTCAACCCAAGAAAAGTGGTTCTCCCCATAATATTTTGAGGATATTTTCCTCCATATTAAAGATAAATTGGCGACACTTTCCTCTAAACAATGAGGAAATATAAGACGTAGTCTTCATTAGAAACTATACAAAAGATAAGGCTTAGTCTCTTCATTATAAATTTTATAAAAGATAAGACTTATTCTCTTCATTATCAACTTTCCAGAATATAAGGATTAGTATTTTTGTTGGAAAGATTCAAAAGGCAAGGCTTGTTATCTTGATTAGAAAATTTATATGTTGTAATGTTTTGGCATTTTTATTATTTTTGGAAGTTTCCATGTGTGTTGTTTCTTAGGACATCCATATTATATAAAAATATTTTAATTCGTATATAATACTAGATATGAATAAGATTTTATAATATTTTATTGCATAAATATTTTATTATTGTTGTTGTTGTTGTTGTTGTTGTTGTTATTATTATTATTATTATTATTATTATTATTATTATTATTATTATTATTATTATTATTATTATTATTATTATAGGAATCATATATACATTTTCTATTCTATTGAAACATGTTTTTAAATATAGTTAAAAAAACAAATTATTACACATTCGGTTATAATTGGGTTAATTTACACTAGTAATAATTATAACACAAACATGATTCATAAGGCATTACATATTATAAAAACATTTCATAATAAAAGATTGAAATTAAAGGGTTATAAGCCTAAAATAATGGAATTATATTTTTAATGTTCTCACTTACTAACAAATTCTTATTATATGTGGGTTAAATGGATCTACTTACCATATAATTATAAAATAAAATACATGGAAAAAATATCAATAAAGTAACTAATATCCTATAAAATTTAATATTCAATGTAAAATCAACCTTGACAAAAACACCTAGCACACAAAAACATGATTTAGATTTTAGGCACCGACTATAGGATTCATGATTTTCCCCTTATGGTTAATTAAAAACAATCCACCGAGTATACATCGCATAAAAATCAAAAGGTGTCTTTAAATAACGATGGTTGGACTATAGTGGCTAATAAAATAACATTTTATGGAAACAATAATCCTAAAATGACATTGATTCCATTTGTTGTTGAAACCTATCAAGAGAAAAATAGTAATAAATTTAGCCCCACCTTAATTAGTCACTTAGAGTCTCATTGTTATTTCATGACTCTAAAAACCATGTTTGTCAACTTCACTATTTTCCATTAGGTTATTCTCATGCTAATACACCTTATTTAAACATTCATACCCCATATTAATGATGTAATTTTATGCATGGCAATGGCCACTCTCCTCAAGTAATAAATTAGGCCAAACATTGCTTTATTTTGATTGGGCGTTTTATTTTACCAAACTAACAACCATTATTGTAAAACTATTTTTTTATAGTTGATTAAAAATAGGATATAGATGATGGAGTGGGATAATTAATCATGGAGGACTCCTCTCAATGAATTTAATCTATTGAGACATTTGAGGTCTCATAAAATCCTCTTAAAAATTATCTATGTGCACCTCTTATCAATAGTTGGCTAATATAGAGTTCACTTGATTATAATAAGTTAATATTTATGGATTTATTTTTCAATTTATATAAATAATATTTGGTTTGATACCATCTAAATTTTTTAATTTTTATGAAGACGGATGTAGTGATTCCATTATTTTGGTTTCTCCAAAATTTAACCCCCTAATTTTGCCTCATGAGGAGATATATCACATCAATTTATTTGGGTTATAATTGGAATTGAAGGTCATTAATTATAGTTTATTATCATTTACACTCCAAATGATGTCCATGATATAATGAAGTTATGAAGATGGGTTTCTAAAAATTTGCCCCTTTCCACATTGCTAATTTATGTCAACTTTAATATGATTGTTATTTCTAAGGATTAAGCTAGTACCCTTATGATTCGATGGTGTGTGTGATAACATGAAACATATTATTATTATTATTTCCAATAGGAATTATTAGATACACTCCTAAAGTGACACACACTAACTAATATGCCATGAAATACTCAGTCCAATTTTCATCATCACATAGATAAGATCCTCAAATGGTAGGGCTGTGTCCTACTTTCCAAGTAGAATGTCATCCTTATTAGTTTTTTGACATGCAATTTATCATATTCCATCTATAAATTTTCCTTTCTGATCATAATCCTAACACTTCAAGTGTGGATTGGGTTGAAAACATTATTAAATTACCATGAAATCAATTCCTTATGAACATGTGCTTTATAAACCATGAGGGAAATATTTGATTCATCGCAAAAACATTGATTTTGGCTCCAAAATTGACATATATTTCCATCTTGATCGACTGGTGAAAAGAGGTGATCAAATACATTGTCAATTTCCTCCACCACTGTGTAAAGAATATTTAGAGATTTATGAAGCGTGTTTAAGAAATTATATTTATGGAATACCATTTTCTCACGCAATTATTTAGAAAAAAATTTTGACTCATACATAAATTTTATGGCTACCTCTCTCAAGCATAAGATCAATTTTTTTGATATCCAAACAACTAGATGGGAACCAATTTGAGATAGTTTGAATTGGATTAAAATATTGGACTAAGCCTCCAAGTATTTATTCTAGTTTATTAAGCTAAATCAAGACACAAATAATATTAAATCCATCAATTTTTTGTATAAGCACCTCACCAATCTACCATAAATATCCTCATTTTTTTAAACACTCCAAATTGGTGTTCCAAGCCTAGGAATATTCACTAGAAAGAAAACATTATTTATAGGTATTTTTGTGTAGCATACTTCCATGCTACTCCAAAACCAATTAATTTTTTTATTTTTCATTCACATTAATTATCTTTAAAAAATGTTTATGGGCCCTTTTCTCTTTTATTATATTAAAATATAATGTAAAATATGCAATAATTATATTATGAATTCATTATTGAATATCATCCTATATTAATATGGACTGGTTATTGAGTTATTCTCTGTTCATATCACACACATGTTAGGTTATGATCTTATGGACTATGAACCCAAAAAAGTTAAATTTTCCTAACTCACATGAAGGCTAGAATAAACCCACTGATTATGATCATAAAAACCTAATTTTTGTCCTCTAATTTTCCCATTCTCACTCATTAGGTGTTAAGAACCTTCATGTAGAAATATTAATATAATAATAGAAATATAACCAATATACACTGAATGCAATGAAAATAAAAATATTTTATTGAAATGATAGAGGCTCAATCCAAATTAGCATGAGCCTCTTTGAGGGATAAACCTCATTTAAGCATGAATTAATACAAACTATTGAATAATTTATCTTTCCTCTTTTACAAGATATCTATTGAAGCTATTCTACTCAATAAAACTACTTCCTCCCATACATTTGTGATAAACAAAATTACCAAATTATGTGACTTATAAATAATATGTGTTTGATATTTTATTAATAGTTCCTAGTAAAATTAAAAGAGTTAGGATGAATGGGTCCTATCATGCCCTCCCACTTTAAAAAATTTCATCCTCAAATCTTAAGATGATGAAATTATTTCTATAAATGGAGTAGGGATTCCCATCCTATTTTTTAAAAATCCATGTCAATCTATTATATCATAATATCAATGATAATATTTATGTAAACATGAAGGGCTTTTTGTCTAAGATAGACTCAATTTTCATAACGATACAACCTTTAGTGTTGAGCTCTAGGAGTAATGTCTAGAATCAAACATGCTAAGAAATGAATTTATTCAAACATGAGACATGGAAAATGAAATCGATCTTGGAGGAGAAGAGAAACTCTAACTTTTATTTCATTGTATCAATATTTTAAATCACTTTATAAGGGTCATAAATATTAGGTTCGATTTTCTCATGACACTTAAATTTCAACCATGTCACCTACATCAAAATACCATTCTAATTGTGTATATCATGATGTTTATTCATGTTATTCCATTATGTATGAATGATATCATAGAGAATTTAAAGTATAATTGCATGTGCGTTGAGTATGGTATCAAATACCTACACTTTAAACTATCTTAAAGGTATGCATGAACAGGGGGAGTTGAATGACCATAAATGTTTTCATATGTTATCATCTTGATAGTAGTTTTATATGTAGATTTGTACCACCAATCAAAAAATATTCTTCTAGTTTGGTAAGGTTATGACTTTTAGCTAGCCTTTTAGGCTATAATTATACGTTATAAATAAATATTATCACACTTATTATGCTAAATCCAACATTAAAACTACCATTGGCAAGTGATTTCTTCTATTATATGACAAAACCCATTTTATGTAGGTGTTTCTAGTGGAGATCTAAATAATGATGGAAATAAAACAAATAAATAAATTTATCTTGAAAGTATTCAACAAGGTAAATAATCCATTTTATTTCAATATATGTCAAACATTATATTATAATTTATTACATTTGATAAATCATGTCACTAATTTTATAATTTTTATTTATTATATTAATTTATATGGTATAATTCCATAAAAGAGTATTCTTGTGAGCTAGGAACATAATAATTTGTAATCCCATACTATTAATTTCAAGAAACTGCATAACCTAATTAAAGTGGCTTTAATTTGGAGATTTTATAATGTTGATAACTATAAATCCATCAATTCAAATGGCCCATGGATTATCCACATCACCCTAGTAGTTTTATACCACTAGATTATGAATTTTTGTGTGCTTGAGAAAGCCAAACTTAGAGTATTCATCTAGGCAAAACGTTAAAGCTCATCCCTACACCTTTTGCATTTCATGGAGTAGTTAATAAAACCATTAATTAAATATATTATAAATAATAAATTTACTTATATGCAGATACAACATAGAAATATGTCTATCTTGGTGTCAATGTTTTTGTTGATCTTAAGGAAATAATAAATATACATATATGACTAATTAATATCTTGTTAAGTGTCTTCTATATATATTATCCTAAGACTTACTATTGATTTCATGTCATAGATAAAAATATTATTTCATTCCATATCATGTATAAAACATGTCTAGCTACTTAACCAAAAATATCATTAGAGGTGAATAAAACTATTTTTTATTGTTTAGATCGGTGGAATATAGTCACCATTAAAAACCTCACCTAGTAGTCCAACAGATTAGGGAAAACATTAGATACTATATAAAAACCCACATGTGGCTCTATTATGGAAGGTGAGAAACTAGTTCACTTTATCTCTCAAGGAACACTAACCATTTCACACAACCCACATGTATAAATTATTTTATCAAGTTCTTAGATCTAGGTTTTATGTTTCCCAACTATCATAAACTATTTTAGAGGTTGAATTCTTGAGGTTATCTAATAACCATGTGGTTTATAGTGAAAATTTATTAATCATCTATATTACATACTATTAACATCTCTAAGGATGGATAGTATATGTAAGAAACACAACCTACATTCCAACTTGGTTAATATATCCATGTCGAACTAAATATGCATGTCTATCTAATAACACTTTTTATTTAAATTATGTAGATGATGGGGAAAACACAAACCCTAACTTTTACCAAAGATAATGTTTTTTTTGAATGTATGTGACATTACTGACTAATCATATCTTTTAATGCTTAGGGACATGCATGCTAGTTTTATAATAATGATATGTTTTTCATCTTCAAGGTGATAAAGTTCATGGATTTATTACTTTATTATACCATCATTACTATTATTTTTTATTATTGCAACATGTATCCAATCATTAAACTAGACATGGTGGAGTCTTCACATCATTTGTTTGTTTTATAACCCCACTCATTAGCTAAGGTGGACCATTTATTATATTTATCTTCATCCCATCAATATTTATAATATTTATATAACCAACGATATTGTTGAAAGGGCTATGTTTTTTAAATGGTTTGATGAAACACTTCATATTTCAATTTGATTATGTGGTTTGTGAAGATAAAACTATATTCAATAAACTAAAATGAGAGTAGTAGTACTAATAGATTCTATAAGATAAAAGAAAATAAAAATTTACATACACACAAGGCTACATAGTACACATGATTTTGCCTTGGCAAATCCTTTCGAGTAAAAATCCTAACACATTGAATTCATTATTTTATTAACTCAACCATTTATAATAGAATAAAATCAATACCAAGTTCTTGTTTCCCATTATTTTATGTATGAGTATATATAGGGGAATTAATGGATAACCATCAAAGTAGTATTATGGAACTATGGGTACCAAAACTATGGGCTAAATAAAACATGGGCTAAAACCAACCAAATATATACCAATATAGTTTGAAAAAATTATCACATGCATAGATCTAACTCAAATAATAGTTTATATTGTGTTAAATAATCCATAAATCTTCACACAAAACTACAACCTATTTTTGATAACAAATAAATTGAAAAATATATTCGATAAAGCAAAATGAGAAAAGCGATACAAATAAAATATTTAAGATAACAAAATAAAAAAATTACATATACACAATAATTTATAGTACACATAGTTTCACTTTGGAAAACCTTTTAATATAATATTGTACTACCAAGTTATACTTTTCTACTATTGTACATGAAAGTATATATAGGTACATCATTATTAAATATTAAAACATTATTACAATAACATGGTACAAATAACACAAGCTATATAAAATAAAGGCTAAATCTACTCAAGTACATACCAATATAGTCCTAAAAAAATATCACATGTAGAGCTCCCTCTCGAATAATAATTTATCATAGGTTTAAGAAACCCTAACTCTTCACACAAATATAATACCTAAATATCATACCAGATGAATATAAAAATAGATACATTAAGGTAAAATGAGAGAACAAATACTAATAAAATATTTAATCTAACAGAATACAAAAAATTACATACACATAATATTACGTAGTACATAGGATTTCACATGGGAAAAACATTTTATGTAAAAAATTTAGCATAGTAACTATTTTATTGTATTAACTCAATTTTTTGTGGTAAATTAATGCACTACCAAGTTATATTTTTCCCCTATTGTATCGACAAGTATATATAGGCACATAATATCAAACCATAAAATCAATATTTTGATATCATGGGCTATATTAAACATAGTCCAAAACCACCCAAATACATACCAATATGGTGCTTAAAAACTATCACATGTAGAGATCCCACTCAAATAATTATTTATCATAGGTTAACTAAACCCTAACTCTTCACACAAAGCTAAGACCTAGATTTGGTACCAGTTGAAGATAAAAATATATCTAATAAACTAAAATGGGAGAATAAATACTAACATAATCCTTAAGGTAATTCAATAGGAAAAATGACATACACACAAGATTATATAATACACATGATTTCACCTAGGAAATCCCTTTTAGGTTAAAAAAACCTAGCATATTACCTCTATTTTATTAAATCAATCATTTAAAACAAATTAATGCACTACCAAGTTCTAATTTTATCCTATTGTATGTGTAAGTATATATAGGCACATCAATAGGTAACCATCAATCACATAGTATTACATTACCATAGGTACCAAAACCATGGCCTATATAAAACATAGGATGAAAACACCCTAACACAAACCAATATGGCACCAAATTATTCTCAAATGTAGAGCTCCCACTCAAATGATAGTTTTTCATAGGTTATAAAAACCTTAACTCTACACATAAGGCTGATTTCTAGTTATGATACCAAATGAAGAGAAAAATAGATTTGATAAATTAAAATAAGAGAAGTAATGCTAACATAATATGAAAAATATTGTACACACATGATTACATAGTATAAATGATTTTAATGGAATTAAACCATTGGTTAAAAATATCAACATAGTAACCATTTTATTATATTAACTGAACCATTTACAATACAATAATGCACAACTAATTTATGTTTTTCCCATATTGTATGTGTAAGTATATATAATCACATCTATAAGTAACTATCAAAGTTACATTACAATACTATGGGTACCAAAACAATGGGATAATAAAACAAAGACTAAAACAACCTTAACACATACCAATATCATTCCAAAAATTTCTCGCATGCATAAATCCAACTCAAACAATAGTTTACCATAAGTTAAATAAACCCTAAATCTTCACACAAAGATATGAACTAATTATGATACAAAATGAAGAGAAAAATAAATCTATCAAATTAAAATTAGAGAATAAATACTATTATAAACCTTAACCTAATTAGAAAATAAAAACACAAAAATTACATAATACACATGATTTATTTTGGAAAACACTTTCAGGTAAAAAAAAAATACAATAACTCTTTTATTATCTTAACTCAACCATTTACAATACAATAATTCACTACCAAGTTCAAAAAATTTCCTATTTAATATGTGAGTATATGTAGTCACATTAAAAAAATAAACATCTATTAAAATACCTTGGTTACCATAACCAAGGTCTATATAAAATATATGTTTAAATCAAACAAATACATACCAATATGGTCACAAAAAGTCTTCACACCTAAAGATCCAACTCAAAACATAATATAGAATAGGTTAAAGAAACCCTAAATATTCATACAAAGCTAAGACATAGCTATGATGATAAATGAAGATAAAAATAGATCTCATAAAATAAAATAAAATAAATAATACTAACTAAATCCTTAAGCTATTTTATACAAAAAAAACATATACACAAGAATACACAATACATAAAAAGTCACCTAGGAAGATCTTTTAAGGTAAAAACCCTAGAACAATAACTCATTTATCTTATTAACTCAAAAATTTACAATACAATAGTGTAGTATCATGTTATGATTACCACTATTGTGTGTGTGAGTTTTTACAAGTACATCAATAGCTAATTGTAAAACTATTGTTACAATACTATGGGTACCAAAATGATGGGCTATATTAAACATGGGATCAAACCATCCAAATACATACCAATGAAGGTAAGTATGCCCCATCCTATCTCTATAGTCTACTAGAGTGTAAATCATTAAAAATATGCAATGTATTTCTGACATTATGATTGCAACATGGTTGAATTTAGGGAGGATAAAAGAGCCCTGACCAATGTGGTGGGACAAGGGTGAAAGAGAGGCATGATTTTAAATTTAAAATAAACTAAGGTTGATTGGTTATAATGATCACCTATGTCAATCCTCCAATTCCCCATGGCTTACCTAGTCTAACATTGTACAATGAAATAACATAAATTTGAGAATATTAAATAGATGATTATTCATGTTATAGAACATTTTTTTAATCTTAAAATAATCTAGATCACCCACTCATCATAGTTTTAGGACTTATGTTATAAAATCATCCCCCCATGTAGTTTTATATTGAGTAGTTGACACCTAAATTAAAAAATGATAACTCTTAGTTCTAGTTTAACACAACTCACCTTAATCATGAATAGACATATTCTCTTATTAAAGAGATCTAGAATCTTTATCTATGTCATTTTGGGCAATTAAGTTTGATTTCATAGTGGCGTGAAGACATATCAAGGTATTCAATATTCCTATTAATATATGATAAATAAATGATTATTTTATGTCAAAAATTTTATGTTATGTCACCATTAATAGAATTGGATATATCTCCTTTATACGAAGACTTATAAAAAATATATTACCAAGTGGAGATAAAAATTCATGGTTTAAGAGGCTTATTAAATTTGTGTTACCCAAATGCATGCCCATATGCAATGGCTAAAAGTTGGGGATATACTTTCTATAGAATTTTGTTCTCACATGTGGTCCAAATAGGTGGCTGAAAAAGTGAAGACCATATATTATGCCAATCAACATCTCATTTATTTTCATGATACTATGAAATACTTTTAGATTTTTATCATGTATTTTTTACAACTAAAACAAATTCTATGATGCATGCAAATTATATAAGAAAATGTCTACAAGTGGCTTATTAAAAACACTCTTAAGATCAAAGGTTATCTATTACCATTTTATTTATATTTTAAACATTAATGAGGGAAAAAAATAAAATTATTTCTGATAAATCTCATATAATGGGTATCACCTCATGTGAATGTTACCATGTTATTTTTTATAATGGTGGTGTATGTTATGGAAGGTATATGAAGAAGCTTTTCATTTAAATTGTATTAGTAAATTTAATAAGAATGGAAATATAAAGTTCATTCCCAGGCTTGAGAACATGAGATCATTTCATAGTATCATCCTTTCATGATTTTGAATCTATATAAAATATTAATTTAAAATATATTAATCTCTATGTGATATTATTATTAACTCTATCTCTCTCTCAAAATAAGAAGTAAAAATAAAAATATAGGTTTTCTCATAATAGATACATTTTAGTTATCAAATTTTTAGTCTTGTAAGGGATGGAATAGGATAGGTCATCACAAAAATAACTCATCTTCATGAAAATAGATTTCAAAAAAGCTCATGATAGAAATGAATGAATTTTTATTATTACCATGCTATAGGAACTTGGGTTTAGGACTACATTTATCTATTTTTCCAATATTCTCTTTCATGTTTCTTATTATTTTATCAATGTTAATGGGGATCAATTATATAAATTTAATTTTTTTTATGCCATCAGAATAGGGATTAATTTATCTCTTTATTTATATATGTTCTTGTAGTTGAAGGTTTTATCTATATTATAACTTATAACACACATAAAGGCTTAGTTAAAGGTATTTATCTCCTTCAATACCATAGGAATATGGTTAGTTAACATTTAATTGACAAATTCTTCCATACTCTTATTGATCAAGAATATTTTGTGCCCAATGCTATGAACTATTTGGATATTTTTTCTTAGCTCATGATGGTTTATATAATGGAATAAAAACCATGTTATATTCAGTACGACACCCCATTACCTCATTGCTTAAATGGGTTTATGCTCTATTGGATTATGTCACATCTCTTTAATGCCTAATGATAGGGAAAGAAAAAAATATTTAAATAGTGGATTATGGGGTAAATATTATGATATGATGTAATTCTATTTTTTAGATGGATACATGTTTTTTTTTGTTGAAGTAGATATGATAATTTTTTTACTATCTTTATTTTGCATATTTAATTATTAAAACATAGTTGATATGATAATTATCTTTATTGTACATATCATCGCAACCATGATAAAAAGGTATAATTTACATGATAATTATAATAACAATAATGATCATATCAATTATGTTGTATTAATGAAATATGCAAAGAAAATACAATAATAAAAACTATAACATCGACTGCACCAACAAAATATTCATCCATATCATCAATATAATCACATAATATCATAATATTTACTCCTTAATTCATTATTTAACTATTGTTTATTTCCCCTATCAGTAGACATGAATAGGACACACACACACACACACACACACACACACACACACACACACACACACACACACACACACCTAGTTGTGTGTCATTGTATCATGTTGATATTATATGATAATAAATTAATTGTGACATAATTGATTATCATTTTTTACTAGTATTAAACTTTTTTTAGTATTTATGATTTTCAATTTTATGTTTCAAGAAAACTAACACATGTTTAGCTTGAGGTCACTGCAAGAAATATATTTTAACACTCAAAAATGAGTTTCACATAGGGAGGCCATGATATGGGAGAGGGATTTAAATTTGGACGATGTGTGGATGTACTAAACCTTATAAAAAACCATCACACACTTATAAAAAGTCTTGATCATGTTTTCTTGTTACTAAATTTTTAGTAATTTTAGTGATATCTCAGTTAGTTGGAATATAGAAATCATATTTTTGATTATTTACAATCTTTTTTATTGGATTGATTTAAGTTTTAATTTATCATTTCATCTAAGTTAATTTTTTAAGGTAACCAATCCTTAGCTAGTTTTAAGGCACTTATTTAAATCAATGTATTTTTTATTTGAGTCTACCAAGTATGAAAAGAATGAAATAAAACCTCTAATTTTTATCCTACTTAGTGTCGCTAAATACAATTCTTACTATTAAATATATTACCTTGAGTTGTGTTGATCAACTTGAATTTTTTTGAGGTATGCTTGTTTAGAACAAAAGTGTTTACGTATTTGTAAATATAAAAATAATTTGGTGATAAAGGTATTCGAGACAACCATGGGTCATTTTTTTAATTTAGTGAAATTTACATTACATTTCATCTATAATAAAAATTTTAATTCAAATTAGATAATACTATTTAATTTCAGATTTGAAACCCTACAAGGTGAAGGAGGACTAAGGTTGTCTTTTATTCATTCACCTTTTCATTGTTGTGGTTTGGATGGAAAAACAATTGCTGAACAAATGGATGTATTACTATAAAAAATCAAACCTATGTGGGATGTTTCAAACTTAATTTTTCATCATTTTTCAAGTCTACATGATGATAAAACATTTCGGTTAGTGCACCATCAATTTTAGATTGTTTCAATGCTGAAAATAAGTTAAAACACTTTCCATAGAGGTTATATTTTTTGGGTTTTCTTTACAAAAAGTCTATGAATGCATAATGTATATACATAATATTATTAAACTTTATCATTTATTGATTTTTTATCTCTTGTAATAACCTATAAAGTTTAATTTTCTCTAAGTGCATGCCTTAATAGGTGCACCAAAAAAATCATGGGTAGACCATTGGTGCTTCACAAGATTGTCATCTAAATATATCATGCATATATCTAATAAAAAATAATACTTAATTAATCTCCTAAGAAAATATTGTTCTTATATATTAGCTAACTAAGAAAATACCAATATTTTTCAACCATATCAACCTAAGTTGATGTATTATTTTTACTTCTCACTAAAATTAAAACTAGGTCAACCCAAGTCAACATAGTTTCAAAATTCATATCTCATGATTCATAACTAGGTCAACCCAGGCCACCATAGTTTGAGAGTAAATGGTGAGTTTTTTACTATTTTGAGGTGGGCCTATTTGTTAGATATAATTATAGAAGGTTTTAGATTGAACTGACCTATATAAATAATAGGCTCATTTGAATCCAATAGAGAGGAATATTTTTTCACACTATTATTTCTCATAATTATAATTTTAGTATAGATTTAGTAGAATAAATTGCTTATATTTTATCATTGAAGTAAAATAAAATGTCTTCTAGAGTCTTGGATGTAAATAAAATAATTATTTTATCCTATATTTGATTTCAACCATTTTGATTCTTAAAACCATAATAATCTGTTTCAAAACACCATTAGCCAAAGGAGAGATTGAGGCTCAATAGGTTTTATTCAAGGTAAGTATTTATAGCTTAGATCTTTCATTTAGTAGATAAATATTGAATAATTAATAGTTTTAAATATACTAGTCCTTTTTTGAATCTCCTCTACACTTAGAATTAAGTTGGCTATAGGATTATTTAAACATGACATTTTACACCCTAGTTAGACTAGGCCTCCATTTGCCTACAATGGTTACTCATTTTAATGTTTTTTAAACCATATCCCATTATTTATGTTTTAATATTATCTATCACTAGATTAAATTAATCTAATTTATTCTTAAGAGACCTTTTTAGTGTTAGTGTGTTGTATTGATTGACTAGAGGATTAGGAACCCTTTCCATTGATATTATTTGATGAGTTCTCCTATAGTTAGGTTTAATCGATCTAAATATTCATGACCCATATAAATAAGTATCAAATGGGTTTTATTTGATTTACCTTATCCAAGTTTTGATATATTATGTAGCATAAATTATAGGACTGTTGTAGTCTATTGTGTAAATAGGTATTTGATTTATTAGAGGAAAATCCAACTTGAATGATCACAAATCAAATAATATTAGAGCATCAAAACATCTAGTATCCCTATATCGGGAAAATATGAATTGAAAGAAGGAATATGAATAAGAAAAAATAAGTATTACCTTGTGATTTAAATTCTTAAAAATTTATTGAAGTAAGATGGTACTCTGAATGTTGAATAAATGGTCTTTGACAGTGTCAAACTTCTTGATTGAGTGCCATATCTCCTTGTTGACCTTGAGTGTTATGGCTTTATTCTAGCTTGTCAATTGATAGAAGAAGATTGGATTATATTAAGATATAAAAATATTTTATCTTCTATGTTTATTTTAGTATAATAACCTAGAAAATATTATATCTTTCTAGAGAAATTTTGGCATAGTAAGATTAGGATTGAGAAGCTTCTCTAAATTGGAAGAAGAATGTCCAATTTATAGATTTTTAAAATGGATGTCAACCATCCATCTCAAGATGAATATCAAGGGTCCAAATTTTCTCATCCAGCTTCACCATGAGCAGCATGGGGAATATGATAAGAGGATAGGCTTTGTAAGAAGGTGTAAGCTTTGTAGGGTGTAAGTTTTGTAATATATAAGAATTTTAAGGTGTAATATTTTTAAGGTGTAAATTTTTTAAGGTGTAATCTTTGTTATAATATGGGCATTGCCATGTTATTTGAATATTAAATGGGCAATTTTCTTGGATGATAAGGATAAATAGGAATATTATTTTTTGTATATTTTTAATATGTGCAATCCCTTTAACCTCATTTAAATAAGAATATTATCTAATTAATTACTCTTAATTACCTATGTAATGTGATGATAATTTGATAAGATAAAATATGATAATGGAATAAATAATAATAATTAACATGAGGTGTATGATTTTAAGTGCCACATTTTACACCTATTTGAAAATGCATTACAAGACACTAGGCATAGTAACATCTTTTCAAAGAACGAAAAAGGAATTAATAAAAAGTTTTAATTTTTATCTAAAGAAATAATATACAACCCATGATTCCCCATTGAGAGGACATGAAAGGATGAAAGAAATTAATGATCTCTCAAAAAATGAGGAATAAGAAGCGTGAACTTAACTCATATATAAGCTTAACCTAAATGAGCTAATGCTTACACACTTTGATCATAATGGTTAATAAGTGTAGAGTAAAATTAGCCCCAAGGTGGAAGAAGTGGGAATGATGGATATTAAAAAAGTGGCACACTTTAACCAACCCCATATAGGTTGAAAAATTGTGGGCTTAGAATTAGAATAATTTACCCCAGTATTGAGAAATGATGGTACATGATACTAAATATGATGGTATAGATATTGAAATGGATTTCCATAGTAGATAATATGTAATTAATGAGAGGCCTAAATGATTTTCCCTAATATAAAATATTTCATTTTTAAATGATGAAAATGGTAAACTAGTTGATTGGCAAGCATAACTCAAGGATTTAACCTATCACACAGATTAACCTAGGTATAATGGTATAATTAGTTTTTTAAAATGAAGAATCCACATAAAAATATGCACCTATGAATGGTGAAAGTGATAAGGTAAATGATAATCAAAAGAGTAAGATAATGACTTAAAAATTATGTGACTGGATTGGAATTATTTTAATAAAATGATCATGATTTTTTGTGCATGCTTAGATCTATCATGAGGATTATATAAATCATCTATATAGTCTAGTTGATGGATATTTAGTGAACAAGGATATTTTATGATGCAACATTATTGAGTAGACTTTGAGATATAGAAGCAACAAAATAGTGTACACCATGATATAAAACACCACGGTGACCTACATGTAATGTGTATAAGGACTGATCCTCGATCCAATAGACAATTGACAAAAATGCAATAATGATAAAAAACCATGTTGACAATATTGACAAATGCCAATTGATGGACTCAAGTACAACTACATAATAGGAAGCACCATGATGATGACCCTACTAACATGATGGATTTGGTCAAGGTAGTAATAGAAAAAGGAAAAAAACAATCAAACACACATGCAAAAACTTGAAAATATAAAGAACATAAACCATATTGCTATTTAACCAAGTTTAAATCCATGTGTGAAAACTCAATGAAAATGATAAATGAATGGTTCCCTCAAGAAAGGATACATGTAAGGGAAGGACACATCATAAAGTATCTAAAATAATTAGAACCAATAATAATTTTACCAAGTTTGGAGGATTTGGGAAGGACACATCCCAATGGTTGATAAAATGAGTGGATTGATAAAAATCAAGGATATTGAATAGATTTAGGATAAGATAAGTGTTTTAAATTTTTGGGCTCTATATCTCTTATGGAGATTAAAATCCTATTTTTTATTTTCTAGTATTTTTGAAATATTTGAATGTTTTTGGGTGTTTATAATATCAACTCAATGGAGCAGAATAATAAGAAGATACTGACGTAGAAGTGCCCCTAATAAAGGATAAGCACAAGCAATAGATGGGGTGGAGTGAAATTGAGACTAGCAATCTTGAGTTGACACTGGGATGAATAGTAAGAATCAAGTGTTATAACCTCACATTCACTAATATTAGGGATTATCGAAGGATAAGATAAGATAAATAAGATCCTAGATCAATGTTAAGGCATCAAAAATGGGATGAACCTTAATCAAAGAAGTGGTTAATCTATAAAGAGGCTCCATATTCTTAAATTATGCATGGGCATAAACAAAGTGGGATCATCTATCACGAGGATCTAAGTTTTATAAGATGGTTGTCTATTAGGATCTATAGAGATTTTTTGGAAAAAGGCCATAATTGCTACAAGCCAATTTTTATGGGATGTAGCTAAGTGGAGACTTAAAAATATTATATTTGAAGGTTTTACAGATATTTTTTGGTAAAACACCATCACTATGGTGAGAAATAGCAAATACATTGAACTAAAGTGAAGATATTTAGATCTTATCTTTATAAAAGGTGGGTATGCATGTATCGTCTATCCTAGCACCTTGGTACTATTGATCTTTAGGTTTCTCTAGGTGGGGCCTTGCCAACATGAATCTCAATAACCCAAGTTATTATGTATACAACTAGAGAAGGTGAGGTAAATTTGATATCCCTTAAAAAAACCACAAGCCCCATAAAATCCTCAAGATATAAAATCAAAACAAAACATTAGATATAGATTGTAGTACATAAAAATCTATAACACACCATGACATGGTAAAATAAATAAATAAGAGTGTGACTGCATATCATTACTTTATTAGGATTACCACGCAATCGGGGGTTACATTTTTATGCCAAAATTTGAGTGGATATAACCTTTTTCAAGTGGCACTACTATTCTATAGAATCAATGACATCACGTGACCCATTCGATGGGTAAAGTGAATAACATATCATCAAAGAATAATGGTCATGTAGGATATATAACTCATCATCCTAAGAATAAATTCATAATGTGAATTTATTAGTTTTATAGGGTCATGATAGAGTAAAGAAGTGTGAATATTGATAATAAAACATAATGGAAACAATGAGAACTTATGTGGGGATGATCGATGGCCACCACCTCCTACCATGATCTATGAGGAAAACATGTTGATATTTCATATGCTACATTGAGTGATGGACCTTATACAATAACTACTATGACAACAAAAATCAATGGATATTTGTCTTCATGCTCAACCTCAGTCTCAACTACAATGAATAAGTCATCAGTTTCACTATGCAAGATATAGAGCAGGGGAGTATAACCCAAGGCCTTAGGAAAATGAGTAACTATTAATTTGTCATAGTGGGATTCACCAGTATCCAAGGGGATGAAAAATAAGATGACATGAATTTATTGTGAATTCTAAACGAAATGAGCCTATATAGGCAAGGATCATACTAGTAGGGAATGACACAAGATAAAGAGTGAAGTATGAGTTTTTTTCTTGTGGTGATGCATATAGAATATGTGAGTAGAATACACCCATTAATAGCCATCGATGTAAATAAAAACATATATTAGGTAACACAACCTATATTAGTGCATAAAAATTGTACAAAATTATGCCATGTAATTTTAACATGTTTGAAGAAGAATGTTGTTGATGCCAGTTCAATAAGTAATCAATAGGGGGATGACTTGATTAGAATCTAGAGTTTCTAGATAATAAGTATAATGTTGAGAGAATAAATAGACAAATATGTAATGCTTAAGTAGGAAAAATATTTGTAATCACCTTAGGAAATATTTGTGTAATCTTATTACCATGTCCTTGGTGTGTACCCCTCTTTGTATGCATTATGCAATACCTCACATGCTAAATAAAATAAAATATTATTTTTATTGTTTTGAATATTTTTTAGGGGGTTATATTTGCATGTTTGAAACATACCTATGGTTATTTACATGTCTATAATTATGGTTTGGTGTTAGCATAAACAATTGAGCCTTTGTTGAAAAAGGTATGATTCATGGACACCAAGTCTAACATGTATAATGGTTCAAAAATGGAAAGGGGGAATATAAGAATAAGGAAGGGGTGGCTGAGTTGACTCCAAATGACCTAAGTAGGTGAACACTACCTACATAGTCCCATGGACACCATGTCTAACATGAAATTTTAACTAAATTTAGTTTTCCTAGGATTTGGGATAGATTAAAATTGATTATAATTAAGCATGATAATAGAGAATAAATAGTAAAGTCTATACTCTCAAAATGGTGATAGTGTTTAAGCAATGGGAATGAGAAGTGGAATCAGAATAAGAGTGGCTAAGCTGACTCCAAATATATCAACCTCTACATAGTCGATGGAATTCAAGGCAATGTAGTTAAACATGAGTTTAAACTAATATGTGAGTGAAATAGGATGACATGAATATGATAATTAATGGATAATATAAATTTGTGGATGAGATTATATCATTATATTGAATTCTTGCTTGCATAATTCTAGAAAATAAAATGATTGATTCACCCCAAATAGCACAAAATCAAATAAGGATACATTCTAAAAGGAGCTACATAATTTCAAGTGCCCCAAAAAGGATGAAATCTAAAAGTGTGTAATAAAAATTTTAAGCCAAAAAGTGCAAAAGTGATGTTTTGTCCCCACAAATAACAAAAATATTTATTGAATGATTTTCCTCAAAAAGGGCAAAATTTTCTTTGATAAATAGACTGAGTTATCTATTCAATAAGCAAGCATAGCTTAAATAGTTAACCTAAATCATGGAATGATAATGATAAGAGGACATTGATAGATGAGAATAAGTGTATAAACTAATGTCAAACCATGTGTTAATGGTAAACATCTTTTCAAAAAATGAAGAAGGAAAAAAAATTAAAGCACATAAGGATAACAAAAGCAAGGAAATAATGACTTGGGGAATTAGGATTGGAATAAAGAAGGAAATGAAAAGAGAGATGATGGAAAAGGGTGGTGCCAGGATGGTCAGGATGGATTAAATAGAATAAAGGGATGTTGATGGGGTTGAATAATAAATGACAAGATTAGAATGATTATGTTAGATGATAATGGATAATAAGTAGACTAAGAATTTCTAAGGACTATGGCATGTGGGAATAAAAACATCTAGTCATAAAAGTGTTGCTAAGAGAATATACCAAGAGACTTTCTAAAATAAAGATCAGAATAACTTCCAATTCTTATTAGGATCAAAATGTGAATGAAAACTAGGCCATGGCATGATGGAAAATATGGTTTAGGAGAAGGATAAGATGTTTAATATGATGGGAATGGAAAGTATTTTGATACATATAAGGTTACTCCCAAGTATCAAGGAACTTATAGATAATAAATTATTTACACATGATGCCAAAAACATGGTTTTCATCATGGTACTTGCCAAAGGTGCCACAAATATGATTTTTTACTTTAAATAGATTATTTCTCTTTTTTTTTTTTAATTTATTTTGAATTTTTTTCTGGTTTTTTGTTTTTGGCATATTAACTCAATGGAGGCTGATGAGATGCATAATATTGAATGTTTTATCTTTAGCTCATATTGATTTTGAATAACTTCTATACTAGAATTTTATTGTTGATGTAGACTGCACTATTGCTATCATGATCTTCTTTGGTCATTGATTATGCTTCCTCCAAACCTTTAGATGAGAGGTCTTCATAGACCATAAGAAAAAAGAGTACTACCAAGTTGGGTAAGGAAAGGTAGGCATGGAGTAAATGGTTTGATTAGATAATGTAATATAAGATCATAATGGAATGTATAATTATGGGGGGATAAATGAAGATTGGGACTTTTAGGCACAAACATTGTTGTTGATTCTAGATTTGAGTTGATTTTGTTTGTGGCAGGGTTAATTGGTCCAATATTAGCTTTAATATTGTCTTAATCATGTGATGAAGAAATGATTTGCTCAATTATTGGCACCTCATAAAGGTTTCCACTACAAAATTATTTTTTATTTTTTTAATTTGAAATATCCAATAGTGCTTTGAATAAGGTTTCACTAAGGGATTTTGATGACTAAGTTTGATTGTCCCTTACAACTTAAGCAAGGTTTCACTAAAGTCTTTTAAAAAGGTTTCACTAGAAGATGCTGATTTTAGACTTTGATTTTCCACTAGCACATTAAACAAGGTGTCACTAGGAGATTGTTCTTTTTCTTGAATGTTATCTTGCTTCCCTAGAAATTCTACCACTGAAATGTCACCATGGAATATGTTTGATAATGTGTGATTTGGGAGATGGAATGCGAATATAATGGATAGGATTATTAATGGTAAGGGCATGTGTAATGTCACTAAAAGGTAAAAAGGTAGCTCAATCCTCATACAGGCTACTAGGATAAGTTACATTGATGCCAAAAGAAGCTTCCTCAAAATCTATGAAAGAATCATTGATGTATTCAAAATATTTTATTGTTGATGGTGGTGTTGAAACAAATGCAAATGTTGATCTTGCTATAGAAAATGATTTTAAATTTGATATGGAATTTGATATTGATTTTAAATTAAGGGGATCTAAATCTGATGTTAAGGCTAATGTTGATTCTACTTTAAATGGTAAATTTGATATTGGTTATAGACTAGAACCCAATTTTGATATTGATTCAAAAATGGAACCTGATTTGATGTTAAAATTTCTCTTAATACCAAAATGGATAGTAAATTTGATCTTTTTTTGGAGGTGGCCATAAGGAGGGCATGTTGAATTACATTATCCACAAGTACCTTTTTCACAGGGCATTTGGAAATGTAGTTTTGGAATAATAAATTAAATATAGGTTATTAACCAATGATTGGTTGTTGATCCTTATTTGTAAGTGGACAACTCTGATTATGATTTGTAAACACTCTTGGTATATTTGTTTTTCCTTAATTTTAGACTTAGACATATTTTATTCCTTAGTAGACAAGGGTTTTTATAGGGGTAGTAACAGGACCTTATCATTACAATAAATTTGTTGCACTTGTGGTAGATATTGTTCAATAGGAAATATTTTTGAGATGGATATAGAATTATCAATATCAGAAAACATGTGGGATATTTGGTACATTTTGGATACCACATCTACTAAGGCTTGATTTTGAAGAAAAGTTTGAATTGGATTGGATGGTTATTATGATTCAATAATAATATATGCATGGTCAGTAAAATTTTTAACATATTATTTGAACCTCATATATTGATTAAGTGAATGGTCTTGAATGATATAATACTCATAATATTCTTCTTTTAGGCACCAGTGAGGTTTGGGAGCATTTTCACTAAAAGGTCGATTATGTGGACACATAATAATGTTTTTTGTGACCAATTGATAAAATATGTCTCTCAAATATTCATTGGGTAAAATGTCTATTTGATGTGAAATTCTAAATTAGAAGGAAAAAATGGTGATAAATACGGTGGATTGGTAGATTGGAATGGCCCCAAAAGCACAAGATAGATATGGTTGGCCCCAAAAAGGTTGGAATCAACTTTGGTTGACTCCAAAATAATGATAAAAATTAGATTGGATTGGATTGGATTGGATTGGTTTTTTTAAAGGAGATTTTAGAACTTTGAAAGCTTATACTAAGTTGGTTGATGCAATAAAAAATCTTGTTGGCTTTACACAAGATCCTTTTAGAATGGTTGCCTTAGATTCAGGCTTGAAGATGTTTGACTACAAAATCAATGTTTGACTTCAAGTTTATATGATTTATTTGGAAGAAGATGTAGTTGATTTGGAATGTTCAAATGTGGATGCCAAAATGAGTGTAACCCAAGGTAGATTGACTTGAGTTAATAAATATGGTTGACATGAGTTGAAAGATAAGTTGGATGTGGGTAAACCAAAAGGGGGTTACCCTAAGATGGATTGACTTGAGTTAACAAAGAGGTTAACTTAGTTTGAAATGAGAATTTGTATGTGGGTAAACCAAAATAGGTTTAACCCAAATTAGATTGACTTGAGTTAACAAAGAGGTGAACTCAATGTGAAATAAGAGGTTAGATAGTGGGTAAACCAAAAGAGGGTTGTCCTAAAATGGATTGAATTGAGTGAATAAAGAGGTTAACTTAAGGTGAAAAAAGATACATTAGGTTTGTAAATTTTGTGGAAATGATTTTTATAAACTGGATTCAAATGATAATTGGGATTTATTTTGAGGAAGGTTAAGCTAACCAAAACTTAGTAGCATAATAATTTAAAAGAGGATGGGATTTGAATTAACTTGTTTGGACTTGGTTTTATTTTTATTTTTTTTTAAATATTGGTTTCAAATATAAAATTATGTGCTATGCACAAAGAGTTTTAATACACAATATTATAAGTTCTATTTTAAACATATCACACAGAGTACAAAAAGGGATAAATCTAGGTAAAAGGTCTTGAACAATTTTTGGGCCTTCCTTGAAAAATTACTAATATGTACTCTTATATGTGACCTAATATTTCAAGCACTAACTATGGATGATTCCATCATTCTCATAGATAGCTATGCCTAGTTTCAATCAATGCATGGAAACTAACTTCATAACGCTAACCACTAACCATTGTACCAAAGTCAAATGACAAAAAGGCTTAGGCTCAAATTTTAACATGGCTCATCTAATGGTCCTAATATAACTATCAATATGTGGTCACAAAATTATTTATGTAAGAAGAATTCAAACTAAGTAGTTAAGCTACCAGAGTTGGGTTCTTAGAATATGTTATCTAATGGGTTGGTGTAGTTTTTCCACTTACCTTCACAAGATTCTACCTAGAGAATCTTCTTTGGCCTAATAAGGACAACTATCCTCCATTTGTATGCCTCCTTTAATGGTCATGGTTGGACGAATGTTGGGTAATGACATTATAGTCATTATACCCTAAGAGGCTTGTAAGAAGGTGAGGAAATTCTAATTGCTAAGCCTAAAATAAAAACATGGAAGGTATCATTTGGACTAGAGAATATTCTAGATAAGACAACTTAGATTTTTTTTTTTTTTTTGAGTCACCCAAATACATACATGAAAAAATTATTCAAAAACACAATTTAATCAAAACCTTGAAAAACAAACAAAAAGTAAAAGTAAAGTCTGTAATTTTTTTAAACCCAAATTGAAATGTGTTTTTTTTTCTAAAAACCCAAATATAAATGTGGACGGCAAAATCCTTAGTTTAATTTCATTTCATCCATTTTTTTTAATATTACTTTCATTCCACTCTCATAATTTTTTTTCTTTGGGTGTTCATGGAAAAACAAATCTTGAAAAATTAAAATACTTAAAATATTATAAACACCAAATACCTGCAAGTTAGAATATATATTTAAAAAATAACTTTCAAACTTGAAAAAAATTAGAAAACAACTAAAATAAATAAATAAAAAGGATAATTATTAAAATGATTATATATAAAAAAAAAACTATAAGTCAGATTTTTATGAAATATGAACAAAATTTAGATAACACAAATGTGCACCACCTATAAAAAACATAGAAAAAAATAAAATAATTATATTAAAAAATATTATTATTTTAACAAGCATTTTTTTTCTAAAATAATAGATAGTGATTGATTTAAGTATATCTCCTAAAATAATGATCAGAATGATACTAAATTTGGAGACCGTTGTTTTAGCACCAATAAAAATAGGTTTATGAAATTTATGATAAAAATAGTGCACCAATTAAAAATTACCGCCATTTTACTATCCATTGATTTTTTTAATTTTTTTAATTAATAGAATAAAAGAGAATAGAAAGATTGGAAGAAGATGTGGGGTGAACAATCATGTCCCACTAAGCATGTTATTATGTAGATAGGGATTTGATGTAATAGAGGAAGAGATGACTTGTATGATGACAAATCAAACAATATTATATAATCAAAACATATAGTAGACCTCTACTAGGGGTGAGTAAATACAAATTGAATGAAGGAATACAAACAATAAAATAATAAGTAATACCTTATGATTTACTTTCCTACAAATTGATTGAGATAGGATGGTACTCATAATATTGAACAAAGGGTCTTTGGCAATGTTGATATCCTTGATTGAGTGATGTCTTTCCTTGTTCACCTTAAGTGTTGTGGCTTTGTTGTGGATTGAAAATTGATAGAGGAAGATTGCCTTGGAATAAGATATAAGAATATTGAAGCTTGTAAAGTTATTTTAGCATAATAACCTTAAAAATATTAGATCTTACTAGAGATATTTATGCATAGTAAGATTAGGATTAAGAATCTTATCTATATTTTAGGAATAAGCTCCCATTTATAGACATTTGAAATGGATGCAAATCATATATCTTGAGATGAGGATCAAGGGTCCAAAATATCTCCTTCATATGCATGATGAGAAACATGGGGCATGTGAGCATAGGACATGCTTTGTAAGAAGGTGTATGCTTTGTAATAATACGAGACTTTCCATGTGATTTGAATATTATATTAAAAATTTACTTGGATAATGAGGATAAATAGGAATACTGATTTTTCTATATTTTTAATGTGTATTCCATGTAACCTCATTTAAATAAGAATATTAAATTATTAATTAATCTTAATTAACTAATTTAATGTGATGAGAATCTAATAGGATAAAATGTGGGAATAGAAGAAATAATTATAATCAACATGGAGTGTCTGATGTTAAGTGTCTACATGTTGCATATATTCTTGTGAACTGGACATGAACTAACCATTGCTTTTTCCTCATTCAATAAAGTATATCATCTCAAATTAACATATTTTTATTTCTCTGTGTTTTTCTATAGACTACATCAATGCAATCAATATAGTCTAACATATATCTATCTATACAAAAGCTACATCGACACATGCCGATACATTTTTATTTTTCTATATATTTATCAATATTTTACATTGATTGATGTTATTCTAGTTTAATATCCTTCATTACTATGTTATTTAATTTTATCAGCTAGGTTCAATCTAGTTATCACATTGTAATTTATTTTTCTTTATTTTGTAAAAAATTTACAAATTATGTGGACCTAGGTTAATCTAGTTTAAAATTTTGTTTATCTTAGAAGAAAATACATCAACCTAGATTGATCCATTCTTATTAATTATGTTCTTTTCAAATAAATACATTGATACATGTCAATACAATGTTATTTTTTTAATTTTCTAGCAACCTAACTTGATGTAGTATGATCCAATTTTTTCAATAAAATCTACATTATATCCAGTCATCTAATTACATCATCCCAAGCTAATGTAGCTCTATCTTCCAAAAAAAAAAATTCCAACTATATTTACCTACACTAATATATTTTTTATTTATAATTATAGTAAATTTCATTGATCAAATTAGTTTAGATATGTACTTCAAAATATTAAATTTTGTCAAAAAAATTAATTCTTCATAGAAAGTGATATCGACCTAGGCCAATATAACTATAAAATAATTTTCTTTCCAATTTAAAATACATCAACCTTGGTTGATATTATTATTTTTTGTATTTCTTATTAGTAATAAAAATTGTCTTAGCCTAGTCTAGTTTAATCTACCCATTTTTAGTCATTTCTATGCATACTACATCAACTTGCATCGATATAGTTTTGTATTGTTTAAACAACTAAATCATCCTATATTGATATGGTTTTGTATGTTTAAAATTTATGTATAAATTAGGTAAAGTAAATTTCTCTTTCATTAATTAATCAAACATATACTTCCTAGTTGAGTTCCTATTTATTTCATTTATTTTCTCTTTGATTAGATTTTCCTAAAAACTATATTTAGATAGTTTTCAAACTACTTAGCTACTATCATGAAGGGATATGTGGTTTTTTGTTTATAATCCTTGTCTATTATTTATAGATATCATGGTATGAGGGGGTTTCTTCAAATAATCATAACAATAACACATATTTAAACATATATTTTAACTTACACCTCCTCATAATATTTATGAAATTCCTAAGATTCATAATTTTCATTTGTCCTTAAGAAGCCAACCATCTATATGATTATATAGTGCATCAGTTAGTGTTTAGGACCAGGAATTTAGTCTCACTATACCCTAGAAACTTGGTTTGATGGGAATGGAAATGATACTTCATAGTTAGTGATTTGAAATGTTAGGATTGTCGGTTAAATATTTTGTCCATCAGTATACTGATAATTTAAATAGTTCTGATCAGCCAAATTAGGAAGATTAGTCATCCAAATGTGTAGGTTTACCACATCAGAAGGGGATTGATCTCTCCTCTCATCAAGGGGAGGTTCCATATATAAATATATATATATATATATATATATATATATATATATATACTCAAGGGTAGGACAAATAATCCATATCTCTTTTTTCAGAGATGATGTGTGTGGATCAAAGGAAAAACTCAAGGAAAATGACAAAAAGCACTCCTCTTCTTTCAGAAGTACTATTCAGCAAGCCACAAGAATACTCTAGGCAGTAATAGCAAAATGTAGCAAAAGATGTAGTAACTAGAAAATCAAGATGTAGTACAAAGTCTCCACCTGAATTGCTCAAGAGTAAGATGCAAAGGATAATGAGGGTACAAAGTTGTCCCAAGGTCCTTTACATAGAGATGAAAAGAAAACAAACTAAAGGCAATTATGGAGGCACAAAGTCTCTCTGCAGTTGACTCTTCAGGACACCTTCTTGACTGTTGTCACTAATTTTGCTTGTTGAATTAAAGGAATAGAAGATATATTGAAGAAAATGAAATAAGAATAGTTTCCTTAACAACAAAGATATTACAGCACAAAGTCTAAAAATCACTTGCTTTCTTATTCCAATAATAAAATATGATAAACAAACTGAGCTCAAAGTCTTAGAAGTGTCTTTGAATTTGGGCAGAGTTTCATTCTGATTGTCAAAAAGAGATTCATTTAAAAAAGAAGAGAGTCCCTTATATCGCCTCTTTAAGAAAGATTTGGGAATAGTAACACATCATGTTCCATTGAAATCTGTTAAGAAGTCAAGCTGGAACTTAGGGGTATCTACCCATTTGCTTTTCTTGATGTAGAGAAACAAGTCACGCTATTGAAATTTTACATCTTTCAAAGTCCACCTGGTGATCTGATCCTTCTTCATCATTCTTACTTTTTTGGTTATTTGAATCGGGTCCTAGATTCAATTCAATTCCCTATTCCTTAGTCACTTTTTACTAGTATTTAGCGATTGACACATGGCACATTCCATTGATAAATAGGTGAAGACACATGGAAAATTCCATGAGACTTTGAGAAACATTTATTGATAGAGGCTTTGAAACTTATTAGAAACTCAAAATCGTGGGTGCAAACACTTGTCACTCTCTATAGCTTTACAATAGAAAAGGTGGCAACTTCCACTTGCCTCTTGAGAATCTTGCATAGGATGACACATGTCAACTTCCGTTGCATTTTAGAAACACTATAGAACTATGTATAACTCATTTGGATTCATGTAGTTGATGCCACTTGGCGTGTTTCAATTAACTTACAAAGCGCACGTGGCATCCTCTGTGGTTCTTAGAAGCAAAGTGAAATGAGACTCGGAAGATGACATATCTTCTAAGATCCCTATGGAAGATGAAACATGACAGTCTTTGCTACACTTTAGCAGCATTTGAAAACACTCAGGACTTATTTTAGATTCACACGGATGATAACACGTGGTGGTTTCCACTATGCTCCAAAAATGCTTAGGATGAGCTTAGAAACTCATTCAAAACTTAGACGTAGACATTTGTCACTCTCCACATTGTTATAATGAATAAGTGGCAGCTTATACTCATCTTTGGAGAGTCAGGTGGATAATGACACATGGCATGTTGTACTTTCTTTAGCAGCTCACTAGGGGTCCACCACAGTCTTTATGAAAACAAGAAGTAGGAGGGAGAAATTATGGAGATTGACACTTGTCAACTTTTAAAAAATAATTCAAGGGACATGTGGCATAGTCTGAATACATTTTTTAGTCACGTGGATGTAGACACTTCATGCATTCTACTTCATTTAGTCACTCATCCCTAGGCACACCATGGTCTTTGCTCAAAACGGTGAAACTAAGGGAAGAGACTAAAAATATTGACACTTGAGGCTCCCAGCAATCTTCAAGAGGGACACGTGGCAATATCTACTAATTCATAGAAACAAAGATTAGTGGGGCTTAGCTATTGACACTTGGCAGCATACGCAAGATTCTGTTGGGATTTTATCTCAGTCTGTTTATTTGCCTTGGTCACTTTTTGCCACAGGAATTCCCTTCACAAGGGAACTTGTGTCTTTGACTCTTGGGGCACTCCTTTGAACTTTATTGCTTAGACTGACTAATTGAACCAACTTTGTTTCAACGGTTCAATGGTTCATTTCCTTGTTTTGATTGAGTCCTTTTGATCTTCATTGAACCAAATGTGTTGAACCAATTAAATGAACCAAGCCTTTGAACTAAGTATTTGAAAATGACCAAGTGATAGAAACTGATTCTTTTGGTTGAAGCTACCTGCAGAAACTGTGAAGCCCGTTGAACTTGTAGAAATGAACCCACCTATAGAGTCCGTAGATTTTTGAGAAGCTTGAAAAAAGAGGAATTTGAATGCGCAAGACAAATTTTGAAAAGGGAAGAGATAATTTTGGTTTTTAGGACTAAAATAGTTCTAATATTGTCCCAAAAATGAGTGATATTTTTTGGGAAACAACAATTGGCTCTAGTTGCGGAACTTTTATCAATTGCAAAAAGAATTGAAAGGAGTAGAATCCAGAATCTCCAGTGTCTTCATGTGTACTATTGGGTTACAGAATCATGCTACCCAAAAATGAAAGGCATCAAAAATTGAAAAGAAAAACAAAATAGAATTGAAAATTGTACAAATATACATATTTAGATACAATGATATGATACTTCAAGAGTTGAAGTGTTTCAAATGCTGCCCATTGTGAGGAAGAGAAAAGAGTGTGACATCTCGATATTTTAGTAGAAAGCTATTTTCACCAATGTGCTGATGAGTTATAAATGGACCTCTCCAAAGGGAGTCAAACTTTCCACGCATCCTCTTTTGTTCTCCTTTTTTGTCCCACAACAGGACTTGATCCCCAATCTAGAAATCATGATTTTTAGCCTTCTGGTCAAAGAGTTTCTTTACCAAACTTTGATGAGCAGCAATTCGGTCCACCACCATAGTTATCTATTTCTCCAGCTCAGTTAGGCACATGATTATTTTATCAAGAGAGCTTTCATATGTCTGATCTTCAATTGACTTTGCTAATTTTAAGGCTGGAAATTCTAAGGTGATTGGTATCTCAGCATTGATACCATAAAGAAGTTGAAAAGGAGACATACCAATTGCCCTCTTTGGTGTGATTTTTTCTACCCATGGAGCATCAACCAATGCTTTATGCCATGTTCTTTGATTGTCATTTGCTAGCTTCTTGATAATAGTTACTAGATTCTTATTGCTAGATTCAGCTTTTCCATTACCTTATGGAAAATAATCAGAAGAGTGAGAGAGTGTAATTCCATAATGGAAACAAAATTGTGTAATCTCTTGAGAGGTGAAACAATCTGCATTATCAATAACAATTTTGATTGGAACTCCAAACCTGGAAATGATGTTCTCTTTGAGGAAGTTGCATACAACTTTTGAAGTAGCATGCTTAGTTAGAATTGCTTCTACCCACTTGGTGAAATAGTCAGTTGCTATAAGGACATAATCATGTCCAGCACTTGAAGATGGGTTTATAGTCCCAATAAAATCAAGTCCCCATTGCTGGAAAGGTTCTTCTATGATCACTAGTTTGAGAGGAATAGAAGCTAACTTGGGTCTTCCAACAAATTGCTAACAGAGTTCACATTTTCTCACCCACTTATGTACATCTTAGAAAAGAGTTTGCTAGTAATACCTAGCTCATAGAATCTTATGAGTAGTCATAAGAGTAGAAAAATGTCCTCCACAAGCTAGATTGTGGAAAGATTTTAAAACCTGGCTTTGTTTCTCTTTGTCTACACAGTGAAGGAATACTCCATTTATGATTCTCTAATACAAGCCGTTGTCCCAAAGGACAAAATTGGTAGCTTTCAACTTGATAGTCCTCCTTTCTTTGTAAGACAAATGAGCAAGACATTCACCATAAGTAGGGAAATGAGTGATACCTGAATACCACTCATTGGTAGTGGAGACAAAATGGACTGTTGGTGTCTCTTCCACTTTAGTTTCTTCACACTATGTGTCTTCTGGCTTATTATTAGCAATTAATTCGCATAGTCCTTTACCCCTGAGCAGCTTTGTTGACTTGATGTCTAGATCAAAATCTTGGATCTTTGCAATCCAATTACCTCTTTTCATTCCAAACTCTTGCTGAGTTAATATAGACTTGATTGTAGCATTAAGAACTAAGGCAGTAGTGTGTGAATTCAAAATATAGAGGCAAAAATGTTTCACTACTTTCACAAAGGCATAAGCATGCTTCTCTATATTTGAATATTTCATCTCATGAGTTTTGAGAGGGCAACTCATGAAAGAGATAGGACATTCCATACCTTCCTTGTCCTGTTGAACAAGAATTGTTGAAAGAATGTGTTTAGATGCATAGCTGTATATGATGAAATCTTTGTTGTAATACGGACAAACCAAGGTAGGGGCATGAGCAATGGTGGTTTTGATATCCTAAAATGCTAATTTGCCTTCTTTAGTCCAACTAAAGATGGTCTTCCCTTTCATCATGTTCACAATGTGTCTAGTATTCTCATCAAATTCAGGGATGAATCTTCGTAAGAAATTCACCTTTCTAAAGAAAGAATGAATAACATTCTTACTTGTAGGAAAATTATGTTCTAGAATAGACTTGACTCTGTCTGAGTCAATCTTTATGCCTTATTTGGACACAATGTGTCCAAGGAGTTTCCCTTCTGTTACTCCAAAAATAGACTTTTTAGGATTTAAGAAAATACCATTCTGGCAGTAGTGCTCCAGCACTTGTTGTAAATGGCATACATGATCAGATCAACACTTTGAAAAGATAGTCAAGTCATCAAGGTATACCACTATGAATTTACCAATCTCATATTTGAAAGCCATATCCATATCTCTCTAAAAGGTAGCACCAGCATTTATTAATCCAAAAGGCATTCTTCTATATGTAAATGTACCCCAAGGCGTGGTGAATGCAGTCTTGTGTTGGTCTGCTTCACCAACTTCAACTTGATTATATCTTAAGAAGCCATCCAGCATTGATAACATTTCTGAACCTATCACTATTTGAAACACTTGATCCATAATTGGCAAAGGATAATTATCCTTCAAAGATGCTTGATTCAGATTTCTAAAATCTACACAAATGCAAATTTTGTCATTCTTCTTCCTTACAGGCACTATGTTTGCAATCCATGTAGAATGATGGATTGGGAAGATGATTCTAGCATTAAACATTTTTTGTATCTCAGACAGAATAATACTTGATATTTTTCGATTATACTATCTAGATTTTTGCTTGTATAGCATTGAGTCAGCCTTGAGAGGAATCTCATGGTAGATTTCATCCGGTCTGAGAGACTTCAGGTCTTCATAATAATATGATAAGACATCTATGTATTTACGGAGTAAATAAGTGAACTTGAATCTTTCTTCAGGGGTCCAACACTTACCAATATTGATCATCTTGGGATTTTCTTCAGTAGTTAGATTCACTTGATCGAATCCCTGAGAGAAATTTGAGTCTGTTTGTTGTTGTTTGATAAATCTATCATGCTTGTCAAAAATCTTTTCAAGAGAAACCATGCCTTTGGAAATTTTGTTTCCTTTTAGCTGTAAGAATTCTTCATTTATATCTAAGTTGGATTCAAAAACATATTCATTCTTCAAAGATTCATTGCCTTCAAAACATAGTTGTTCAAAATTATCTTTTCATTCCAGGAAGGCAATGATTTGATGATCATCATTGGATACTTGCCAATGATCAGCATTGTCAGGAACACTTGGTTTATAGACTAGCTCAATGGTATACATGTTGTCTTTGAAATCTAAATGAGGAATTAAGAGAGTTCATGAAATAGCAAGTGCATCAGCTCTATCATTAAACTCTATGGGTATGGTATAAATGTTGAAAGCATCAAAGCTTTCAATTTGATCGCAAACCAAGTTATGGTAGTGGCGTAATATTTCATTCTTGTTTTAGTATAAGTTCATCACTTGACAAACCACTAATTTAGCATCCCCTTTGGCATGAAGAAACTTGATGCCTTTTTCTTGAGCAGCCTTCATGCCGAGCAACAGAGATTCATATTCAACTGTATTGTTAGTGTTGCTAAACTGTAATTTGTAAAATGAAGGGAGAATATCTCCTTAAGGAGATATCAAAAAAATATTAACTCATAAACCAGTAGAGGAACAACTACCATCAAATTCTAAATTTCATATCTCATCTGATACTAATTTTTTTTAAACTTTCCTTCATCAGAGATGGAGGATCCCTCTTGGTCTGTACTGTAGCCTACTAATTTTTTTGCTATTCTTGTTGAACTAATTTTTGAGTTGGCCCTTTCAAGAATTATATTAGATGTTTCATGCATTTCATCTATAGATAGAAAATAGTTACTCATACCTATGGATTCAAAAATAATTTGAGCTTCAAGGGCTGATGTCTGGGTGACCACATATTTTGCTTCCTTTTTAGGGATCAACCTCTTCATTATGCCTTGGATAGGGATCCTTGACTTAGATAGATCCATGCTTAGTTCTCCTCCCACATCCTTGAAAAAATTTCATCCAAGCAAAATTCCATAAGATTTTGGGACGTCAGCCACCAAGACAGTCATCTTGATTCTCTTGTCTGGAAAGGATGCAAATGCAAATTGGGCATCTTTGATTTGCCTCAGTAATGGTACTTGCTTATTCTCAATGGAGAAACATCTCCCAAATGTCTTGGTCAGTGTGAGACCAAGAGACTTAGCTACTTTAGCTGGCATGACATTATCAGATGCACCTGAGTCTATAATACAGTTACTCAGCTTATCACCATTAAATAATAGGGAAACATAGAAAGGTTCTATTTTTCTAGGAGTAGCTGGGGGAGTAATGACTAGATTATTTGGAATAGGTGTGTTCTTTGGAGAATCAGGAGTTACCTTTTTAGCCTTTTTTCCTACAAGGATGGTTTGGGTTTTTTATATATTGGACCATCTTATTCAATTGATCAAGATTGGACTGCAAATATTCAAACTCAAACATTTGTATTTTTGTCTTTTTGAAATGATTGATTATGTCAAATGGCTGAATCGAGCTAGGTACTGAGAAAGGTACTTCAACTTTCTAAGTTTTAGGAGGGATGGGAGATGGGCTAGTTTGTGAATTTGAAGTAGGAATGGAAGGTGAAATTGATTTATTTGCCTTTTGAGCAATTACTAGGTCCTTTGACTGAAAAGGTAGAATGGTTCCATGCTTAGCAATTGTGACTGTTGGCTGCAGTTGCTCTTCTATCTTCTCTTTATTAGCCTACTAGATTGATTGGTTTTTGGGCTTGGTAAACACTACATATGATCCATCAAAAGCTTTTCCTTTGCTTCTAGGTTCATCTTGGTAGTTCAGGAAACCAATATGGGAGTCACCAACTGATTCTTCTTGATTGTCTTTAAGGAGATCAGCATCATTTTCTTGATCCAATTCAGGTTGGAAAGAGAATTTTGATTCTACTTTAAGATATCCCATAGCTGAATTGGTTGGAGGAGCTTCCAGGGCAAGTTTCCCTTATGGGGGAGGAAGGCAATTCTATTGCCCTTGATTATTGGCAGCATTGCCCTGATATGACTAATTTGGGAATGTCCTTCTGTATGAAGGAGTAAAAGACATTCCTTAAGCCATTTGCTTTTTGAGAGCAAGCACTCTTTTGCCAATTTCTGCATCATGGGATATGTGGTGCCTGTAGATGCATATTTAGAAGTTGATGAAGCTCTATTTTTATTTGGATCTCTTCGTATCTTCTTTGATAAGATGAGATCATCTTCTACCTTAGTGGTCAAAAGTTGAGCTGTAGCAAGATCTATTTGACCAGCATGTCTCAAGAGAATACTTACTTCAGGTAGCTGAGAATTAATGAAAAAGCATTTGAGATTCTAAGCTATAGGTCAAGCAATTATAGGGATTATATTTCTTAGTTTTTCAAATTTGGCTATGAAGTCTCTCATAGGCTCATGAGGCTCTTTATTTTTCTATGTAAGTTGAGCCAAAAGTGTCTATGCATCTTCTACAGGTTTGAATCTGGATTCAAACTTAGATTTGAGAGTATTCCAATCAGTTACTGACCAATCTTGTAGATGATAAAACCAATATCACCTTGTAGTGTCTCCACAAAAATCCTGACTGCTACATCTTCAAATTCTACTCTGATTATTCCACAAGCTATGCTGAAGGCTGCAATGTGTTCATCAGGATGAACTTTTCCATCACCATAGAATTTGGGGAAATTCTTCCTAGAACTACGTGGAAGCTCATGTAGAGGTGGAGTAAGATTGAGAGGGCCAAAATCATTACCCTAGGGGCCTTGAACTGCCATTGTAGGATTATGAAAAGGAGGGATAAAAAATCTTAGATGGGTAACTATATGCAAATCTTTATCAATAGCAAAAGTAGATACTTCGTCTGGAAATGGAGATCTGACTTTAGTAGGAGGAAATATCTTGGTTCATTGGAGATGAGATGGTGAAGGAAATAGATCAAAATCACTTTGTTGTACCAACTCGAATATAGGGTCAATGATACCTTTAGCCCTTTGGCTTCGTGTATACCTTGAATCTGTTAGATTGTGAAACAAAAATGGAAAAGAATTGACCTTGCTTCAGTTAAAGCTTGAGGCTTTAAAATATGATTCTTTTCCTAGTTAGTGTGGAGGTGATGGATAGATTTTAAATTGATAATGGATTTTTTATCCCTACCAGAGTCTCCAAAAAATTTTGGTTGAATATTTTTCGATCAGTGTACTGATAAATAAAATAGGTCTGATTGGCCAAATTAGAAAGATTAGTCATCTAAATGTGTAGGTTTACCACATCAGAAGGGGACTGATCTCTCCTCTCATGAAGGGGAGGTTCCTTATAGGTATGCTATATATATATATATATATATATATATATATATATATATATATATATATATACACACACACACACACACACACACACACACACACACACACACACACTCAAGGGTAGGACAAATCATCCATCTCTCTTTTTTTAGAGATGATGTGTGTAGATCAAAGGAGAAACATAAGGAAAATGATAGAAAGCACTTGTCTTCTTTCAGAAGTACTATTTAGCAAGCCACAAGAATACTCCAGGTAGTAACAGCAAAATGTAGCAAAAGATGTAGTAACTAGATAATCAAGATGCAGCACAAAGTCTCCACCTGAATTGCTCAAGAGTAAGATATGACAGACAATGAGGGCATAAATTCATCCCAAGGTCCTTTACACAGAGATGAAAAGAAAACACACTAAAGGCAATTATGTAGGCACAAAGTCTCTCCGCAGTTGACTCTTTAGGACACCTTCTTGACTGTTGTCACTAATTCTACTTGTGGAATTAAAGGAACAGAAGATATATTGAAGAAAAAGACATAAGAACAATTTCCTCAACAACAAAGATATTACAGCGTAAAGTCTAAATAATCACTTGCTTTCTTATTCCAGTAACAAAATATGATAGACAAACTAAGCTCAAAGTCTCAGAAGTGTCTTTCAATTTGGGTAGAGTTTCATTTTGATTGTCAAAAAGAGATTCATTTACAATAGAAGAGAGTCCCTTATATAGCCTCTTCAGGAAGGATTCAGGAATAGTAACACATCATGTTGCATTGAAATATGTTAAGAAGGCAAGCTGGAACTTAGGGGTATCTACCCAATTTCTTTTCTCAATGTAGAGAAACAAGTCATGCTATTAAAATTTTACATCTTTCAAAGTCCACCTGGTGATCTGATCCTTCTTCATCATTCTTACTTTTTTGGTTATTTGAATTGGGTCCTAGATTCAATTCGATGCTCTATTCCTTAGTCACTTTTTGTTGGTCTTTAGCAATTAATGCATGGCACATTCTACTGCTAAATAGGTGAAGACACATGGCAGCTTCCACAGGATTCTGAGAAACATTTATTCATAGAGGATTTGAAACTTATTATAAACTCAGAATCATGGGTACAAACACTTATCGCTCTCCATGGATTTAAAATAGAAAAGGTGGAAACATCTTCTTGCCTCTTGAGAATCCTATGGAGGATGACACGTGTCAGCTTCCGTTACATTTAAGAAACACTATATAACTATGCGTAACTCATTTGGATTCATGCGGTCGATGCCACTTGGCGTGTTCCGCTTAACTTACAAAGGGCACATGGAAGCTTTTACAATTCTTAGAAGAAAAGTGAAATGAGACTTTAAAGATGACATATCTTTTGAGATCCCTGTGGAAGATGACACATGACAGTCTCCGATGTGCTTTAGCATCCTTTGAAAACACTTAAGACTTATTTTAGATTCACACAGATGATAACACGTGGCAGTCTATGTTGTGCTCAAAAAATGCTTAGGATGAGCTTAGAAACTTGTTTGAAACTTGGACGTAGACATGTGTCAGTCTCCATGTTGTTATAAATGAATAGGTGGAAGCTTCCACTCGTCTTTGGAGATTCAGGCAGATAATGACACATGGCACATTCTGCTTTCTTTAGTAGCTCATTGGGGGTCCACCACAATATTTATGAAAATAAGGAGGGAGAAATTTCAAAGATTGACACTTGTCAGCTTCTATCAAATTTTACAAGGGACACATGGTGTGGTCTGAATACATTTGTTAGTCACATGGATGCAGACACTTGGCACGTTTTGCTTTATTTAGTCACTCATCCCCAGGCCCACCATGGTCTTTGCTTGAAATAGTTAATATAAGGGAAGAGACTATGGATATTGACACTTGGAGACTCCCAACAAGCTTCAAGAGGGACGCGTGGCAATATCCACCAATTTGTAGAAACAAAGTTTAGTGGGGCTCGGCCATCGACACTTAGCAGCATACACGGGATTCTGTCGAGCTTTTATCTCAGTCCGTTTATTTGCCTTGGTCACTTTTTTCCATGAGAATTCCCTTCACAAGGGCACTTGTGTCTTTGACTCTTGGGGCACTCCTTTGAACTTTGTCACTTGAACCGACCAATTGAACCAACTTTGGGTCAACAGTTCAATGGTTCATTTACTTATTTCAGCTGAGTCCTTTTGATCTTTGTTTAACCAAATGTGTTGAACCAATTAAATGAACTAAGCCTTTGAACCAAGTATTTGAAAATGACAAAGTGATAGAAAATAATTCTTTTGGTTGAATCTGCCTACAGAAACTATGAAGCCCATTGAACTTGTCGAAATGAACCTGCCTGCAGAGTCTATAGATTTTTGAGAAGCTTGAAAAATGAGGAATTTGAATGCCCAAGACAAATTTTGAAAAGGGAAGAGACAATTTTGGTTTGTATCACTAAAATAGTTCAATTTTTTTCCCAAAAATGAGTGATATTTTTTGGGGAACAACAAGGCTGACATTATCTAATAAAAAATCAATTATATTTAAGAGCATACAAATCATTCACATCCTTTTATCACATCTACCTAATCTTAATATCAAATAAATAGTTATGAAAAATAAAATAGTTAAACTTTAAATTTTGTAGTTGTTATTATATTTTTCATTGTAGACTATATCAACCTTCATTCATATAGTTATGTGTTATGTTTTCTAACTATTTGACTAACATCGATATAGTTTTCTATGTGTGAATAAACTATATACATTAGGTTTGATATAGTCTTTTGAGTTTGATTTCCCTTTGCTTATTAGAATTCATAAACCACACTTGATATAGTTTGTTTATTTTACCTTTCTACCTATGTAACTATAATGAATAGGATTGATATAGTTTAGTTACTCTTTCTATTAAAATTTTCCAAACATGACTATGTCAACCAGGTATGATATAGTCTACTTTTTCACATTTATATTTGTATAACTATATCAAATACACTTAATATAATATGTTCATTTACATGTTTTTCTATATAACTACATCAACCATGCTTGATATAGTTCATTTACTATTTATTTGAAATTTTCTAGACTTAACTACATCAATCTGACTCAATTTAGTTCATTATACACATTTATGTCTATATAACTAAATTGACTAGGATTAACATAGTTCATTTATTGGTTATATTAAAAACTTTCCAATCTATTATTCCACATTTTTATATTTACAACTACATTGATAATGTATAGAATATAGGAGAAGTCATTCAAAAGAACATTCTTCTACTTTTAGAATCAACTAATCTCAATACTTCTTTATATGGTCTTCAAGATTCCCTTACTAGTTTAAAACTTGCACTTAGATTCTAGTCAATCATTAGTCTCATGACTCATGTACCTATTCCTTGTGATATTAAAATAAATTCAATGATGTCCATAATCTATATCAACTAACTTACCACTCATACTCTACCTTAATCAATTCATGCTCTTCTCAAGTTGTTCTTCCTCCTCTTACGAGCTTTCCACTAGGTAATTTTCAATTAGCTATAAAGAGTCAAATCTTGTTTCTATGCTTAAGGACATCAAATTTTGTCCTGGATAGTCTTTGGTACTCTATTCTCACTTGTACTATTCATTTTTGAGGGCTCAATTTTCATGGTCCATTTCTTTCTATACCTAAATGTCTCAATGCCTTATCAAGGCTTGTAACCCTTTTTATAACCTTTCTCCTTCCTTTTTAAAAAAAATCTCTTACTTTAGCCATATAAACCCACTTTGAGGTTCTTTTTATCTATTTTAAACTATTTATAAAGTATCAAAAACTTGATCAGTCCTTAACACAACTTTTTAGCCTTCTTTAATGTCTAATTAGCCCTTCTAGGATTAATTTGAACCCTGTTACAACTTATATATTCATAACTATACAATTTTGTACCCATTCACCCCAAAAATACCTAAATCACTTAACTATATTTAAAGGAACAATAATAAAAAATTTCATCACTTTCTAATAGTAGATTCTCTCTAAAATGATCAAATCCTAGTTTAGGGTTTACTAGTTCCTGAATAGGCCCGTGAGCACACAATATTCAATAACTAGATCTTGGTAACGATTAAAATTATCATAATACCATATAAATGTTTATTTTATTCATATCTAACTCTTTCACACATTTTTAAACCTTTATCAAATCATTTTTAATTTTTTCTTATCCAATTTGTATTGATTGTACGGGGAAAATGGTGTTATCCTGGCCTATCAAGAGGTTACAAACATTCTATTATGTTAGAAATTTCACTAGTGGGATTCGAGTACTATTAATACCTTATAAAATGTATTATAATCCATAAATAGTAATTAATCCCTATATAAATATGTTTTTTCTAAAGAACAGTTCATATAGTCATAAGTTAATAATGTATACTCAGAAAATAGGGAACTGATAGTGAACATCTTCAAATCAGGAGTCCTTTCATCATTCCATTACCATATATTTATAAATCCTCTATTCAATACAAGAAATAGTTACTTAATATTCTTTCCCTATTTTCAAGGCATAATTCCTTCTCAAATTCTATAAAAATATGGGTTCTTTAATCAATATATAGGATTTTGAGAGTTTCAACAGAGTTATCACAAGTCTATGACCAATTGAATGTCCTTCAATCTTTTTTTGAATACACAAAACTATCTTGAAATATCTAAATTACATTATCATCACTTTCTCTATTGTCAATACATTTTCAAACCTCACTTGCATTTAAACCTCCACAACATGATCTTGATTAAGTATTCAAAGTTACTAAAATAGAGTTCTAGGTTTTATGACATGGTTTCTTGTCTTAAAAATACTTACCTTTTATAGTATAAGAACTAAATGCCTATAATAAACCAAAGAGTCTACTATTATATATAAAAATAATGCACACATTATCACCTTATACATCTTTAAAAATATATAACTTGTTGCATGCCATAGATTCTAAACATTGTGAACAAGGGTTCTGGAATAGATTTACCATCTTATACTGAGCCTCTTCACCTTCACAGATTCTTGACCATCTGAGGGTCAATATCATCTGAACAGATAGTCTATCACCTTACTATCCTTTACATATTCATTATTTTCAATGGAAATAACCACCATTATATGAGGTTCAATCGACCACAAGTTACTTAGTCAAAAGTCATTAGGGTAGATGGGTAGAGTTACCCTTCCATGGAGTTTCTTTACTTTGATTAACCCATTCAATCATTTCAGACTCTATAAATTTCTTTAAAAAACAAACCACATTACCTTATGAGAATTATTCATTCAATTACTCAAAATAAAGATCCAGTTCCTTCCATTTTCTGACTATAACAACAGTCCTCAAGCTTGAATTTTTGTCCTTAGGATATATCCACTCAAATTCAAGGTTCTACCCTATAATTTCCATAAATAAATCTGTAAATATATACATAATGGGTTATTAAATCCATGTCTAAAATTAAAAAAACAATAATGCTTCGAGAAAACTCAATATACAATCACACTATTATTCATATTGGTTTATCATGTTTTAAAAAATATAGTCCATAAGAGGAATTTACATCTTTATAATGAGGCTTTCATGTCTTCTTCCATTTTTATACCACTCTTTTATTCTTCCTGGATAAGTCTCTCCTCTCTATAACACAAAACTTACGTACCATCTATGTTTACATTCCCCTAACATTGGGATTTAAGGTAGTTATAAATCTACTTCTTTGTCATATTCAACCCAAAATATGGGTAAGGCTCACTTTAACTTTGTTATTAACATATAAAACATTTATTTTACCTTTACATTAATTATTTTTTACTCCTAAACCCTTCTTAACTCATCTAATACTCATGTACATGCATTTTGTCCTTCTTAGCCTTTTTACAACTTTTAAATTTTCAAATCCCCATTTTGGAGGGAAACTTCCAATTCAAATTTTAATCCATCTCATGGATAACTAAGACCTATAGGACCTTTATTATACCTATTTACATGTACTACAACCTTGAACACTATCTTTTCTTACTAGATTTGACTCTTATAGGCTAAAACATTCAAATGAGGTTTTCTTGCCTTGATACTCTTGCATCAATTAACCATGGTCATTATATTGAATTTTTACTCCCTTTATTGGTCGATACAATATAAACCCTCCATCATGTAATATATCATTTAGTATTCTAAACACATATCACAACACAACATGATGGATCTAACTAACTCCCTTAGATGTCTCGAATATAACCTTCCTTATACTTCTATAGAAAATACAATTATAAACAATACTCATGTGGCCACTATAACTATAAAATATGGGTCCCCTCTTTAAAAAAATATTGATCCATTTAAATATCATCAACACATGCCTATTTTAGAGGATAAAATTGAACCTAGATATATTTTCAAAATTATCCTTTTCACTAATAAAAACCCTAAACATAGAGAAAAATATCCCATGGTAATTTATAATCTCATGATGGGACCCCACATAATATGTTCTTCTTCACCAATACATATTTTTTCAATAGTATTTGGGGGAAATAAATATACAACTTCCTTTATCCCTTATTCTTTCACCTTGCCAAGTATACCCATAATTATATCAAGTCTTTCATCTACTGGGCCTACTCAAAGTGCCAAAATTAACACTCAAATTAATGATACAACTATTTCATATCAAGATACTACTAATATTACATCTCAAGTCACTACTAATATCACATTGTAAGCCCTCAAAACTAACCAAATATTATTATATTCCATAAATCAAATGGATACCTTCTAAATCGATAATGTTAATCAAATGATGTAAATTCAAAATAAAAAATTTTAATCAAAAATTCATTATCAACCTAATCAATGGGGTGGGAAAATACAAATTCCCCATAACCCCCTTTAGATATTCACAATGTAATCTTATTCCTCAACCGTCTGTTCTTAACAAATTCATCAAACATATACATAATGAAACATTAATTCATCAAATTGATAATATCGACATAGTTTGTGTTAATGCTATTATACACTAAAATGGATCCACTAATACCACATTACATTTAAAATCCTTTGTAAACCTTTATAAATATTGGATTAAGATAAATGCCTTTGTTGATACCAAATTTATTGGTAAAACCTTTTCATGTGATGCCCTAGAATAGTACAATCAGCTCAAGTCTAACACTACATCTAGTTTAGAATACTTATTTAATACATTGATTTATGAATTTCAAATAGATGATCTACCTAAAATTATCTTATCTCATTTTATCAATTGTAAATAGGAAAAATATAAAACCTCTCAATTTTTCATTAAAATATGGAAAGCCTTAACTAACAAAGCTAAATATAAAATTTTAGAACTATTCAATTTATTCACTAATGTTTTTCATCCTAAACTCCAATATTATGTTATTAATCCCTCTCTAAAATATTTTTAATAATCCATTGATCAATTAAACATCAATATTTACACATTAGAAAATTTGAACCTTCCTAACCTCTAGTAAGGACTTGTATGCTTATGAGATCTAAAAACAAACACATTACTAATTATGGTTTTACTGATACCCATTATTATATACACATTATTCATTTCATTATTATAAGTGGCTCTCTCTCTCTCTCTCTCTCTCTCTCTCTCTCTCTCCTCTCTCTCTCTCTCTCTCTCCCTCTCTCTCTCTCTCTCTCTCTCTCTCTCTCTCTCTCTCTCTCTCTCTCTCTCTCTCTCTCTCTCTCTCTCTCATTGATATATTCAAGTGCCAATTTTGGCTAGAGTATCACTAAATGGGATAATGTAATTTATGGGCCAGCTAACTTTGATCAGATCATTTTGAGCTAAAATACCAATTTTACACCTGGTGCTCTAGATTGTTTTTTTTTTTAAAATATATTACATGATACACATACCTTTGTTATTTTGTTTTGCTAACATCCTAAATGGGATAACATATCTAATGCATCTGACATTGACCTTCCAATTCCATACCAGTCAAATTTTGGACCAAAAAACAACACATTTTGACCAATTTGATTAATTTATGCACCAAGAGCCAAAATTTAAACTAAATTTGAAAAATCATGTTTTAGGATAATTAAACTAAATTAAGGCCTTAAGTTAATTTTCTATGGAAATTTTTGAATAAATCTTTATAGGAAATTGATTTCTATTAATTGCATCATTTGGTGACATCATCATATGGGGTGGCATCCATAAGCCATAAATGCATAAAATATAAATATTATGGGTCTCCCATCCCAATTAAATACCCCTATATCCCAAATATTAATTAATATATTTGTATAATAAATTTCATATTTTGATTTATGTATGGCCACACATCTGAATCTTGAGATGGGCGATCATGGTTGATCCTCAAACCATTCCAAAAATATATAAATAGGAGGCCTTGCCTATTGAATTTTATGTTATTTTATGCCAAACTTATAATAAAAAATAATAATTAAAAATCATTTCATCTTAGTGTTATAATCCCAAATTGTTGAGCCAAGCCAAGCCAAAGCCAAAGGTGCCAAGAGGAGATGAAGTTTTTCATTTAAGAAGATCTCTTAAAGCACAAGTTGAGCAAGCCAAATAAGGATATGTTTGGATAAAGAAAGGATTTGGTAAGAAATTAATGTTTTGTGTTCATATTTATTATTTATTTTCAATTTTAGTTGTGTTCTCAAATGACTTTCCTTCACTAAGCTCTCCCTAGTAACTAGGCCTAGAGATGTATGCTAGCTTGTGTGTTGGTTTTTCAATTTGATTTCATTTTGTCACTAGAAATATACTAAAAAATATCTTGAATAAAATTATTTTTTCACATAATGGCACACCTAGTGGGACCATCTTCATGAGAGCACAACCCACAAACTTTATTGTATTTCATAGTTTTAATTCCTTTTTTGCTATTTTTACTTTGATTAAAAATAGTCAATAAAGAATTAATAAATTTTTATTTAATTAATATTTTTGACTAAATTTTTTTATTAATATATATAAATATGTCGTTTATATTCTCAAAAAAAATTACAAAAATAAAATTTATATTTTACGAGTTATAGCTATTTTACTGACTGTAACTTTCTATTTATTTATTTTCTAGTAAAAATGGTTAGAAGAGAGTTCATAACTTTTTTGTATTGATTTTTTGGACTTAAAATATTTTATATATGTGAACCCTGTATTTTTTTTCAAAACCTCTTAAATTTTTTTATCAAACTGATATATAATTTTAAAATTTATGTTAACAATACTAATTGTAGGTTTTTATATTTTATACGCAAGATTTTATGTCTTATGTGTTATATTTTATTTTAGCCTTCTAATTTGTTGTTTTTAGGTGTTCACACACACACACACACACACACACACACACACACACACACACACACATATATCTTTTATAACATTTTATAACCTTAAAAATTTGTTTATGGGGTGATTCCTTAAGGGTAGACAAGTAATCAACAAACATGAAATTTGTTAAAGCATGCTATTAAGACATTTTGACATGTTTTTAAAATGAATTAGCAATCTTTTTTTTGGTACTTAATGAAAAATTTAGGTGCTTAAGTGAACTTTTTTATAATTTAGGCTTTCAAAGTTACAACTCAAGACCAAGGGGTCAAAAGAACACCACCACACCTTTTTATTTGGGTCTTAAAAATGAACTCATCTTTCAAATCTTTTGTTTTCACTAATTTTTTTAATTAACACTTTTTTTTCACAAAATACAAGGATGTTGCATGTATGATCTTCCATTTTTACCCTTTAGGGAACCCTTCGAATCAAAATCACTTTCCTTATTTGTAAATTACCTAGTCTAAGGCATCGAAAAAATGTCATCTAAAGCACCCCACAAAAATGCATAAAAGTATGGGGTGACCTTGACAACAACCCTAAAGTCTTTCTATTTTATGTTTTCTTTATTTCATGTAAACTTGGATAGAGATGGGAACATCATTACCTCCCATTATTTTTTTAGGAAAGCTTTAACCTAGGGTTTCACCTCTTGGAATTCACTTCATTTGGATCCATATTGGAGTTGTACATGGGATGTAGCAGCACTTTGGATATCACACTACACTGAGCGAACTTAGGATGTAGTGATTGTAAAAATGACTAGACCTTTTTGCAACAATCTAATTTATACAGACCTAAAATCTATGTTTTTTTTGAATTATTTGACTTAAAATTCATTGTGCAATTGATTCCCCTAGAACATTTGGAAACTTGTAGATCTTAGAGAAATCCCCACTTGTCATGGATATATTGTTGGTTCAAGGTGCGCCTCAAGGTTCATATCATAGTAATATCATTTGAGATAAGGGGGTGTGAAAAACATACTATATAATGCACATTTATTTTTGAATGAACACTTAAAATCCTCTCAAATGATGTATATTGATGGATTCCGACAATACCAAGAAACCTTGTCAGTTTAGGATCTAAGAGCGATTAATTAGTTGTTTTTGTCCTATATTAAAGTCTTGTTTAGAGTTAAAACATGGTGTAAACAAATGATATAAACCAAAACACATGGTCCTCAATTTTCTTTAAACAAACAGGTGGTATGTTGCCCATGTGAAATCATCAATTTGCCTTGTTCAAAGTTCATCAAAATATGGAATCATATCATCCACTTTGGCACAATTATGCTACCCAATTGAGTCTAGACCTTTGCCAAAGTTATTTAAGTCCTTCATTTATAATCTAAATTCAAATTTTCACCTTTATAATTTCATAGGTGTGATGTCTTAAGTGGGTCTGGCATTTGTAGTAAACTTGAGGGAACTTAGGTTCAATTTCTAATTTGGGTTGAAGGTCATTTAAGACTAATGATCATTATCACCACTTGATAGACTTAAGTCATTTTTTGATAAACACTTACACTTTGAGTCTATACACCACAACATTTTGAGTCAAGAAAGGTAGTGTTATGCTATCAAATTTGTGATCTTTACCTTAGAGTGTTTTTGAAAAAAGCATTTTCTAGCAACTTTTGGGTAGTCTAGCATTGTTACGCTGCCCAAAACATTTTAGATATTATTTCATAGTTATTTTTGCATAGATTTGAAATTTGTTCCTACATTTTCAAACCAATTCAAATATATTTTTTTAACCTTTATCTAGCATAGTTATGCCATTCACTTTTATCTAGTTTATTTGTCAAAAGAACCAAGTTTTATACCATTATTTGTGAGAAAATAGACTATCTATAAAGTGCCTTTTGTTTCATAATTTATACCTATTTGATTGAGTCCATGTCCAAGAATCAAAATCCTAGTGTTTTTTATAATTGTTTCAAAAATGTTAGATTAAAAATTTCATCTATTTCAAAGTCTAGCTTTTGATGCCTTTTGGCCAAGAGTCCTAGCATATGCCTTGTTTGAGCCCAGATTTGATGCTACATTTTGGACAAAAGACATAACAACTTTTAATTTTTGATAGTAGACTAATTTTAAACACTTCAACCTTAGCATTTGGGATTTCTATTTTTAATTTATTTACTTAATATTTTTGTGTAAAATTTGTAATGTTAGACACTTAATGTTAGCTTAAGTTATCACAAATATTTACATAAACCTTTTGATCCTTTTGATGAATCTAGATCAAGTTATAACATCGTCTTTTTCTAGAAAATTTATTTTTAGAGTTTTAAGACCTCCCTTTATCATAGAGCATTGACTATGTATCCAAACATGTATTCCTACACTTATAGTGGACTCATGTACAATATGAGGATTTGTAATGTGGTTGCCTAGGAAGAAATGGTTCAAGACCCCTACATAGATAATATTGCTTATGAGATTAATCCTTATCCCTCTTACAATACTCAATTAGGGGAACAAATTTAAGATCCATTGGCTAACTATTTGGTTAATACACCACTTTATTCAAAATAAGACTAGAAACAAACCACACAATGCCTACCTACAATACCCACAACTGATAAACTAGTTCTTTAAAAGTCATGCTCTACTAATACACCATCCGCATATGATCTATTTTTATTGGAGCATCATTGATTGGAGAAAAAATATGAGATTTTGGTTAGAGCCATAGAGGTATGGGCCAAGTTTCTAAGAGACTTCCCTTATGAAAATTTACTAAGCCTACTAAGAATGCCCCACAACATAATTTATGATCAACAAGTTTCTTCTAGAAATCCTTTGGCTTTAGTCCAAGCAATATATCAAGAACCTAATATTCCTAATAGAGGAAAAAACCTAATGGAAGACCATGTTAACCAAATACATACAGCATATTAAGCCTACCTAAATCTAGTATGCAATTTCAATCAGATGACCATGGTGAGCAAACCTCTTATTGACATAGTTCCTTCCAGAGGAGTTTTGATACAGTTAACTGGTTAATAAAATTAGAGTTCAACCCATTCATGCAAAACACTTTCGTAGAAAACTTGACGCATTTTCCCATTATTGAAGAAGTGTCTTTTGCTTCTACATAGAATAATGAGCAAAATATAGTGGACAATGTGCAAGCAATATCCAATCCAAATCAAAGTGGTACTAATACATAAAAAACTAGTCAAAAACATGTGTCTATAGTTAATACCATGAGTAGACCATCATATAAGGAGTAGGAGTTTCAATATCCCAACCTCAACCAATTACTTCATCAACTATGCAACCAATAGGATTCAGTACTCAAATAGCTCCCAATATCACACCTTAATAATATAATGTGATGAATCATAGTCCTCAACAAGGGATGAGTAGTATTTCATAATAGTAGGCACAATATAATGTACCAACACAATAAATGTTGAATATATTTCCACCTTAACAATGGGTAACTAATTTTTCACCTCGTCAGGTAATGGCAAAAACACCTCCTTAGTCACAGACCAGTGTACTAATCCAAAACTAAATGATCACTAGTTAACAACATGTAAATATTGGTCAATGATAGATGATGAATATTGAACATGGTTTCACTTCCCAACAAGGATTCATGCAACAAGTAAGATCCCATGTTTCTCAAGTACCTACTAGATAATAATCATTTCAAAATGTGCCACAAGTTTAGAGTTAAGGTCTTGGTCCATAAGTTCCCACTCAATATCAAGGTTTGATTAGTCATTATCATGTCCATTTTAAACCAAAGTAGGCATATTATAGTTATATCCTTCCATCCCAACCAAAAAATCCTTCAAGTCAAACCTTCATAGCCAACCCAAACTAAAATATCCCATAACCAAATGTCTAATTTCAAGTACATCCTAATTTACGTATACATATTCATGATCCATTTCACAACCAAACCAATATACCCCAATAGATATCTCCACCATACCTTGGCCAAATTGACCCACTTGTGACCTTTCAACCATCTACCCAAACCAATATTCTCCCTCAAACTAATGTTCCTTCTAGTTTCCTATCCCAATAATTACAACAGATGAAGAATGTAATTTCAATCATTCAGGATAAGAAATAGACTAAAAATTTTAAGTTAGATGACATGTGGTTTTATCTATTCAATATGGATTACTTACAGATACCATTTCCTCTAGGATACAAACCATCAAAATTTGACAAATACAAAGGGAAAGGTGACCCTAAGGCCTATTTAATCAAGGTTTTTATCACATGTCAACCAATGACATATAGCAATGTATACCTTTTATTTTTGTTTCTAAGGAGCTTGGATGGATAGGCATTGGATTGGTTTTTAAAGTTGCCAAAGAATTTAGTAAGAGATTTTGATGATCTTTTTGATAAGTTTCTGTAGCACTTTTTCTATAATATTGAACATGAGATTTCATTGGTTAACTTAACATAAGCAAAATAAAAGGCTGATGAGAGTTTTGAAAGTTATCTACAGTAATGGAGATCCCATAAGCTAATTCATCCATAGTTTACTAGGTAAACAATTAACTATTGTGTTTACTATAAATTTTCATAGTGAGATAGCTTATCATTAAGAACTACAATGTGAATATACTTTCAAGGAGATCATCGACAAAGGCTTGTTGATTGAGCAAGCCCTTATTAATAAAGGGATCATCAAGCTTATGTAAACTATTTAGAATCAAGGTAACAATTAGGGAAGTGGACAAAGCCAACATCCAATCCAAGCACAAGCATCACAACCATCATACGCCAATAACCGAGATAGCCAAAACAAATTCAATTTTAATAGGAATGTTTTGGCTAATGGAGTAACCAAATCACGTCATGTCCAAATATTACAAACATTGTCTAAACCACCTTTTCAGCTTAATCCTACTCAATAACCTCTCTAACCAAGGCCGCAAGCATAATAACCAAGACCCATATAATAAATGCAGCAAGCTTTATCATTACAAACCCCTCCTCCAAGGAAAACTATGCCTATGCACCATGTCTTTAGTGACCTATGAGAGCCTATTAAGTATATATTTTACAAACTTATCACTACTAATCTGATTAGTTGTCCTATACAAAAAAAATATCCACAAAGCATTCCTTATCCTGATTAGTACCAAGAAAATGAATTCTATGAATATCGTCAGGTCAATAGGCATAATCTATGAAGATGTGTGTAATTGAAGCATTGAATTCAGAATATGTTGGAGAATAGGGAGATAACATTAGATAATGATGCTTCCACCTCCAATCAAACTCTTCATATTTGTCAAAACCCCTTTCACTAATTAACACATAGCCATAGCATAATAATCAGCAACAACAACAACATAAATTAGTGCAAAAATAAAATCAATAGTATGAAAATCAAAGGAAAAACTAGTAGAATCAATAGAATCAATAATAGAACCCATAATGTTAGAATAATGAATAAAACCAAGGTCAAAATGGTAACAATCAGCAAACCTACCATGTGGTTGCATATGACTACAATAGGGTTAAAGGTCATATTGTAGGGGGTAGTGTTAATACCATCTCCATTCATCCTAGATCGAGCACTAATCAATATAAACAATTGATAAACATTACCACTTATCTAAATTACATGGATAATCTTTCTTTGACTTGGGACTACACACAAGCAAACCAAAAAATCAAAACTCCCACATTTGGACCATATACTAATAACTCACCCTTGTCACATGAGCACATACAAGTGCACCAACAACTAAGACTTGTCCTATTTGGTCCCACACCATTCCTAGCATTTGTTAGTAATTATGGTCCAGCATATAATCTTGATTTTATAATCACAACTTATAGGTCCAAGATTATTATCCTAGGTCCACAACCATCTGCCACTTTGCCTGTTATCCAACCAACCATTTAGCCTCAAAATAAACTAATCACCATTGATCAAGACAAGAAGTTTGATATTATGGAACAATTGTAAAAGACACCAGCATATATTTTTATTTTAGATTTTCTACAAATGTCAACAATCCACAAGAACATTTTGAAAGAATTATTAACCCAATCCACTATTACTAGTGACATATCCCTTGATAAATTTTAAGCTTTGGCTGGACACCTAGCTCTAACCCAACAAGTCACAGTCAACCAAAGTGATATGTCTTCCCTTGGCCCACTTCATAATAATATATTGTATAATATAAGATTATATAAAGTAACATAAAGTGAAATGTGTCCTTATAGACAATGGATGAGGCCTCAACATAGTGTCTCTAAAGCTCATCAAGCTTCTTAAGTACATAATGGTAGATCTCCAGTCAGAAATGATAACTATAAAAGCCTATGATAATCAAGAAAGAGAATCACAAGGCACCATTAGCTTACCAATTATCAATAGGCCTTTGACCCATGATACACTTTGCCCTGTGCTTGATCTTGAGTTGTCATATAATATCATTCTAAGTAGGCCATGGTTACATGAGATTCATGCAGTCCCATTAACACTACACCAATGTATCAAGTTCTCCTACTCAGGGATGGAAGTCAATATTCCAAGAGATTTACACCCATATGAACACTACAAACATCTTGAGGCCAAGTTTCAAAATTATAATTACCAATACAGCATGAATTTAAGTTCTAAGTAGGATAAAGGAAAGGCCATACTTATTGATCCTCCAAAGGATAATTTCATAGATCCTAATACCTTCGATTCCCTTTCCCACATGCCACCTCCTAAGGATTCCAATCATTTCACCATTTTAGATAATGGCACAGGGGAGTATGTGACCCATGATACCTTCCATATTGCCAATCTTCCTAAGAATCCAAAGACCTTTAGGTGACCTAAAAATACCCCACACATGAATTGGAAATGAAAAGGTAAAGGTAAACTTTATAATCCAAGACCAATCATATTCATACCGATATTTGGCAAATAAAATGACCCTCTTAAAGGAGATAAATCATGGTTATACAATGACAAATTGGTTGATTGTTACAAGAGCACCAAGTATCATATTCTGAATAGGATCATAGAAAACCAAGATTATGAAGGAAGAGGCCTTAGACTAACTCAATAAGGAACCATTGAGATAATTTCCATGACTAAGTACAAAAGACCTTATGGACTTGGATTTAAACTACTTGGGGGTGACCCCACATATCTTATTTGAGTTCCATCACTGGTGGCTAGTGATGATGATACCAATAATGAAGCAGAGTCCAATCATAGCCTCACCTTTTATGACCTAGATAAGACTAACCTATTCAATAGCAATGGCATTTGTACCCTTACACTAGTCATTCATCATAACCCATTGTCATTATATTATCCCCAACTAGTATATTGGGACCAATAAGAATCCAATTTGCCAATTGACGAGTTTCAGAATGATGAGGCATTATGTGACATTCTAAGCCTTATAGAGAACATTCTATTGGGAGATCATAAATTAGGATTCTTAATTACATTAGATCCTAAAGCCTATTCTGGAGAGTGGGTGAACACCCCTAACCAAAAACAAATAAATAAAACATTGAGGTCCCCAAGTCAAAACCTCTTTGAGGTGCTTTTTGACCAAGGAAAAAGTAAAGATAAAGGCCAGTCTAGTGGTGAAATCCTATTTAAGGTGCCATTAGATGGGAGTGTTCATTTTATTTTCTTTGAATTTAGACTAGGAGACCACCAATAATGAACTTGCCTATGGATCTAAGTTTAGTTTCACACATCAATTATTTGATTTAATTCTTCAAGAATTTCTATCTTTTTTTATCACATGGCTAGATCTCCCATTGGGGGACTTAGATTCATCATGCCTAGGATACATTGAATATAAAGTCTTAATAGATGACCTTGATATAGTCCAATAGTTCAAGTCTTTGCCTACTATCCTAGAAGATGGTTTGGCTCTTCTAGTCAAATATACAATAGAGGTGAACATCATGACTTCATCAAACCCAGAATGTATAAAACTAGGCATGTCCCTCACTGAGGAGGGATGTGAAGTATTTATATCTCTATTGAAAGAATTTGTAGATATATTTGCATGGGCTTATTTTGACATGCTACATTTTGACCCCACCTTGGTTCTACACCACCTTGTGTTCAATCTTGAAGCCAAATTGGTGAAAAAAAGTTGCATAAGATGCATCCTTGTATTGTTGTCTTGGTAAGGAAAGATTTGGAAAAACTCTTTGAAGTAGGATGTATCCAGTCCATTGACTACTCATAATGGATATCTAATGTTGTACCTATTAGAAAAAAGCTTGAAAGACTTAGAATATGCACTAATTTCTGAGACATAAACAAGGCTTGTCCTAAGGATGAATTTCCATTGTCTAATATTGAAATGATCATTAACTCCCTAGTAGGTTATGAAATACTTTCACTCATGGATGGATTTTTAACATAGAACTAGATTAGAATAGCACCAACAAACCAACATAAAACAACATTCACCACTCCATATGGAATATTTTGTTATCAGGTAATGCCATTTGGTCTTAAAAATGTTTCATCTACATATCAAAGGGCCATTAATATCATATTCCATGATATGATGCATGATATTATTAAAGACTATGTTAACAACATATTAAGAAAATCCAAAACCAAGGTCGACTATCCAGTAGTGCTATGTAGGATATTTGAAAGATTTCAAGGGTACAAAGTCATACTCAATCCCAAAAAATGTGTGTTTGGAGTAACCTTAAGAAAGTTACTTGGCTTCATTATGTCTCTTAGGGGCATTAAAGTCAATCTGGTCAAAGGCCATGCTATAATAGAGATGTTACCATCAATCAATTTGAAGTAACTCTACAGTTTTCAAGGCAATATCCATTCAATCTAACATTTCATCTCTCAGTTACTAGATAAGTGTCATATATTTACACATCTTCACTTGGATGAGCACTACCAAATATCTTTTTAACAACTCAAAGACTATCTAGTTAATCCACCTTTTTTGTTACCTCCTATGCGAAGAAGTTCATTCTTGTTGTATCTATTATCTACTAAAAGTTCCTTGAGGGCACTTTTGGATCAACATGATAACAATGTAAAAGAGCATGTAGTATACTACTTACGATGTACCATGGTCACATATGAGCACAACTACACATGTATTGAAAAAGCTTGTCTAGCCATGGTCTTCACAACTCAAAAATTGTGCCATTACATGTTGAACAATAAGACGATGTTCATTTCAAAAGTAGATCCACTCAAGTATCTACTATATAAAAAAAAATTACAAGGTAGAATGGCCAAATGGATCATTCATATTAGTGATTTTACCATAGATTATGTCAATTAGAAGATAATCAAAGGATAGGTCCTTGTAGATCAACTTACTGAAGCATCCCTTGCAGACACAAATCCACTCACATTTCATTTTCTTGATGAATCTTTAATGATCATCATTGACATACCTCTTGAGGAGTATCACTAGAAGCTATATTTTTATAGTTCATTTAATGCAAATGGATCAAGGGTAGGGCTCTTATTTATTACACCATAGGTGGATCTAATCCCTAAATCATTTAGAATCAATTTTCCTTGTACAAAAAATATATCTAAGTATGAAGCACTTATCACATGACTTTGACAGATAGGACATTATAACATATCTCATCTTAAAGTTTATGGTGATTCTTAGATAATCATCAATCATGTCATAGACCATTTCTAAACCAAAGATGACAAGATTATTCCATATAAGAGTATGATTGATACCCTAAAACAACAAATTGTAAATATATAAATTGAGCATATACTAAGTGCTAGTAATACAACTACAGATTCCATGTCTACTATCATATCTCTGATTTGACAAATAGATAAAGCTAAAGAATATCAGTTCCTTGTTGAGAATTTGTTCACACAAGCTCATGAACCTTCAATAATTTCAATAATTTATGATACTTTTTGTCCTAATTCTATGTGGTACATGGACCTTTACAACTATCTTCATAACAAATTTCTACAACCTAACCTATCTCAAAATCAAACCAAAGCATTTATTCATCATTATACTCATTATACTCTACTTGGATCCACCCTTTACCACCATAGTTTTGATGGAACTCTGCTTCGTTATTTAACTTCGGTAGAGTCTACATTAGTGTTAATAGAATTTATTGAAGGAGTATGTGGATCTCATTCTAGTAGGGTAGTCCTATCTAAAAATTTATTACATACTAGTTACTATAGGCCCATGATGGATGTAGATGCAGCTACATATGTAAATAAGTGTGACAAATGTCAATGACATGTTAATATGATTCATGCCCTAAACAAACTCTAAAATCAATGTTGAGAAAATGGCTATTTGCTTCGTGGGTACTCAACCTCATTGGTAAAATTAACCTCACTTCATTTGATGGCCATAAACATATATTTACTGCCACTAAATATTTTACTAAGTGGGTTGAAGCTATACCCCTCACTTACGTGACTAGAAAGCAAATTTATAAATTAATCTTCAACTATCTCATTCGCCACAAGGGTATATTTGATAATGAAGGATCATTCAAGAACAAGTATGTTGACAAGATATGTACCAGATACAACATCACACATCATTTTTCTATGGCACATTACCCTCAAGGTAATGTGTAGGCTGAAGCATCAAACAAAATCATTGTCAATATTCTCAAAAATATTTTCAATGATGTTGATCATGATTGGCACGTAAAAATATTCCCTACTCTTTTTGTATATTGTACCAATCATCATAACCCCATAGGAGCCACTCTATATAAACTTTTTTATGGTACTAAATCCATGCTTCCCATTGAGGTCAAATTACAATCACTACACATATCTTTCAAGCATGCCCTAGATGATAATGACTATCGATTAGCTCACCTACAAGAGCTAAACCTACTTGATGAAAAATGCATAGCTATACTCAAAAATATTTAGGCATATCAAAATCAAATCAAAGGCCACTACAATCATCATGTCAAATATAGAACATTTAAATTTGGTGATCTTGCTCTTAAAGAAAACGAAAAGAATACCATGGTTGAGAAGAAACATAAAGGTAAATTTAAACCAAATTGAATATGACCTTTCATCATTACTTTAGATAATGGATTATGAGCATACAGGCTTACCATACCAAACAGAGATGAACTTCTCAAGTCGATGAATACTATTCACCTCAAGTGGTACTATGCTTGAGCACTAAGGTGTATTATCTATAAGGACCATTTCAATGGTTCCATTTTATCACTATTCTTCTTTTTACAAATATCAATTTTATCTATCTTCTTAGCTATATCCGTTTTACATTTCTAATCTATCGACCAAGCATGTTCTAAAGCCTAGCCTCTTTGACCTTGGTTTTTTCCATTCATTACACATTCTTAGCACCAAGGAATCTGATCATTTTCATCAGTTGTTTCAAGTAATTTAGATAGAGATCTTATTTTGGAGTAGTATGATAGAAGTTTTAATAGTTTCATCCTTCATTTTGTATTCTTTTCTTATCCTGGTCTTACTCCTAATTATAACCACCTTTGGGCAAATTAGTACCATTGATTCATGTCATTGTGTCCTAGTTATAATTTCCTATGGGGAAACTAGGGGAAACATTTGTTTATTGAGCCTTGACATACCAAATTGCCACTTCATATGCCAAACTATGCCTTTTTACCAACTATGCCTATTTTTTTTGAATTGACTCCTACATTAGTCAAATTCCTCTACTATAGGGAAAAATTATAGTGACTTGAGGTCCTACTCTGGGACTATGTAGGAAGTGATCAATACTTTTTGAGGTTAGCTTAGTCACCTTTTTCACCATGCTCTCACTATTTTGTCAGCAACCTAAGTTTGAACGCTCTTGCCATTTTGTGAGCACCATAAGTTTCTACACTCTCACCATCTTGTGAGTAACCTAAGTTTAAATTTTCTTACCATTTTGTGAGCTTAAACCATTTAGTGTCTCATCATTCTTGATTGAGTTTAGATACTTCAAAAATTCCAAAAACATTTGTAACATTGTTAGAAAAGAACAAAAACACTGATCACTCCTTTGCCTTAAGGATTCTAAGAACCCTTACTAAGTTACAATAAAATAGCTTGATTCTTATTTTCCCCATCCTTTTTGGCCTTTGGCTCACACACTTTCTATTTTGAAAAACTATTCTTATTCTTCTATCACATCCATTGTTTTTGTTTTCATCAGTTATCACATTCTTCCCATTCCCTGGGAGAACTACATATGGCCTAATGTTTTTATTAGATATTAAATTCATGGAACTTTTTAGGAAGTGTCCACTTTCTTAGTGCATATGGAAATAGCTCAGCCACCCCGTTCCTTTTCTTTTATTCCTCCATTTTTTTCATTTGTTAAGTTGTCACCTATTTTCTAGGGGCAATGTTCATATAGTTTTTATTTCTTTGTTTGTTTGTTTGTCTCTACTTTGTTTTTTGTCTACTTTTTTCTTGCTTTCAGCACTATTGCTTTGATTTGGTTTATGTGTGTTCATTGGGTGATTCTTTTCCCACATTTATACTCAAATTCATCCATATTCATATGTTTACATCATCATCATAGTTTCTATCATTGGTGAATTATTTTATATTGAGTATTGGATTATGGGAGTCAGTCCTCATGCATATTTTGGCCCAGTCCTCACGATGTTATAACATGATTCCTATCAACATGTGCTATATAAAACCTCAAATTCAAGAATTATATTCAAAAATCATAGCATCAACATCTCTTTGGCACTAACATCCTGATTAAATCCTAATCATATCCCAAATAAAGTAATTAACCATGAAATATTTTCAACATTTATTAGTTCAGATGAGCATCTCTCTACTAGTATGTTTTTTCAATTCATCATTTCCCTCTTTGTCAAGTTATCATCATCCTTGACCAATTTTTTTATGTTTGCCATAATTAGGGTCCAATAATTATAACTACCTATGGGCAAATCATTATACGATGTCCCACCTACATTTCTCAATGATTATAACCACCTTTGGGAAAATCATTTCATTCTCACCACTTTACTTTTTCTGTGTATACAGGTGCATGTTGTTATCTTGTTTGTTTATCCCAACTAGGGCATTTTATCTTCTTAATGATTATAACTGCCTTTGGCCAAATCATTGTGATATTATACCACATTGCCACTATCAAGGTATAATTATTATAACCACCTTTGGGTAAACCATTGTACACCATCCCACTCGCATTCTTAATTATTTTGAATACTTTTTTAAAATCATTGTGTTTTCACCCCATCATCTTTCCTTTCTTTGGTCCCCTCATTTTTCTTCTTATCAAGGGACAGTTTATTGACCTACTTATGTCAAATATTATTTTGAAGGGGCATCATACAGTTAGTTTATAATCATTGCAGTTGTAGGCATATAGGACCTTTTCATTATTTTATAATATGTTATGATGGTTATAGCTTGCAATGCCTTCCCAAATAGGGGAAAACTATAAACACCTAAATCTGGCAACCAATGACCTCCAACTAGGCTTTTGACCAATTTCCACCTAAAGTGCACAATTTAGCCTAAAAACATTACAATACATTAAATGGGTTGAAATTTATATATTCAATTTCCAATTTTGGCTATAGTATCACTAAATGGGATAATGTAATTTATGGGATAGCTAGCTTTGATCATATCATTTCAAGTCAAAATGGCAATTTTGCACATGGGTGCTCTGAATTGCTCTTTTCTATCAAATCTATTACATGGGGCATGTGCCTTTATCATTTGATGTTAGTAACATCCTAAATGGGATAATTGATCTAATACATCTAAATTTGACTTCCAATTCCAATCCAATCAAATTTTGAACCAATAACAAGATATTTTGACTAATTTGATTAATTTGTGCACCAAGAGACAAAATTTGTACTAAAGTTTACTAATCATTTTTTAGGATAATTAAACCAAATTAGGGCCTTAAATTAATTTTCCATGGAAGTTTTTGAATAAATATTTAATATAAATTGATTTATATTAACTACATCATCAGGTGACATCATCATATGGGGTGGCATGCATAAGCCATAAATGCATACAATATTAGGACTATGGGTCTCCCATGCCTTATTAAGACCCTCCATACCTATTCAATACCCCTCTATCACAAACATTATTGGGTATATTTATATAATAAATTTCATATTTAGATTTATTCATGCCCACACATGTCAATCTTGAGATATATAGTCATGGTTGATCTCATACCATTCTAAAATTTTATAAATAAGAGGCCTTATCTAATGAATTTTAAGCTCTTTTATGCCAAACTTATAATTCCCAAATGAATTCAAAAACCATTACATCTTAGTTTTATAATTCAAAATTATTGAGCCAAACCAAGCGAAAGCCAAAGGTGCCAAGAGGAGATGAAGGTAGCCATACTCCATTGAAAAAGATCTCTTGAACCATAAGCTGAGCAAGCCAAAGAAGGAGCCTTTTGGAGAAATAAAGTATTTGATAAGAAATTGGTGTTTTGTGTTCATATTTGTTGTTTTTTTTCATTTTTAGTTGTGTTCTCAAATTACTTTCCCTCACTAAGCTCTCCTTATTAACTAGGCCTAGATATGTATGCTAGCTAGTGTGTTGGTTTTTTAATTTGATTTCATTTTGTCACTAACAAGATACTAACACCTCTATTGAGTTAAATTCCTAGTTCACAAAAACATTGGTTGACCCTAACTCCCTAACCAATGATGAAAATGTAGTAAAAATGAATAATATAATGTTGGTAATATCATATGTTGATCTTTATCCACATCCCACCTATAAAACCTTCCCACTTATTAACCTATTCAAGACACTTACTCATCTCACTTCATGGATATTGAACATATGAAAACACATTTTGTTGTATTAACATCTATCTAAACTATGCCTAGTATAAAGATATAAATCTATAGTCATCCTTTTATTATCATTATAGTATCTATTAATCAAATATCACCAGCCTCTTCTCACTTATAACTAGCTCCTTACAATATCTAAAATCAACCTACTTCTATACATAGATCTTCACCTATCATATCAACCACATTAAGGGATTTTGTTCTTATCCCAACCATGCAATAAATAACATCCACTACATCAACTATATTTATTTACCTAGATAAGTTATACCATCTAAGTCCAATCACCCTCTTTATGCTCATAATTTTAAATACGTGTATGCTCCTCTTTCTATGGATTTGCTTTAACATTATGCACCTTTAATAGATACAAATCTCACTAAATATGATAAGTGGGATACTATATCTAGAATTTATCACCTCCCATCTAAAGTTAATTTTATTGAACTCATGAGAACTTCTACTCATCATCATAATAATTTAATGTAAGTTTTATTTGAAATGAATATCCCATGACTTCTACCTATCGAGAAAGAAGTTACATTGTCCAGGATTAAGGATAGTATCTCCAATAATGTGAATAAATGTCAATACATGTTGAAATAACTAAATATATTTATCTTTAACTTAAAATTCCATTTGATTCACTAATTCTTGAATAATATTACTTTGTGTGGATGATCCTCCACTATGCCTTAGTTTCCAAGTTGGTAATATCTATGTTGAGGATGCTTTCCTTGATGAAGATTATGAAACTTCTGTTACATCCATTATCTTCATTAAAAAAAATTATATTCATAACTCAATATTAAATTTACCTAAATTACGTGTCAATGATATGATAGAATAAAAATGCCCCCATTGAATTGTGTATGGTTTCCTGTCATGATTCTCCTTGTCATGATTTGTATTAAAGTCATGATTTTCAACTTCCCATTATTATATAACCTTTTTATTGGTTGACCATGGACATATCAAATGAGAACTATAGCTTTTTACACATGTAAACTTGTCAAATTCTCCCACAATGTTGTTATATATAAGATTCAAGTAGACATGAAATCATGCAATTTTGAACAATTCCAAGAATGTGTTGTTTTCAAAATACCCACTCTTAAGAATTTACCTAACATTCCTTTTCATTAATCTCAATGATTTAATTATTTCATTACTTTTAATAAAATTTATAATGCACACCCTGACTCTGTTAGAAATATATAACCTAAACTAATGGATTACGATGATCATGAACTTGATAAGATCAATTTGAAAATCAAAAATCCTTATCTCCATTCACACACAAGTACTAAATTACCCCTTTCTCTATGACCTAGGTTTCATCAAAATATAATGGATGGCATTCCCACTTCCATAGTGATGATAAAAATACCCATTCCACATACTTAACTGATAAAATTATTGATTCTTGCACTATTGATCTTCATACTCCTGATTATGATTATGGATATTTAATAGATGATTTTTTTAATCTAGTTTTACTGAATATAAAGATTCATAAATACTTATATTTAACTATTCATTAAAACATTATTTACATTTATAGAGTATGTATTATACTATATAACCTAATTTTGATTCTTCTTAACTTAATGACCATAGGTCTGATATTGAGTATAAAGTAGTTATTTCCCATTTTTTCACTTAAAAGACTCTTCAAAGTATGTGATGTAGGAGAATCATTAAGGTCAACATAAATTTTGGCATAATAAGTCAATAGTTAGTAAGTATGTCTTATGTATGATTATAAGTTTGTGTTTAAATTGTTTGAATCCTTGTCATGCTTCACCATTTTTTTATGGATCATTTTGATGATTTCTATAATTTCCCACCAAAATTATATTTTCAAATATTTGAATTTGTAAATGGCTAGTGAGGGTGTTTCCTCAACCTCCTAGATCATATAAGGATAATACTATGTAGGTAAGGATTCAAATAAGAATTAATGTGTGTTTTTTATGTGTCTAAAGTCTTGATTCATTATAATCCACATATGTGTACCCATTTAAGATAAAAGCAATGTAGGAGAAGGATTAAATCATACATGTTTGAAGAATATTAGTTAGTTGAGCAATTCTTGTTCCATGAATCAAGATTAAACTAAGTTTATAATTATGATATGTTTTTGATCCATAAATAAAGGAATTAAAATAAATAAACAAATAAAGGATAAATCATAAGGAGGCAAGAAGTAGAATTTTGATTATGGAGAATTTGTGGTATATGTAGTGGTCTACAAGTATATATATGGATACATGAATAAAAGAATTATTATATAATGGTTTCTTTGGAATATAAGGCTCATTTAATGTGTAATTGTATTATTTAATTTTTTATTATCTTATTCATAGATTTTTGATGGTTCTTAACGTTGTAAAGGTCATAAAATTGAGTATTTGACAAGACATTCTTATAAAAAGCATGTTTTCTATGTAATTCTTAATTGATCAAGCTTGGAAGGCCATTGATTTAAAAAATGAAATATTGTAAGGATATTAAAAGAATTAAAATAATTTTTTGACAGTCCTTAAATCATGATATTTATCTATATGATTATTCTTAGTTTGAGAATACAATCTAAACCCATGACAATCAAGGGAAAAGAGTGTTTTTATTTTCACCCTAAGTTGGTTCAAGGCTAATATTCATTAAGATATAAGGATATATGTGAGGATAGTATCCTAAAATATTAATAATTCCATGACAAGTTATTCCATTTTAAGTTTCCCTTTTTGAATGCTCTTGGGTCTTTAATAGACCTGTTAACCATACTTCAGGATTTTAAAAGACTAAAGCATTTATATCTTGATATTTAACTGTATAAATGTTCTAAAATTTAATATAAATATATAATAGATTATTTTTTAAATAATAAAATGGGTTTCATTATATTTGAGTGACTGTAGATGGAGAAATTATAAAATATCAATCAACAAGTCAATATTTTATAGTCTAAACTATATTTGAGAGTTGAAAAGAGAAAATAACTCTAAGATGCCTAACTATAAGTGTTTGAAAATTTGAGGAATATTTAAGTATTTTTTTTTATACTATGTTGGAAGTGATTTAAATGGTTGTATAACATACTATTTCAAGATATTAAGGAACCGTAGTTTGTAAACCTATAAGTTGGAAACTATAACCCTATTTTATGCAATTTAATCAAGAATCAACTATGAAAAATGGAAACAAATTGTGTTTATACTTGTGTAAAAATAAAAAATAATAATTAATCATGTATAATATATAATAAGGTTAAATTTTGAATAAAAACTCCATTGGATAGAGTGACAGACCTTAAGACATGTCTAGAAATTCTATGTTTTCTAATTTTCTTGCAAGAAATAAATAATAAGAGAATAAATATCTATATAATGAGAAATATAAATTTCATAGAAATTTTAGAGGGGTATAATACCACAAAATAACTCTATTTTTGATTCATAGGAGTGTGGTAGATCTGGGTGTCACAGTATATAAAATAATAGAGAGGTTTATGTTTTATCTTTTACAAAAAGTAAGTAGGATGAGTGAAAACCCTTTTTTGTAAATATTAAAATTCTTAATAGGAGTGAAATAATCCATTTTAGGCATCCAGATACTATGTTTGGATAAAATATTCACTGAGGAGGGTTACAAGCCATAGGTCTAGCTATAAAGGCTTACCATGGTTGTTTTGGGTTTTGTGTAATTATATTAGTTTAAAAGAAAGACCAAGATCAGTACAATGATGAATGGATTTTTTAAATAAATTTATGAAGAATTAAGTGTCATAATGGAGTCATAATACTCTCTATCAAAGGTATAAACAAGTAAGAGGAAGGATATTATCCTATGGATAGATAGGACAAACCTAAAAGATCTAGTTGAGTAGATCGACAAGAGGTCTACTTACATTAGAGTGATTCAAAGCTTAATTGAAGGTCTTGAGAATATTTTTTCATTAGTGAAAGTTATAGAGGAGTTAAAATAGGTTTATTAATCCTTGAATAATAGAAGGTAATGAATCCTAAATCCCATTGAGGATTAATATGGTAAGGATAAAGAACACATTGATGGATAAGAAGTAGTTTTAAGGTGTAAAATATTTGGAAGAATTTTTTAACTAACTAGATGTGAATAATAACCTAGGGTGAGACATAATAATAAAATAAAAAAAGAATAAAAATACTTGTTAGAGGAAAATGAAGAAGAAAGAGAAATGGAGGGACTATAAATAGAGAAGAACCAAATGACAAAAATAAGTGGGAATAGAAAATAAAGGGATTTTTAGATATAAATATCCAAGGTAAATCAAACATTTATAGGATTAAATCAAGGTTTGGAAGAATTCATCCATTATCAAACAAGACAGTGATACATATTATTAAAGGTGGTTAAGTGGCCAGTTAAGTAGATTTTGGAAAGGATACAGAAGCAATAAGAAATTAAAAATGGAAGAATAATAATAAGGGTGATAGAAAAGCAAGCCAAAAATAAACATGGAAAAGCAAGAAGGCCTCAATATTTATATTCTAATAATTTCTATTAATGTGGGTTTTATACACACACCCATATTTTATTATGATTTTGTCTCTAAAATTTTAGGATTAGTAAATAGAATCACTCTAAGGCATGAGTTACAGGGTATTTTATTTTATAACAACCTATTGGTGAAATAGTGGTTGAGCAACATCGATTGTTTACCATGGGTGAAATGAAATATATTTGGAGTGATTCAAAGGACGATGATTTATAACCAAGGTGGCAAGTATTGTAAAAGAAACTATAAAAAGAGGTAAAATTAAGGTAACAAAGGAAGGTTTGTGGAAGTTCAAAGATAAATCCTTTCAAGACTAGTATTTGAGCTCAAGTACAATAAGGTATCTAGATCGATACTTGTTATAAGCTAATGTAGCACAAAAATAATAAAATTAAATTAAATATTCAAAAGGAACAAGAAAAAATTATACTAAAACATGGAAAAATCGAAGGTTTCCTAATTATTAGATTGTTATTACAATTCTACAAGAGGATTATGATAAGCATGTAAAAGATTTCCAAATTAGCTATAGCTAAAAATGTAAGACTATATTTAAAATATATAACTCATACAAAATTTTAATAAATAATATACCATAATAATGTGATGTTCAATAAATACATATAATTGGATAAAAATAAATAATTTCACATCAAGACCAAGTCCAGTACAACTTTTTAAATTTTCCTATTAATCTTAATAGCCAAAATTCTCTTCCCTTTGTGACCAGGAGGCAACATGTATACATAATTTTGGGATGGTCAAGGCCTCATATCTTCAAGCTTCACCTAATTTTAAAATTCCAACAATAAAAGTTCTAGTTCAAAATTCATGCAAGGATGCATATTACATGATAATAGTCAAAATAAATTTTCTAGCCAAAACTAAATTATGAATATACAATAATATATGGGTAACCAAAGTCTCACTTTGATATGAATATTTAAAATAAATTATTATTCCAAAATTCAAATATTGACACCATGTTACTTCAATTAGTTGATGAAGACACTGAAATTAAAACTATAATTTAGACTAAGGGCTCTATAAAGTTGGGGCACTAATTGCTAATTGTATGCATTTTAGACCTAGAAGCTACCTCCTTTGTCTTTAATGCTTCACCAAGTGAATATGATATGTCAAATTATTTAAATATTACCTTAGTATTAAATAGTGAGGGCTTCAAAATATTGATATCCTCAACCATCAACCTATCTTATTCTACCACTTAGATTTTAAACTTAGTTACTAAGGGTTTAGCTCTTGTGATACTATCTTTATCAAAACATACCAACTATATTACCTCTATATTTCTCCTATATACTACACCTTACACTTATTATTTTAATTATTTTTCATCTAAGTGGATCAGGTTTTCAAAATTAGGTCGATTTACTAGCTCCTCTATCTAGGTAGTTGCCCTAGTTACTCTCATATCAACCAAAATTTGTAATGCTTCAACTTCATGATTTTTTAAAAGACCTAGTACCTTATTCATTGATATATACCAATTTATGGAGGCATCCCTTTTGGAAATAAAATAATTAAATCACCAATAATCATCCATGTTGGTCGTAAAATTCATCCGATCAAAGGCATTTATTCTGAAATACTTGACTAGGAAGTTTAACCTCCTTTCTTTGTCCTATGTTCTATTCCATAATGAAATCATATTTATTCTATATACATAACTAGATACCTTTGGTATTCTAATTTTGAGTAAGATTCTATACATATTTTTAACTACACTATTTATCTTGGTTATTACCTCTTAAGAAGAACGTATGATAGTCATTTATTTACATCTCTTCATGGCCTCCTTGGTGATTTGGTGTATTTATTTAAGTGTCAACCCAATCGAATAAACAAGAGTATTGAAATTCTAAATGTAATCCATAATATTATTGGGGTTCCTCTTGGGTCTTTTGACTAGTGGAAATAGATTCTCTCTTTGTTGAAGTTCTATCTTTGCCTTTATCCATGATTTATTATTTTGCTCTTCTTCACTCATTTTATGGTCGCACTTTCTCTTTCAAACCTTGTAGAAAGTATGGGGAGATATTCCATAACTATATTCTACCTTTCATCCTACATATTCTAAGTCTCCTTTAGCCATTCAAAAACTATTAATTCACATGTATCTTCTTTGTGTCTCTTTCTTCTTGTGTTCCTAGACTCAAACTTTTTATCTCTCTAGCTCAACTTCTTCATTATTTGGCTATGATTTTATTATATCTAGTTCTTATCATTATGATGTATAATCAACCATAGATATTTATTTATTGTGTTCCTCTTCTTATTTTATCTCTATTACATATTTTTTGTCTTTATCTTATTCCTCAGTGGATTTTTCAATAATAAGGATATAAATTTATGGTATCTCTTCTAACTTTATACCTGGGAAGGATGAGGTGAATCCATGTGCTTCCTATGATATGTGAAGATAGGTGGAGTGGAGGTTGGATGATATTCTATAGGGGTTGTGAGAATAACCATGATAGGAGGTAGAGAGGTATTTGATAAAGTGGAGGGTGTGGAGAGCTTAGGGGCTCCTTGAGGAGACTTAGGAGTATTAATAGAGCTATGGGAGTTAGAATTAAAGTAAAATATGATTACAATAACTCTAGAAAACTTACTTGTGTATTAGAGGTAAGAGGAGGCAAAGGAGTCATCAAAAAATTGTTCTTCCTTTAGCTAGCTAAGTTAACTACTAAATTCTCCATGGTGGTTGTCATCCACAATAATTTCTTGTATGAGGATGTGTAAGTGGAAGGAATTTGAGGGCCATGAATCCATCTATAAATTTCCTTCATGAGTTGGGGATTTTAATCCCTTTGACTTCTATACTAATATCCCCTTCTTCTGTGGCTTATGCTTTTAGAGATGAAGGTTGGTTTGGTTGTTGATATCCTTTAGATGGAGATGGAGGCCATTATTGACATCATGAATTTTGAGATTCATTATCTATGGCATTTGGATTATATTGAATATCCTATGCCAATATCATTTATATATTTTTATCCTTCATCCTTATTGATACCTGGGATTCATTTCAGGCATTCAATAAAACCTTATCATGGTCATAGGTTTGGTGACCATAAGAAACATGAAATTTATTATTTTATAGGATGATCTTTAGATAACCCCTTATCCTTTTACTAGGTTCCAATTTCATGAATGGTGCTAGCTGTAAATTATAGGATGTCTTGGGTTTACTAACTGATATAAAATCTGACCCAGACATGTACTAGTACTTCCCAATGCTATAAGGTGTTTTGAAATAATATGCCAACTATTTTTGGTTGAGTTATTCACCAATGTTGTTAGAAAAATGATAAGTTATCTCTTATTCCATATTATGATTATAACATGGTGAGGTAGCAATAAATTGGTAATCTTATTATCCTATACTTAGATGATATTCACATCTAAGTACAGCTAGTAATCACCCATGTTGGTGAGTGTCCTTGTTATGTTCTCAAATAGTCTAAGCATTGGATTCCATTGCATATCTTAACATATATGAGGGCATACCACATTTCTTATTATTTAAATATCATTTATGTACCCATGAATAAACATGAAGGAGAAATCCTATCTAACATTATTCCAAAAATACTCTGATGATGGCTGTTATTCTTGGCTATAGGGCTTGTATACGTAGCCACGACCATGTCTAGTATATAAGACATCATGTAAAAATTTCAAGATTCAAGTATCCTATCCAGGTAGATAATTTTTTATATTAATATTTTTCTTATAATGTCTCTTATGGATACCAATTTTTTAGTGCTAAATAATATGTCCATTAGTGGCACCCACTCAACCTGGACATAAGAAATGATCAGGACATCATATAATCTATTCAATAGTACCATTGCAAAGGTAATTATAGGTCTAAACTTAATAATACATTGGGTGTAAATTTCTCCCTTGGTATTTAATATTTGGACCTTTTCCAAAAACTATTTAGTTTCCCATCCATGGTATTGTGCTCAAGCCACATGTTGGATGAGACTTGATTGTAGGTAGTTTCAAGGAGATGAAGACTAATATTCCTTTCAAATTCCCTTCATAATATGTAATAATAGGTGGTATATACCTTCCTCACATGTGTAATGTTTCCTATAGTTATTTCATTTATGAACAAAATCATCAATATGTCAATGCATGGAATTGCCTCTAGTTTGGCCACAACTTAGTGGAGGTGCTATTCATTGATTGAGAGTAAGTCATCTATGTATTATTTGGTGTTAGGGGAGAGTATTTCCTCTTATATTAGGATTAAATTGAATTTATCTCCTTTGATAGTGCTGAGTACTGAGGGAACTTAAAATTTAAAGTAGTCTTTTCATATAGTGTATCCCTATATTATATTGATTCCACAAATGAGAATGGGGATGTGACTAATATCTTACCTTATTTGATGAAGAATTAATTATTATCTCTTAGTCATTGTAACTCCCATGAGGTTATGTAATAATTGGATTGGTGTTTTATGACTCTCAAAAATTTAGGGCTCATAAGATGCTTAAGACATTTGAGAACATAATTGCTTAATGATCAAATCAATAGTAATATGAATCCATTGTTCCCAGATTTCATCTATATCATTTTCAAGATGTGTATTGATTTTATTCATGCACCTTTAATGATAATAACTAACTCTCAGTTTTAATTCATGTTTTGATTTTAGTATGCCAATTAGCTTGGGCAGGTGTCCCTTATTTGTTAAATGGTAGTATTTCAATAATTAGTCATGTCTAGTCATCACATTAAGATAGTGTAGTCATATAAAATGCAAAAATTGGTAACTTGAGCATGTATAATGACATCCAACACATAGGTCCCTCTTGCTTGCTCTCATTACCCTCAAAAGCTTATTTTCACTGATTCCCAATCATCCATAGCCTTCATGATCCTCAAAGGACCCTATTTTCATGATCAATCCTTCCCCTAGATCCCATCTACCCAAGATAATAGCACAACACTAGGATAATAGTGCCTATACCACTCATATCTACTTTCATTAATATTATTCGAGCTCATTTATTGACCCAATGGCCAATTCTTTCTAGTTTCCCATCCATATCCTTGACAGCCTAATATGAGCAAATTCAATCCTTGACCAATAGATCCCTATAAAATCCCATTCAAATATCATTTATAAATGGTTTGAAAATATCATATAACAAACAAGACTACTCAAGCACATTTCCCTATTCTCTGCATACAACCATCTAATACTATTTCTATCTTATCTAAATCCTTACACCATCCCCTTATCATCTTAAGCACACCTAGTTTAGCATTTCCTTATATTCTCATAGAAAAATTGTACCAAGCACATTCAAAGGGATAACTAAAAATGTCTTGATCCCTCTTTGTAGTATTGGTATGTAGGCATCATGCCTACACACATGGTGCAAATCATGACAAGTGTATCTTACACACACTAGCACCCCACCCACTTGCTCAAAATTGCTCAAAGCACAATGGAATATATGGTTTGAAGAAAGAATCTACTCTATAGTGAGATCTTTTTACTTTCAAACCCCAAAATTTGGTATATACTCTCACACAGACTTATCAAACAAAACTCAAAAAGCTCAAATCCTTAAGACAATAATGTTAAACAAGGACTAATATATCATTGCCACTATTTTCCACTTTTAGTGTGCCAATCTGATAAAAAACAAAATTCAAAATCCTATTTGTGATAGTGTCTCAACCCTGCATAGTGAATATTAGATCTTATCTCAGTTAGATCATCACAGTTTAAGCTTAGTATTTTCTCCCTCTTATTACTTTATTTAGAAAATATTTAATTACTAATAAATTTTATAAATAAATATCTTATTTACCACATAATATTCATTGATTTATTAATCCAGACCCTTTAACTAAATTAGGAATACAACATTAACTATTCCCAAAATTGTTAAATCATTTAGTGAACCAACTTACTTTGTTTTGTGAAAAAAACCCTAGAAAATATAGGGTAAAATTCTTATTGATTTTTCCTATAAATTTCTATATTTTTAGTTGAATATTTAAATCATAAATTCATTTAAAATTTTAAAATTTAGTAGTAAATTTTCAAATAATTTTCTTTCAAACCCTAGTTTCCCATACTATGTCCTACTATTTTTCTAGTAATTTTCCAACAATTTTATAAATTTTTACTAGCATATTAAAATCAAAAAATCCCTTCAAAATTAAAAATTCAATATTAATTTCAATATATATATATATATATATATATATATATATATATATATATATATATATATATATATATATATATATATTCAAAACCCTAGTCACACATACTAGGTCATATTCAATCAAGCATTTTACAATATTTTCAATCAAGCATTTTCCAATAATTTTCTATAATTTTAGTTACATATTTACATCAAAATTACATTTTAATTTTCAAAATTTCATAGTATTTTATAAAAATATCATTATCAAAACCCTAGTTACATATACTAGATCTCATTACTTCTTGATGTATTGCCTTACATGCTTATGAGCTTTGTATCATTATTATGTAATTTCTAGTTAACTATTTTTAGGATTTTATAATTCCTACATTTAATATCTTCTTTATTTCACTCTGCATATTAAATTTTTTTGCACAAAGTTCAATTAAATTTCAACTTGTTTTCCTACTTTACTAATGGCCCAATATACTGATTTTGATGAAACTAATAAAATGGAACTTCAAGAAATCTTAACTAAACACCTTGACATGCAAGATGACATGCTTAAAATACTACAAGAAGAGCAATAGAGAGTGAACAATGGTCAATCTTCCCAAACCATAGAGCGTCTAATTGTAAATGACACTACGAGGACAACTATGTCTCAATAAACCCCTATAGTATCCTAACCTTCTTCTATGCCACCACCTACAACTAGTACATCTTTGTCTCTTGATGTGGTAACCCTTTTGTAAGAGATAATATCTCTTCAATCCAAGATGCTACATCTTGAGCAAGGTGCCTCTAGACCTACACATGCTTTGGATTGTTTTTCTATTTTACATATACCATTAACACATCACATTTATTCTACACCCTTATCATAAGGTTTTGTTCAACCCAAGCTTAATCTATATGATGGTAAGGGTGATCTAGAGACACATTTGAGATCTTTTCACATAGCATGCTTGGACTATGTACTAAATTATTGGCTACTTACCAAGATCTTTCCATAGAACCTAAAGGATTATGCTTTACAATGGTTTTATAGTTTACTGAATTAGTCGATCAGTGTGTTCGATCCTTTAGATGATATGTTCTTAGCTCATTTCAACATCAACATTAGTGATAAAGTTTCATATGCCCAAGTTGTATAATAGAAATAAAGGTCAAATGAGTATCTCACATATTATGTTCTTTGATATAAGACTATCTTTGATAAGATGACTAACCCCATAGATAATCAAGAGTTACAAGATCTCTTCAAATAGAGTATCTTACCAACTTTGCATGAATAAATTATGTTAAAAATATTCTCATCTTTCACTGAATTGTGTCACACACTAAAGGAAATAGAAGTTAATTTAATTTCAATGGGAAAAATCAAGTACACAAGTATCTCAAAAATAACCAATAAGAGTAAAAACAAAGTCAAATACAAGGTCAAGCTCAATGATATCAAGACTCAAAATCAATTGACAATTGATGTGGCTTTACAGCCCCCTTAGCATGTATTTTTATCAGCACCTCATCAGTGTACATTTACCAATCTACTAGTTTCTCCAGCTAGATTTTTACAGTAGTTATTGGAATATAACATCATTTCTCTTCCTCCTATTTGGAAAGTTGACCCAAAAAAGAATCTTCCATGAAGATATGATTAGCATGGATTTTGTGAGTTTTGTAGCGCATTATGACATACAACAAACATATGCATTAGTTTCAGACACAAGATAAATTATTTAATAGATGGAAATCATATTGATCTTGGTACTTCAGTTGAGCCTCCTCATGCAAAGAAAACATAGGATAAAGCTTTGAAAACATTATTATATCCATTTCTATAGCATGTTCAATAGGAGATAGGGGACACATTAGTGGTTCACCATGCATATCATGCACATCCCCCATAAGATACATATAGGGCACCTGTAGTTGAGTTACATCCTTTGAGGAACATGATTGGTGTATATAATTCTGGAGTTTTAGATAGACCTTACATATCCTTCTCAAAATAGGATATTGTTGAGGATGATACAGACTATTGTACACTATTTATTAGAGATCACACTCATAATATCATATTCATAGTGTTTTCATAGACAATTTATCCAATGTGAATATGTGAACTATGACATTATTGCAACATTTTGGATATTCAAAGTAGGATATTACATAGATAGACATAGTTATCAGTGGATTCAATGGGCACATATAGAGTCCATTGGGTCAGATCATACTTCCTTTCTGGTTGTCCCAGCACACTGACCACATCCTTCATTATAGTTCCTAGTGTAGGAGTTTTTGATATGTTACTTGGTCAACCATGGATCCAAAAAAAAATTCTATAGTTCATAGATTCATGAAATTTGTTCATGCTAATTAGGTATTTATATTTGGTGGAGTTATATATGATTTACCACTCCCTACTTTAGAGCCATATACTATTCCATAGTAACTAATTTTAGCTTTGCCACCAGTTACAATTTCTCCACTAGTTTTGGTTCTTCTTATAATATAGGTTCAGACATAGTTGATGCATCTATTGCTGGAAAAAAGGGTTCATACACCTCCATAGATTTAGGATTCTCGATAGCGTCTAGCCATAATATTCACACCCAGGGTAGTCTTATTGAGATCTCCTACATCTACACATAGTTCACATGTTCAAAGAGATTCACCTACTAATATATGGGTCCCTAAGAGCCTTACAGTTGCATTTAATTCTTAGAGTTACAAGGGGAACCCACACTCATCTTTTACTTCAAATATTTCAAAGCATTTATAACATATACATCTTTTAGAGTCATAGTCTCAAATTTTCCATCATGCTTCTTGATCATGCATGATTCCTCTCCTTGATATAGAGCACCATGATAGGGAGTCTCTCATGAGACTCATTGATTAGTATCACCTTTTCTTAGTCTACATGTACATGGTCTCTTATTCTTGATTATGCATAATTTCTCTATGATTTATTATACATAGCTCAAATATTATTAAAATAGAAAAACAATACAAAAATTTCAAAATCTAAAAACATTCAAATAATCAAAAACATCAAAAAAAATATTATTGTATGCATTATCCATGATTTACAACACTACTACTATGTTATGCTTACATTTGATTTTATATGCTATTGTTTTTTTATTTATATTCATTACCATGCTTCACTTGATCTTATTTGAGTATGTGTAGTAACTTCTATCTACTTGATCAGTTCACTATACCCATTGACGGGGTATTCTACTTCTACATTCAAGACACACATTGATATACATACCCATTAGGGGAATATTCTACATGACTACACCATCTAGGTTATGTCATTCCTACACCACATGCTATAGTTATCATGTTTATATGCATTATATACTAGATTACATAGATTATACTATCGACATTTCACTAAAATTTAGCACTTGTGTATTTCTTTGTATATACCTAGTCTTATACTAACATTCCTTTCATACTTTCATACTTTTTATTTGATTAGTTATATGTGCTTTTATTTTTAAATCTTTGCATGCTTTATCTTCTTACCTAGCATATCTTGATGTGACTACATTCCTTATTCCTACTTATTTCTAGTATGTACCTTAAGACATTTGCCAATATCCTTTGCTTCTATTCACATGTGTGCCTTTGGACATTTTCCAATGTCCCTTACTTGCACTCTTCTATTCATGCCAACTTACTTGTTTTAACTATATATGTATGTGGCATTTTAACATGCCTTCTATACTTGCTTTCTAGTTTGAATGGCATGTGCATATGTTCATTGTTTGCTTTGTCCCTTGGCCACCCATGTATGCTTCTTGGTTCTTGCCTTTTATGATTTTTTCTTGTTTGCTTATAATTGTTTGCAATGACATGATACACATCATGCATTTATCTTAATTTCTTAGATGCCATGATGGACATCATGTTCCATCCATCCAACTAACAAGTAACAACTAACTAGACTTTCATTTCTAGTTCAGTACAATACACATGTTCTTACATTATTATAGCTATCTAGGAATACCCTTGTTGATCTAACAATTTCTCATTAAAAACCATGTTATATATTGAGATATATTATCAATTATCATTGCTATATCATATATTTTATAGTATAACACACTTACAGGGCTATTTCTTCTAACTTCAGTCATTATAAGGTCTCCATTCCTACCCTCAAAAGAGGGGGAAATAAATATGGGTTTTGTCATAGAGATAATAGATCCTATCTACTAAAACGTCTAGTTTTAAAACACTTAAAAGAGCAACTAGACATCAAACCAATTAGAATAGACTAGGTAGATAGTAAAGAATATAGAATAGTCATCAAATTTGGCCCAAGAAAATAACATTGAGATTGGACTATAATGTAGATGGTCCTACTATCCATTTATATCACTCCTATCTAAAGAGTAGAAAAACAATAATTTCTATAAATAGGTAGAAAAGTAGGTTCGGCTATAGATTTACATAACTAGACTAGTCTAGAATCAACAATTTTAACACCCCAATTATTCCCAAAATTGTTAAATTAGATAGCTATCACCCACATATTAACCTGCATAGTTACCATGTTATCAAACCTTATTATGTTTTGGCCTTTCTTTCTAAATATACTGCCATGTGTTATGTTCTCATTAACTTGAACCTTTGGATTTATTCATTGTATTTGAGAGGTTTAGTAATGGTGATTTAATGTGATTAATCCATGTTGTGAGATCTAGAAGCAATGGAAACATGGGAGATCATATCTTTATATTGGAAGAAAAAATATTGTATAACTTCTTAACTACATAGAATAATGCATTTATGCCACATGTCATCCACACAAAACCTCAAAATCTTAAGGGATAAATAAATTAATTTATACATAAAAAAACCATTTAACCTTCCCAAAATGGTGAGTTAACATTATCTAGACATATGTAGTGATCTTAGAATCCTAGATACTAAGGAACTCAAAAGCATAAAGGCTCACAAGAACATTGAACTACTAGGTGTACCGATGAGTACGTGAATTTATCATAGTTCTAGTTTAGTGTGAATATATCACATGGATTATTTTTGGAGATCAAGATATTCAGGCTATCGGAAGACTTAACCTTTTTTAATAATCTAAAATCATGATTGGAATGATAGTGAAACATGTCACCACTATGTGAAATCTTTATTATGGGCATAACTAAAGGAAATTGATGGTGTTTAGCTATTAATCTTGTGATCAACATATACATACTAGGATAATAAAAAATAGATTAGTTAGTCTACAAATGATATAAAAGTAAAAAATGATGGACAATCCAAGATTTGAGATGACTTAAGATATTAGTTTAAGCTTATATTATTATGACATTTACTTAGGGAATGCTAGATTTTGTAGAAATAACCCTTATGATAAATGTGTGATATCGTAGTCATAATACTTTAGGATGATAGTTCCCTAGGTATGGGTTTTTAAACAATGGGTTATTATTTTTAAAATTCTAAAAATGGGGTGTGTGTGTGTGTTAGGGAAAAATAAATGATGACTCATAGGGAAAAACACTCCTAAGTATGTTGAGAACCTAGAAATTCAAAAACATATTATGATAGAAATTTAATTCAATAAAGACATAACAAGCAAATCTAACATTATAGGATGAAACTCCTACTTATTGATGAAATATACTAACCTTCCTAGTCCTCAGATGAGTGTGCGATCTTGTGAAATTAATTTCCCTTGGGCTTCATGATTTATAAAAAGGGTTGAATAAACACTATAGGTTTTACCTTGACTTTGACTTTGCAACCAATGAAAAATAAAGCATGGGCATTTCTATATTTCTATCCAAACATCCATAGCCCTGACATAGATACTTTTGGTTCAACTCAAAGCCTTACTCTACTATCAACTAGACATCCATAACCCCTGTAGAGTATACATGAATCACTAATCCTCTATCAGTTTTCCATTTATTTTGAATCATAGCTAGAGGAAGGTTGGGAACCATTTTTTATTTGATGTATGAAAAATTATTGGTCAATATGTGCCGGTCATTTTATATCTGTCCCTAGGTTTATCATCTTCTACCTAAGTTTTAACATATGAGAGTGTAATATATCCTTGAAAATGGGAATAATTTATACAATTTGGATAGTATGTCAAAGTAAGTGACAAACATTGAGCAAGACCATTTAGTCTAAGTAATACTAAAATTTAGTTTTAATACATACCTCAACACTGGATTGTCTATTACTTGACATAAAATATTTCTATGAGTATCTATTGTGCTCCATTTCAGTATTATCCCATTTTTTATGGAATTTTCTCTTGGATTCAGTTCGATAAATTATTTGAGACAATTCTAAAACTTTAAGAAACTAAACTAAAAATCATGAAACTAAGCTAAAGGGAAATAAGTGTAGAAAAAATTAAATATAATATACAAATCATGAAATATAATCTATAAAGAAAGAAATCTAATCTATAAAGTAGGAAATCTAATGTATAAAGGAGGAAATATAATCTATAGAGTAGAAAGTAGAATTTATAAAATAGGAAAACTAATGACCTCCTACTCTATATCTCCATTAATAGTTCAATTTTATGCATTCCATGTTGGAAAAACCATGAAGGAATGCTTCAAAAATTGTCCATTGATTAGAAAGGTGAGGTCCTTAACTTGGAGGTATTTAAACCTGATGGCATTATTTCCTAGGATTTTATATAGCTGATATATTTTAATTAACAATGGAGTGAACTTGTCATACTAACATTTATTTTCATGTGATTTATTCCAAAGGAGTGCTAGGTATAAAACACTAAAATCCTTGATCTTGGATCATTTGTTAAACCAATGTCTGACAATATCTTGTTGTTTGTTGAAGTTTTACAATGCTTTAGTTATTATATATTCTAATTGGACTATCTCAAGTGGTCTATAAGTTATTATCTCATCTTCACCCATATATTATTGTATGAATTTATAAGTTAGTAGCTTGAGAGTGATGGGTAAGACTTGTTTTCATCTGTACACCAAAATAAAATGTGATGCATTGAGAGCTTGAATGTGCCTAGTTTGGTATGTCGATAATACATATTTTAATAAGAGATATCATTCTCTTAGCTTACTAAATTTATATTTGTTTATGGCATTAATTAGGTTCTTATTTGTCAATTCAGCTATGCCATTTACTTGTGGGTAATAGTTTAAAGATAATTTGAGGGTGGTTTTATTATGGTAGGCCCATTCTATAAATTCAACTAATTAGAATGCTAAACCATTATTGAAAGCCAATGAAATGGGTTTGCCAAATTGAGTGACTATATATACCAAAAAAAAATCATTAAAACCTATGGCTTGTGAATTATTGGTATTAATATAATCTATCCACCTAGTATAATAATAAATAGTTGTGAAAATGAATTTGTGTCTTGTTTAAGAGTTTGGATTTATTACCTTAACAAAGTCTATGATCCAAGTGGATCCATGTACCATTATATATTTCAAAGTCTTCAAATTCATCTCAAAGCAATTTCACATTATATTACTCGTCAAGAGCTTTCTAATGCTTTTCATAGTTTACAAAATGGACACCGTATGCAAAAGTTATAGGCCACTAAAGTTTTGGTTCAACAGGTAAAAATTTGGTGTCATAAGATGACGTGGCACAATGAGGGTACACCAAATAGACCAATCAGGTGGTGACAAGTGGCAGTCAATAGGTTTTCATAGAAACTTTTGGAAATGCCACATGGGAGAATCTTGAGAATGGGTCACGAATGCCTGCCACATGGCACGTGAGAAGAGGACAAGGCATTTACCAATGTGCATGAACATTTAGCACCAAGTCTCCCACAAAAGGGGGACGTTGACACTTTCCAAGGAAGCACTAATACTTTTAAATGCATGCAAGCCACTTATTCCACGCCATGTGGGACAAAAGACCAAGTCTGATTGCCTAAGGAGGAGTCCAAGCGCACCTAGGGAGGAGGAAAAGTCAAACTTCATGCAAAGTGCACCTAGAATGAAGGAGACAGTTTTGAACTTGAGACCTATCACCTAAAAGGCTAAGGTCTTGACTGCTTCAGCCATAGTGGCTGAAATGATATAAAAGGGAGTTATTTTTACTTGTTTTGACATGGATTTCTGATTGTGTAAAGAGAATTAAGAGGATTAGAGCCTTTTTTTTTGCCTTGTATGGCCTTGGGCTTTTGTTTTTAGGTCTAAGAGAAATATTTGTAGGCATATAAAGATCAGAGAAGGTGAAATTGAATATTTGTAAAGGTTTTGAAGCCATTTGTTGCAGCATTTTAATAGAACAGTCCTCACTATTGGGTGGACCCAGAGATGTAGCCTATTGAAGCCGAACTCCATTATCAACTTGTTGGTGTTATCTTTGATTTTCTCTAATTATTATTGCATTCTAATCTTCATTTTAATTCTAATTTTACTTTCTTTATGAAAAATTAAATACAAGAAAATGAAAATTTGAAGGATCTCATAAACATGAACAAGTGATTTTTGAATGTATTGCACTTGTATTTTTCAGTTAACAGATCAAATGTTTGGTATCAGAGCAGTTGTTATTTAACAGTGATTGCTAGTGTATGTTGACAAGGTCTAAATCCCAAAAGGGTGAAGGGAAACTTGTTGAGTATAATCTAGAGATTGGTTCAAGGCGTGCTTCAAGGATGTTCGAAGAAGAGATAGAATCTGAAAAAGCTTTTCGTCGAGCTTTCATGGACATGAGATGAATGGTTGAGGAACTATACCATGACAAACAAAGGAAATTTGAGAATGACAAATAAGGTGATTCATGAGAATCAAAAGGTAAAGAAACTAAAAAACCTTCTCCATCAGATGGCGATAAAAAAACTATGGAATCTCTCCCTTCACTAAAATTAGATATTAAGTTTGAATTACCAATGTTTAATGGCAAAGTTAATGCTGAAAAGTTGGATAATTGGGTCAAGCAGATTGAATTTTATTGCAGGGTCCAAAATATTGTAGGGGATGAGTCAAAAATTCATTTTGCTACTCTTCATATGGGAGGTATGGCTCTCATCTGGTGGGAGAGTAAGTTGAAGGAAGCCGAGCTTCAAAAAGGTAACTCAATTTCTACTTGGAATGGATTTATTGAATAACTCAGATTCCAATTCTATCCTTTAGGCTATATGTAAAAAGCCATGATGGATTGGCAAATTTTCAGACAAGGAAAAGGCCAAAGTTTTCAAGATTATACACAAGATTTTAGGAAAAAAGCTTTAATTTTGAATGTTCCTCTATACACATAAGAAACACTGCTAAAATATATAAGTGGGTTGCATAGTTACTTAAGACATATGATTCTTATGTTCAATCCCACTAATTTAGATGCAATATGTGTTCAAGCCACTCATTTAGAAGGTAGAGGAAAAGAATCAAAAGAATCTTTTCCTAAAGTAAAAAGTAAGCAATCTAATGTTAAGCATTCTAAAGGGGAAAGTTCATCAAGAAAGGGTAAATATAAATCCACTTATACTGTTGAAAAAGAAGAAGGAAAACCATTTTGTAATCATTTCAAGAAAAATCATGATGAGTCTAAGTGTTGGAAACTACATCCTGAGTTAAGGCCTAAAAAGTTTCAAAAGATAGAAAAGAAGGCTAATGCTATGGTTCAGGACTTAGGATTAGATTCAGGTGATGAAACTAAGATCACAGCTATGGGTTTACATAATGATTTTTCTCTTTTAATTTCTAGCACTAAGTCATCAAATGATGCATCTTCTTCTAGATAGAATTCTGTGCATGTTGATAAGAAAAGAAATGAATTGTTCCACATTTGAGTTGTTTCAAAGCATACTAAGATTGACACTCTATTTGATAGTGGTTCACAAGAAAATTTAATTTTTGAAGAGGTTGTTAAGAAGCTAGGATTATAAACCAATCCCCATCTAAAGCCTTATCCACTAGGTTGGGTGTGTGACAATGCAAAGCTACAAGTCTCACAAACTTGTAGGCTAAGGTTTGTCATCACATCCAAGTTCGTAGATGAGGTTGAGTTGGATGTTGTTCCATTGTACATATGTGGGATTGTTTTGGGAAGCCCATATCTTTATGATAGAAAAGCAATCTTCTATAGAGAGGAGAATAAGTACTTGCTTGTTAAGAATGGCATTGAATATATAGTTAGAGCACATCACATTAGAATAAGTTTTTCCTTGGTTATAGTAGGGAAAATGAAAAGACTAGGTAATTCAAGCAAGACTTTTTGTCTCATGTTGATTAAGTCTAAGGAAAAATAATATACTCAAGCTTTGGAAAAATATGATCCAAGACACAAGAATGAATTGGTTGAAATAATTTCTACTTATGATGATGTATTTTAGGATCCTAAGGGCTTACCTCCCAAAAGGGGAGTTCAACATGAAATTCAACTATTGTAAGATTCTCCTCTCCCTAACATTGGCATGTACAAGTTATTAGTTGTGGAAAATGATGAAATCAAGAAATAGGTAATGGATCTATTAGATAGAGGAGTTATTCATCTAACTTCATCTCCTATTGGTTCGCCAATTATTTTGGTGCCAAAGAAAGATGAAACTTGGTGAATGTGTGTTGATTTTCATGCTTTAAACAAAATTACTATTAATAATTGTTACCCTCTTCCTCATATAGATGATTTTTTGGATCAATTAAAACATGTTATTTATTTCACTAAGCTAGATTTGAGAAGTGGATATCATCAAGTAAAAATTAATGAAGGTGATGTATGGAAAACTACCTTTAAAACAAAACATGGATTGTTTGAATGGCTTGTTATGCCTTTCAAGTTGTGTAATGCCCTAGCTACATTCATGAGAATTATTAATGATGTTTTCAGAAAGTTGCTTGATGATTTTGTTATAGTTTACTTAGATGATATATTGATTTTTAGCAAGTCATGGGAAGAGCATGTGATCCACATTAAGAAAGTCATGGATGCATTACAAAGGAAAAAACTTTATCTGAAAATGTCAAAATTTGAATTTGGCAAGACCTCTTTGATATACTTGGGTTACATTGTAGGACATGGTAAATTGAAAATTGATCCTGCAAAAGTGGCAGTTATTGTTAATTGGCCTACACCCACTAACACAACTGAGGTTAGGAGTTTTCTTGGTGCAGTATAGTTTTGGAGGAAGTTTATTACTCAATTTTCATATATTGTATCACCTTTGCATTCTTTGACAAGTGTGAAATAGGTATTGCAGTGGGGAGGCAAACATCAAAAAGCATTTGATACTTTGAAAGAAAAGATAAGTATTGCTCTGGTCTTGGCACTACCTGATATACAACAACCATTTGAGATCGAGACAGATGCAAGTGAGTATGCTATGGGAGCTATTTTAATGCAAGGTAAGAAACTAGTTTGTTATCATTCTGAAACCTTTACAAGTGCAGTAAGAAAATATCCAATTTATGATAAGGAATTATATGCATTGGTTCAAAGTGTTAAAAAATGGAAACATTACTTAATGGGCAAAGAAATAATAATACATATGGATCATCATCCCTTATAGTATCTCCAATCACAAACTCAGCTACAACAATCTAGAAATTTTCATTGGATGGGTTTCTTACAACAATTTCATCTTGTGATCAAGTATAAAAAAGGAATTCAAAATAAGGATGCAGATATGCTATCTAGGCCTCCTATGGTTGTTGCATCCATTCTTTTACAACATGGTTCTTTGTCTCATGAAAGTTATAAAGAACAATATGTGAATGATCTTGATTTTTAGGATGTTTATAAGGACTTGATGAGTAGTAGACAAGTAGAAGAATTGGACTATCATGTACACAATGATCTTTTGTCTCATTTGGGTAAAATATGTATTCCTCAATATGAGAGGGTGCACATGATTAGAGAAGCACATACTTCTCTTATTTTTGGTCATTTTGGAGTTGATAAAATGGTTGCACATTTGAAAATGTATTGTTATTGGCCTCGTATGTAGGAAAATGTTGCTAAATATATAAGGGGATGTACTCTTTGTGCCACAAGTAAACCTAGTAACAGGAAATTGGGACATTAAACTCCTCTACCTGTTCTTACTCGCCCCTAGGAAAGTATCTCTATGGATTTTTTGGGGTGATTGCCTATGACACAAATAAAACATGACTATTTATATGTGGTTGTGGATAGATTTGGCAAAATGTGTGTTTTGATTCCTTGCACTAAGCAGATTACTTTCAAATGCACTGCATATTTGTTCTTCAAACATATATGGGTTCATTTTGGTTTGCCTACTTCAATTATTTTTTATCAAGATTCTTGATTTATTGGGGACTTTTGGTCAACTTTGTGGGGACTAATTGACACTAAATTAAAAAAAAACACTGCATTTCATCCACAAACTGACGGACAAACAGAGGTTGTGAACTGCACTGTGGTACATTTTCTCAGGGGTTATAGCAATAAAAATCCAAAGTTATGGAATGAATAATTGTGTTACATACATCATGCATATAACCAGGCACTTCATTCTTCTACTATGAAATCTCCATTTGAAGTTTGTTATGGATAATTGCCTAAATCTCCTCTAGATGTTTGCTATGGACATGATATAGCTGTTGGTGAACCAAAAGAAACCATTCGAGCCAAGAATTTCATTGAAAAAATATAGCTCATTCATCAGATTGTTTGTACATAATTAGAGAAAAGTCAAGCCAAGTACAAATCCAGGCATGAAAAACATCGTATTAATCACCAATTTGTTGTAGGTGATATGGTATGGCTTCACATTACTAACGAAAGACTGACAGGTGAAGGTAAAAAGTCAAAACCAATCCAATATGGTCCTTTTCAAATAATTAAAAAAATTGGCACAAATGCTTTCTGATTAGACTTACCATCTTCCACGCAGATTTGTCCCACATAGCCTCCAATGATCATTAATCATGATGAAAGTGTATCCATTCCTTCTGTTGATGATTTTTCTCCTGAATATCTAATAGAATTATAGGAAGATATTATACTTGATAGGAATATGTGGACTTTTTGAAGGGGTAATGTTGAATATATTTATGTTTGTCTCAAAGGGATGCACCCAAGCAAGGCCAGATGGATGGAAGTTGGAAAGGTGAGGGAAAAATACCCTCACCTCATTACCAAGTAATTTCAACTTTTGGAGGTCTAAAAGATCCTAGTGGGGAGGAATGATCCAGGTGGATCCATGTACTGTTCTATTTTTCAAAGTCTTCAAATTCAGAACAAATCAATTTCACATTTTATTACTCATTGAGATCTTTTTGACGCTTTTTGTGGTTTGCAAAACGGACACCGTATGCAAAAGTTATAGGCTGCTGAAGTTTTGGTTCAACAGTTAAAAATTTGGTGTTGTAAGATGATGTGGCACAATGATGGAATGCCAAATGGACCAATTAGGTGGTGACAAGTGGTAGTCAATAGGTGTTCATAGAAACTTTTGGAAATGCCACACGAGAGAATCTCGAGAATGGGTCACGAATGCTTGCCACGTGGCATGTGAGAAGAGGACAAGGCATTTACCAATGTGCATGAACATTTAGCACCAAGTATCCCACAAAAGGGGGACATTGACACTTTCCAAGGAATCACCAAGACTTTTAAATGCATGCAAGCTGCTTATTCCCAGCCATGTGGGACAAAAGACCAAGTCTGAGCACCCAAGGAGGAGTCCAAGCGCACCTAGGGAGGAGGAAAAGTCAAACTTCATGCAAAGCACACCTAGAATGGAGGAGACAGTTTTGAACTTGAGACCTAGTGCCTAAAAGGCTAAGGTCTTGATCGCTTCAGCCATAGTGGCTGAAATGTTATAAAAGGGAGTTATTTTTACTTGTTTTGACACAGATTTTTGACTGTGTAAAGATAATTAAGAGGATTAGAGCCTTGTTTTTGCCTTGTACGGCCTTGGGCTTTTGTTTTCATGTCTAAGAGAAATTTTTTCAGCCATATAAAGATCAGAGAAGGTGAAATTGAATATTTATAAAGGTTTTGAAGCCATTTTTTGTAGCATTTTAATAGAATGGTCCTCACTATTAGACGGACCTGGAGATGTAGGCTATTGAAGCCAAACTCCGTTATCAACTTGTTGGTGTTATCTTTGATTTTTTGTTATTATTATTACATTCTATTCTTCATTTTAATTTTGATTTTACTTTCTTTATGAAAAATTAAATACAAGAAAGTGAAAATTTGAAGGATCTCATAAACATGAACAAGTGATTTTCGAATGTATTACACTTGTATTTTTCAATTTACAGATCAGTCTAGGTCACATTGGGTGAAAGGGAATCCTTCAATGACTAGATGTAAATGCTTGGTAGTGTTCACTTATCCTTTTAAAAATAATTGGCACTTTTGGTAAATTATTATGTTGTTATGGGCATCTTTGAATATTATAGGCTAGTGATAACCCATCCTCAAAATCTTATGGGCTGTAGTATTGCAAGAGGGTTGCCCACTACCAACCTTCTGATGTAGGTTGTTTAGAATATCCTTGGCTTCCTATTTAAAAATGCACCTTAGGTAGATGCCTTCATATTTATTTCTATAAATGACCCCTTTATTGATCATTAAGTGAATCAATTTTATCTTGAGGGCTTTATTTTATTATCTACTCAACTCTAGAGGGCATGTGCCTGTAAGAAAGTAATGAATGATATGTGAATACCATTCTCCTCCCATAACCTAGGATTAATTTATTTGTTTGATGTGGATGCATTGGTTATTTTGAGTCATAAGTGAGATGAGGCCTTAGCCTTTTACCATTTTATCTAGCCTAATTTAAAGGTCAAACTCCTTAAGTTTATCCATCCATTTCCCTCTAGTTTCTCCCATCTCATTCTGGTTGAGCATGAGTTTGATGGTTGGGTCATGGACAATGACATATGTCTTATTTCACATAATATAATGTCTATTTTTTATGGCCTTGATAAAGCCATATATCTTCTTATAAATCATGGAGAATTCTGGTTTTGAATCCTTTAAGTTGGTACTCATGAAGGCAATGGGGTGATTTTTGTCTTTTATGTTTATGTAATTACCACAATATTAGTATGTTCTGAAGTGAATGAATAAAGATAAAAATATTTATTCAAATATAAAATGATTGGGATTATGAATTGAGCAACCAACATTTTAATATCGTAGAATGATTTCTTGGCTTCCATCATCTACACCATCTTGGCATCCTACTTCAACATAGCATTTATTGTTTTACATTTTTTTGTGAAACCATAAATAATATATCTCATGACGTTGATCTTGGTAAATAAAAACTTTAGATCTTTCTTACTGCTAGGTAGGATTAGCTTGGAGATGACCTAGACATATTCTAGGTTGATGGAGATCCATTTTTTATTCATAATATAGCACAATACCTTTAGTTTAGTCACCACAAAAATGCATTTCTTAAGGTTCAGAAAAACTCCATATGTCCTTCGCCTATCTAGGAATTTATGTAGATGTCTTACATGGTCATCCATGTTATTGTAAAATACTTTAAGATCATCCATGTAGATGATGATATACTTCCCTGCTTGTCCCTGAATCATAAAATACATCACTATTTGGAAAGTAGCCCCTATGTTTATTATGATGAATTTCATCCTTTTATATATGAAGGTCCAAAATTTGGTGGTGAAACTAACCTCCATATTATCTTTTACCTTAACCAATACCTAGTTGTAGATTGAGAATCCATCCAAGAAAGACATCATCTTTGAGACACTTACCATCTATATTAATTCATCCAAGGAAGGTAGAGGATAAATATCCTTTTGAAAGGCTTTGTTTATGTTCCTAAAATCTATAAACACCTTGATTTTTTTGGTCTTTTTCCTTAATGGTAATAGAATAACTACCCAGGTTGAGATCATAATCAAAAAACAATCTTGGCATCTAGGATATTTTGTACCTCAATCTTTATGAATAGTTATAAAACTGTATTTATTGGTCTATGACTCTTCTTGAACAACTTTTATTCTTGTCTGAAATGGATGGTGTTGGTAATGACCCTTGGATTAGAGATATTTAGGTCATCATATGTCCAAGCAAGGACATCCTTATAATCTATAAGCAATCCATTCATCTTGTGTTTTTCACTTTCAGTACAATTCAGACCTATATTCACTAGTTGGGGAGCTTGGTTAGTCCCCAACATTATCTTGGCAAAGTTATATTTAGTTACTTTTAGTTATTTCTAATTTTGAGCCTGAGGGTCAATGTCAAAATATCATTCCAAGTGAATTTGGTTTTTCAACTGTAAAAGACCGTTATTGCCTATATCTTCAATTTGCATAAGCTGAATATTTCCTTCATCTTTTTTTTGGGATTAAAAATTTCCTAAATTGTTTAAGAACTATATGATTTATTAATCATCATAAAATACCTATATTTTATTCACACTGTTAGGGATAGAAGGCCATGGGACCAATTCCACTATTTTTTTTTCATTTTTGAGTCTTGATGTGATGCCAAAATAGTATCAGAGGAGGCTAATGAATCAGTTGTATGATTTTTTTTTCTTGAGATGAATTTGATGTTGAATGCTTCAAAATATTCAATAAAATCCCAAGATTTATGCTTGTATTTATTTAATTATATAATCTTGCATGGGTACTTAGTTTTGATCTAGTGTAAAAACATCTCTAAATCATTAAATGCTAGTAGTTATTTGGTATTATACATTAATGTGAATTATAGGCCTAAGATCAGGGTTTCATATTCAATTTAGTTGTTGGTGTATGGAAAATCCAACCTATAAGTAGCGAGGTATTACCTACCTTCTAAGTCTATCAGGGCCATGCCTATGGCATAACCTTGATTTAAATAAGCTCAATCAAAGTACAAAATCCACAACTTAGAATGACCTTTAAATTATTATTCATGTAATTATATTCTGGTGGTGAACTATACACACCTATATGCATTTATATGAATTTGACTTTTTCATTCTTATTGTTGTATTTATTGATCAAATACTTCATTTTTGACTCTATATCTATACTGATTTAATTTGGTACTCCCTTCCAAGGTAGCCCCATGTGGCATAAATCTATGTCAATGTATCCATTTAGCATTTTGGACTAGTATTGGCTTAATAATACGTTGTATGTCTTTGGTATATCAATAACCTATTGTTCAAGTTGATCTAATGCCATATGTATGTGCACATTTGTCATTTCTTTGACACATGGGACTGAGGATTTATCCAACTTTAATACCACTCTTTTGGACTTATCAGGAGTCAAACCCAAATTTTGGAAAATAGATGTAGGAATCACGTTGGTTAATACCCCAAAATCAACTAGGTAGTTGTATACATTTTTTCCAAACATTATAACTATTAGTAGGAAAGGTAGTTCCTTAGGTTTATTCTTATACATCATTATGCTTACATGGGTAATCTTATACTTTTCATAAGTCCTTCCTATCAGGGTCTTGAGTAGTAAGTCTCTCTATTCAATAATCTGAGATAACTCCTAAAGACTGACATTACCTTTAATATTTTTCTTGTCTTCAACAATATTATATCCTCCCTTGCCTTCTCAAAGTTTTGTGATTGGTGCTTTTCATTAGGAGGAGGTTGATTATCCCTAATTGATGGAGGTTGATTATCTCTTCTTGGTGGTGGAAGAAAGTTGTTAGAATTAGAATCAAGAGGAATGGTGGAATTATTATTTATAGGTGTTTACTAAGTCATAAAATTCTTGCTTCTCAAGTTGTAATTATTCCTGACCTACTAGTACTTTTGGAAAGTGTGAAGCTCATTTGTGTTATATTAAAGTTCATTGTCATCTTCCCCTATAATTGGGAATTCATAAGTGTCAAAGAACATAGACATGTTAGGGTTTCCAAAACAATTTGATGAAAATGTCTCTTTTTTACTTGAATAATTTTCTCACCTTTTGACTCTTTGCTGGAAGATTTCAAAAGTAGTGTAGAACTAGATAAAATCTAGTTCCCCATGTTGCATAGTTTTATAGATCTGACACTAATTTGTAAGAGCTATGTCTATAATATTAATCTTTGGCATCATGTTATAAGGAACTCAATGTTATTGATTATTAATAGACTTGTTAAAAGGCCTATTGTACCTTTGAAACCAATAACCTTGATTATTTTTGGTTAGATTTTTATCCACATATATTATCCATACATTTTTTCATGATGGGGATTTCTTTACTCAATTTTTGTACTATTATATGGATGGACTCCATATCATAGTTATTCAAGTTGGGATCATTCTCATATGTGTAAATATTATTAAATGGTATAGAAGGATGACTCTAGACCTATTAATTAGAAGAAAAACTATTTAATAAACTAGAATGTTGATTCTAGTTAGTGTGGGTTAGTGGTAATTAATCTGGGAGTGAGAGTTGGTTTTGTACCACAACATTATCAGTTACATTAAGGATAAGGTTAAAACATGGGTAGATAGGTGCAAGAATAATTGGAGGTAATGATTGTATCTAAAGGTAAAATTATTTGTCTAAATTAATTACCTCTATGTAAGCTAGGGGTAAGATATCAATACCGATTTACCTATGTATAAATAAAATATTCATCGAATCTAAGGAAATTTTAAATATTTATATGGTCAATGGCTTGTTATAATGATAGGTATAATATAATATACTATACATCTTCTAAAATTAGGCATTGAATGATCGAATTGGATCATTGGGATCTCTTCTAATGCTATCAAAAGGTTGATAGATAACACTTACACTGGTAACTTGGCCAAAATGGGATAAGAAGGAATGTTAACATTTTGTCTAGGTTGTGATTAACCCTTCAAAAAAAATTAAAATCTATTCATAGGTTGGTTATTTTAATGTAAATGGGAACACTCTACAATCCATGTCCTCATAAGTTACATTTACTATCCCTAAAGTATATTTGAAGGCCTTTATATGTTATTCCTTTATCCTTCCTTCCTTAAGAGAGAAAGAGGGGATATACTTCTCATAGTTTCAAATTAAATCATGCATTTCTCCTGCTACATTGATAGATGATCCAATCAATAAAACTAAGGGTTGAGGTGGGGTATTAGGTTGAAGTGAACAATTAAGAGGTAGATTCTAAGGAAAATAAATTACAATTATGGGAAGATGAATCTGTCTTCCTGAAGATGATGAATCTACCCTATGTCTCCTAGAAATATCTCTATTAAACCTAACCTTTCTATGGATCATCAAAGGTGATTGTAATAGGTTACTATCTAAGGTAAACCTTTTTAATCCTTTGGAATCATCCAAACCAATTCACGTTATTTTATTCAAGATAGAGGCAAAGGTTTGATGCCCTCCTTCTATAAATAATTTGATATTTCTACTAATGTGGATTTTATACACACCCATAGAGTTTCTTACCAAGTTGGATCTAATGTTTCAGGATCAATGAATAAAATCACTCTAAGGCATGATTTTTAGGGTATTCAAAATTATAAAAACATGTTAGTCGAATAGTTTTTGACTAACACAGATTGTTTAGCATGGGTGAGCAGGCCATGGGTGAACCTAAATCTACTTCGAGTGAGTGGAAGGATGATCATTTATAACTAAGGTGGGTAGGATTATAAAATAAACTAAAAAAATTAGGAAAAGTAAGGCATAAAGGGAAGGCCTATGGATGTTCAAGGATAAAACCTTTCAAGACTAGTATTTGAGCTCAAGTAAGATAGGGTATCTAGACCAATTCCGATTGTAAGTTGTTTTATCACAAAAATAATAAAATAAAGTTAAAGAGTCAAAGGGAACAAAAACACATTATACTCAAACATGAAAAAATCAAAGGTTGCCTAATTTCCAAATTGTTATTATTTTTCCTATGTGAAGATTTATCCCACATTGGCTAGTTAGTATATTTATTTGTTTTACCTTGGCTACTTATGTAAAGGATTCCTATTGTAACAACATCTCATTATAAATAAAACTTGACTTACTTTGTTTTAAAATAATTTGTTTTTACCATCATTGTTTGATGTTTTTGTTGTTAACAATTCATAATCTTGAGTTGGAATGTTTTTTCACCATTTCTAACATGGTACTATAGCTCTAAGTGTTACATCCATCCACACTGCTACATTTTTAAAAAAAATATTGGCCCTTTCCACTACTAATTCTTCCCTGGTCGTATGTCCTTAGAATTTGTTTTCCTTCTCTCAGACTCAACACTTTTATTAAACTTTTTAAGAAAGTGATTGATTTTATCTACAAGAGGATTATGATAAAGATGCAAAAGTTTTCCAAATCAGCTATAACTAAAATTGAAAGACTGTATTTTAAAATAAATACCTCATACACAATTTTAAGCACTAATATACCATAATTATGGAGCATCTTATTAATCCACAAATTTGGAGAATAATAAATATTTACACATTAGAACCAAGTCATGCAGAAATTCTTTGAATTTCCTATTAATCTTAATAGCCTATTTTATCCTCCCTCTATGATCAAGAGGTGATATGTATATATAATATTGGGATGGGGAAGGTCTCATCTATTCAAGATTCACCTAATTTTATAAGTCCATAAATATAAATTATAGTTAAAATTTTATTCAAGGATGCATGTTACAATGATAAGAGTCAAAATAGATTTTCTAGCAAAAAAATGATACATGCACAATAATAGATGGGGAACCAAAGTTTCAATTTGTTAAGAATAATTTAAACACATGATTATTAAAAAATTATAAAATCAACACCATGTTACTTGAATTAGTTGATGAAGACACTCCAATTGTAAATGTGGTGTATACTAAGGGCTCTATGAAACTAGTACACTAGCTACCAATTGTATGCATTATAAACCCATAATTTGCCTTCTTTGCCTTTAATGCGTCACCTAGTGCATATGTTGTGTAAAATTATTTATCTATGTGGGATTGAAAGTATTGACAACTTCAGCCATCAACCTATCGTAATCTACCTCTGAGCTTTTGAACCTAGCCACTAAGAATCAACTCTTGTCACCCTATCTTTAGCAAAACATACCAAATGTATTACCTATTTTTTGGTCTTATATACCTAACTTTCCACTTCTTGTTTGAATTTTTTTTCAACTAAGTGAATAAGGTCATCAAAATTAGGTTGATTCACTAGATCCTCTATCTAGGTGATCACCCTAGTTACCTACATATTTGCCAAATTTTGTACTACTTTAGCTTCATGAATTACAAAAGGCCCAAATATATTCTTTATTAATCAATGCCAATTTACGAAGGCATCCCTTTTGGAAATTACATAATTGAGTAACAAATAAGCTTCCATGTTGGTCATCAATTTCTTATAATCAAAGGCACCTGTTCTAAATAATTTGGACTCAGAAATTCAACATCCTTTCTTTATCCTTAATCCTATTGAATAATGTAACCATATCCAATCTATGGACCTAACTAATTGCCCTACACAATTTAATGCTAAACAAGATGTTATATAGCTTTACATTTATACTTTATACCTTAGCTATTACCTCTTGAGGAGTCTATATGATATTCATTTGTTTCCATCTCTTCAAAGCCTCATCAGTGATTTGGTGTAGTTCTTGAAGTATCAACCTATTAGAATCAACAAGGATATAAAAATTCTCAATGTACTCCATATGGTTATTAGGGTTCCTCTTCAGTTTTTTGGATAGTGGAAACATATTCTCTCTATTTTATTTTCATTCTGCCTTTATCCATGTATTTATTATTTTCCTCTTCATCACTCTTTTTATAGTCCCATTCTATTTGTCAAACCTTGTATAAACTATGGTGAGATCTACCATAAATATATTCTTCCTTTCATCCTACACATTCTACATCTCCCTTACATATCTGGGAACCATTAATTCACCTGAATCTTATCCTTGGGTAAGTTATGAAGATGTAGACTGCTAAGAGGTCATAGGAAGGGATGTGTTTATTATAAGATATATAGATAGTATTGAGGCACTTATTTATATTTTGGTCTATCACTTGCCGTGGAGAGGATTCCTTTATTGTTTTCACCTTATACAAGAATTTGGTCAATACTAGGGTTATTTACACACTTATAGTAATTTTTGGATAAGCTTGTGGGTATGGATTGAAAAGCTATAGGTATGTTAGCTTCCTTCTTAGGGTTGGTGGCTTATTAAAAAGGGACGTTGTAACAAAATTTAAAAAATTGACTATTTTTGGAGTTATTATTAAAATAATGTCATAATTTGTAATATTAACATAGAAGTGGAAGATGAAAAATAAATTATTATTTTAATTAGACTTATAATTGGAACTTAAAAATTAGGTAGAGAAAAAATATTAGAAGAAAACTAATTCAAAAATATTCTATTTTCTCTAAGGTAAGCCTAAGCAAGGTATCTTCTTCTTATGTTCCCAGAATCAAAGATTTTGCTTTCTCTATGTCAGCTCCTTAATCATTTAGTTGTGTTTTCCATGTATTTAGGTATTCTTATTTTGATGTATATTTAACTAGAAATATTAATTTATCTAGTTCCCCCTCTTCATATAGCTTCATGGAATCTTATTTGTATTTCTCCTCTTTCTCATCAATGTTTTCAATAATAGGGAGACTAAGACATGGCCTCTCTTCCAAATTTATACCTAGGCAAGGATCAGGTGAATCCTTGGGATTCATATGGTATGTGAAGATAGTTAGAGTGGAGGGTGGATGAGATGGTATAGGGGTTGTGATAATAACTATTTTAGGAGATGGAGATGTATGTGATGAATTGGAGGTTGTGGATATCCCATGGGTTCACTAAGGAGACCTAGGATGTTTAAGAGAGCTAGGAAAAGCTATAATTGAATAAAAAATATAAGCAATAACTCTAGAAGACTTGTGTAACAAAGGTAAGATGAGGTAAAGGAGTCATCACAAAACTGCTCTTCCTTTAGTTAACCAAGGTAATTGCTTTACTTTTTCATGCTGGGTTTTGTCACCAAGACTTAATCATATGAGGATGTGGAAATGTGAGGTGTATAGAATAAAATGTACCATGTCTATAAATCAATCCTAACTTAGAAAAGATAGATCATGTTTACACTTCTGATTGGGGATACATTAGATAATCAGAAACATGACCAATATGGGGATCCACTAGACCCAATTTGGGGATCTCTTACCATAATAAAAAATGATAGGGAGGGTTTCAAAGCCTCCAGTCAAGCACAATCATCAAATAACCCTAATTAAGCCCTATGTTTTCATATTTCACTAAACTAATAACAAGTAATGTAAAGTCTAATCCAGTGCACACCAAAGCTTGTTGCACAAAATGGGGGTAAAGAACAACATAAGTAAACATGCATAAGAGACATATACTCACATAAATTTATACAAAATATTAATGGATGGAAGAGAAGTAAAAATTCATATCTATCTGATATTATAAAGGAGGAACAAAGTTAGGAATACTTACCTTAAATATGAACCCATTGAACCTTAATCTCTCCCTTATCTAAGGTGCTTCAAAAGAGGTTGTCGTGGTATGTAAGTATGATAAGGATAAATCATCACTAGGCTACACAACTTATCAATTCAACTAAAAGACTTGTCTATAAGATAAGATTCATATCTTCAAATAAAGTTTGAAACCTTAATATTGTTCCTCAAGTAGAATGGTGGATAACCAGATGCAAAATAACTCTTACTTCTTTTTCTCTTCATTAAATAATGGTGAAATGATCTTGTATATATAGATATATTTTACTCTAAGCCCTTTTAAAAAAATTGGCTAATAGGGTTGACCTAGTCACCCTAGTATAATTATGGATAAAAATTCACTAGGTTATGGGTTAAGTCATCTCTTAATTATAAATGAATTTTACCCAAAATAGTACATGGTCAACCTAATTTTCCTAGTATAAAAAATAGTCAAAAGGGGCTTGAGGCTAAGAAAAGAGGGACAAAAGGTAGGAAATGACTGAGGACTATGAAAATAGATAATAAAAAGATTAGGGATATGTTTTTTAGGAGACAAGTATGTAGATAACAAGTGTTAAAAGGGAAAAAAATCTTGAGAAGCACCAATGGTCTACGCACCCCTTT
>JARHVA010002163.1:1112500-1172500 GCA_037957365.1 Torreya grandis
AAAGGAAAGTTAAATATCATCACCTTTATGCAAACAATGACAAGTGAGATGGTAATGGGTATCCATGCATAACCTAAAGGATGAATTTACCTTCAATCATAGCCTTGACATGTGATGTGTGTGGATTTTAGATTGCATTCAAAATATCTAAGTATTTTGATAAAATCAAGATAGGCAACACAAGTGATAGAACCCTCATCAATCAAGGCATGCTTGACTTGGATATCACCAATTTGGACAATAATGAATAGAGGAGGATCATTCCAATGAAGTATAATATCATCATGGATCATGGAAACAATGGGAAATTTAAGTGAAAGATAAGTGTCCATTGTTTCATCAACATGTATGGACATCTCTTTGCCCTGTTACAATATTCTATCTTCAAATCGAGATAAGGTCTATTCATGTCCTACTAGGGGAGGATGAGGGATGTTCATTTTAAAAAATTGTTGCATAATATGGTTAAGATGAAGTAGAGTGGTGTTCATAATCTTAATAAATGGGATTTGGGATGGGAGATTAGTGGGTTATGTGATAGGATCTCACTCATCATAACCCATAAGAAGATTGTTAGAAATAGGTGCAGTGTTGAAGGATGTCCTTTAAAGGAGGAGATAAAGTACATTGGAACTTATGTTGATAAGAGGTAGAGGGTTTAGTGAGTGGAAAAGTTGGAAAATTATGTTGATAAGATGAATTAGTTACTATAGATTGGTTTGGATAAGTGCTAGAAGAAGTGTTGATAGAAGTTTGAGTATCATTAGTGTTAGGTAAAGAAGATGGAGGGATGGTAGAATTAGAATGGGAAGTTTTATCCAAGGGAAGAGTTGGAATTGCTTCATCAAAATTTATAAGGTCATCTTTACCCAACTCATTTAATTTAGTTGGATAAGAATCTTGGATAACATGAAATGTTTGAGATAATGGAGGTGTGTAAATAGGTTAAGGATTAATGAAAGAAACCACCATTCACATAATAGTCATATTAACCACATTCTCTTCTATAGTAGGGTTAATAAGACTTTGAACATTATTGGTAGAAGGTGTGGGATTGTCCTAGGTGTCATGGTTATTTTGAAGAAGATCTTTATATATGGCCAAATGAACATTATATTGATTCAAATATTGAAATTTAATGTTTATTTCATAGATTTTAAAGTAATGGCATAGGCTTGATGACATTTCCAAATGATAGAATCATGGTCAAAATTAGGTCCAAGAATAAAATCCATATCCAAATTAATAATATTCCTACATGTCTCATGACAATGACCCCAAGTATCATGAAACCAACAAAATTTATTGGGATCATACCAAGATTTCATAGGATGGCTGGGATCAAGTTCTCATGGTAGAGGCCTATGTAGACATTTTATTAATTTGGCTAAGGATAAAGGTTTATGAACATTGATGTTATTAGGTGAAGATAAATGATGATTTGTGAATTGTTGAGAAGGGGGAGTTAGTTTAAAAAATTGGTTAGAAATAATAGCTTGAATAATGTGAATGGTGTCATAAGATTTTGTGCCACCATTATTTATGGCAAGATGATTCTTGTTTTTTTGTCATAATATTTTTTTTCAACCATTATTTGTAGCAAGATGATTCTTTTTTTAAATATACAATGACCTATAGAAGGTTAGTGTGGATTAAATTGATGAATATGGAAATCTTGATGTTCTTCTTGGTCAATAGCCTCATTTAAGGTACATCAAGAGAGAGAGAGAGAGAGAGAGAGAGAGAGAGAGAGAGAGAGAGAGAGAGACTGCATGTTTGGACTTCATATTATAACTTTAGAAAAAGAGCATTAGTAAAGAAATGGAAAATATTATCATTAGCCATGTTATGTTTACATTTATTAGACAATGTTTTCCATCATTTAATGAAATCTTAGGTAGTTTCAATTTTAAGTTACTTATAATTGATAAAATGACCCTAGGTATTCTCGAGAAGATCACTAGTTTGGAAATCTTGGACTAGATAATTTACTAAATATTCTAAACTAGAAATAGAATAAGTTTTAAGTTGATTTTACCAATATAAAGCATCACTTATGATATTTTGGCTAATAGCTTGGTAGGAAAAAAGGTATTTAATTGTACCCAACATTTATATATATTTCCAATTGTTTTGAGATGAAGAGTAAGATTGGTTGACCCACTGTAAGAAATGGTAGGGCTGATACCTCCTATATGAATATTAACAATTTGAGATGTAATAGGCTCATTTTGAAGAAGCTTGATTATCTTGTTAAGAAGAGGAGGTTGAGGGATAAGATTACCACGACCATCCTAAAGAGGAGGTGGGGAAACATTTTGATTATGTTTGCCCCATAGCATCTATTGAGGGTGGGTTAGAAGATGGTTAAGGTAGTTTTGCATTTTCATTATTTGAGTTGCATTATTAGTTTTAAACTCATTCATTTGATTAAGAGTTTTTAATAAAAGTTCATGGGTTTGATTTGAATTTTTGGCATTGTTTGAATCATTATAATTAGAATTAGTGGCTTGGGTACCACTATGGGTGTTAACATGATCTTGAGAAAAACTGTTAGAATGTGAGGCACTAGTGTCAAAATTTTCTTGTGTGGAAAAATATCGAATAGTAAAGTGATGAGAAGAGGAAGCACTAGAGGCATTAATACCATGGGTATAAAATGATGCACTAGTGGAATAATTAAGGAGAGTGCATCTTGAAAGAGGACCACTAGATGTATAACCTACCATGTTAGTAGAGATACTAGACATGGAGGTAGAAGAGATCAAAGAAGAAGAAGTCATTATATGAGAAGGGTTCAAAATAAATGGAAGAGAATGAGAAATGAATAAACTAGTATCCCCAAATCCATGTGAGATTGTGGGAGAATGTGAATGAGGATATTTAGTTTCACCACTGATCATGAGATGGTAAATTGAAGAAGGATCATTTACTTGATGTTGAAGAAATTCAAAGATAAATAAGAGCATTTCAGGTGTATACTCTAATTTAGGTTGATCTTCAAGTGAGAAGAGAGGATTATGAAATGCGGTGGAATGAGCAACAGTCCCATAGTCAGTTGTGCAAGTAGATATATGAAAATTATTCTCACCCAAAATAAGATCCATAAGCTATTTATGGGAGACCTTATGAGGGTCTCTAAAACTCATCAAATCCATTGAATTCAACTTAGTAATGTGTTTAAATAATAATTTCATGATGAAGGAGAAGGGATAGATAAGGAAAAGGTGATACAAAAGTAAGGAAATAACAAGAGGTAGACAAGAGTATAGAGTCAATTAGGTTGACCTAATACTCAAAATAGGGTCTAAAAACTAAGAAAATAGGAATACAGAGTCAACAGGGTCAACCAAATTCTATAACCTAGGCAACAAGCAAGAAAAAAATATATAGAGTCAATAGGGTCGACCTTGTACTATTTCTTGAGAGGCAAAATAGAATACTATGTTAACAAGGTCGACCTAGTATTAGAGGTAGGGGAAATAGATAGTCTATAAGAGATTGTGTTGAGCAAAATAACTGTGTACTGAAACAAGAAAAAATTTGAAAGTACTTTTGAAATCAAGAAGTGAAAATAAGCATGCTATCAATTTGGTCAATGAGGATGGTCCAATTGAGGCACACAACATAAAACTTTGCACCAATGCTATTGAATGCATGCTTTTCGTATTAAAACATACAATTAAGCCAAGAGAAAGCAATTAACTTGGAAATTAAGTACTAAATAAATGGTCATATTGAATTTTATTAGATTATTAGAGTATGATTTTAAGTGTGATAGGAGGTTGGATTTAATGAATGAACTAGAAAGTGATCTATAGATGGTTTCAAGACATTTAGGTAGAAAGGGATAAATGTTTGGAATGGTACTAGCTTGATATTGGGGCCTGACCTTTTACTTCACATATTGTAGTGATAATGGTATCATGTGTTTTCTCAATATATGCCATTAACCACATTTTCATACTTGTCCAAAAAGTTAAATCATCTTCCCACTTGGTGTTGAAATCCAAGTATGTAGGCCTTGGGTAGAAAAATGTTTAAATGTGTTTTAAGATTTTTTGATGTGGTAGTGTGTACAATAAAATATAAAAATAGTATAACTAAATGTTATATTGAAAAACTAGCTAATTAGACTATGTGATCTATTCTAAGCATGCAAGCAACTGAAAATTAAAGTGTGAGCTAATTACTATCATATAAATGTTAATTATAAATTTGAAATATAGTACAATATTGGATTATATGAGAGTGTATGTAGAGATTATAGAATATATTAAAAAGTGTCTCTATTTTACTACTACAGTAAGTGTCTATCAAATAACTATGTTGACAGTGTTGACCTAATCTTCTAGATAGAAGATAGAATACAAAACTAGGTCGATAGAGTGGACCTAGTTTACTATATAGGGGTAGTTTTAAAGACTACAAAATTTTGAAAAATAACACTATAATGAATACCAAAAATGAAAGAGAAAGAGAGAAAGGAACCCATTCAATTTCTAAGTCACCCATCTATTGGTGCAAGGCCACTCAAGGATTGTAGAGAAAAGATGCACCTATGAGGTCATAGGTATTTCAAGTAGAAAATATATAGATGGTTCCCATCTAAATCTTAACCCAAGAAAGAAATGTAGGTTTACATAGTATAAAATTGATGATTCACACTTATATAAGGTTCTTAATGTATATCCATGCATAGGATTTTGAAGCACACAAGTCAAGAGGCACATGAGTTTAACATGTAGTCCTTGCAGTTTTAAATTGTGAAATAATTGAGGAGTGTAGGAGGAAGATATGAATCATGGATCCCTATGCCATCATGAAAAATATTACATCCATGCCCATAAATTTCATAATATGTAAACTTCTTTCTATCACAACCATGTGGCAACCTATCACTTGCTCAAGATACAGTTGCCCAAGATAAGCACAACCTTCCATGTGTCAAATCCACACTGATCCTACCCAATAATATAAAGGACTCGTCTGAGAGCCCATCAAGGTGACATGTATAAGTTTTATGGAGTTGTACTTGAGACTGATCAAGGATTCACCACTTGTTAAGTGGTTGATAATCATAAAGAGGGTCATTGGAGGTAGTTGATGAAGAATCAAGTCACAATCAAAGTGAGTAAATGTGATAATGACTATTTGGAATCAGGACTTGAGTACATGCCAATCTCTAAATATATCATGGAAATATTCCATTCCATTATGCACATGTATCTAAAATAGATCCTACTACCAACTTTAAATCCAGTCACCAAATAGACTTCAAGAGGCATGGCCATAGCAACAAAAAAGGATAAAATTCTACACCTGCCAACCCCAAGTTTCATATTTATTTTGAAAATAGGCTTGATCACTATAAAATCCTAGTTCTTTTACTATAAAAAACAATTACACATTTTAGCAACCTTACACTACTAAAATTGCCTTCCATGAGTATTTTTATTGGCTAGACCTTGCATGTTAATGATAATTAAGTTCACTTACATCTGTTATTTTGATGATCTATGGGATATTTATGTTTTTTGATTTATGTATGTGTGTAATTTTTTCCCCTCTCATTTATCATTCATCACTATCATCTCTTCAATGAACTCAACTCACTTTAATGCCATATTTAATGCTCAAAAGGGTCTATGTAGGCCTTGTCTATGGATAAACTTAATCCCTCTCAATACTGCACTGCATTCCCATATCTCTATGCAAAACACTTTATGAATTTATAGTGACTTGGTGGAAATTATGAGATAGTATCTTATTCTCAAAGGTTTGAATTGTGTTTATGGAAGTATGAGCATTTTCTCTATTTTGGGCATATCACCTTTTAATTTTAGTATCTCTTACCTTTTCCGTCCCTTTCCATCTAGGATCCTAGGATTATATTATCATTAGTTTACCTTTCTACTCTTTAATCCTATGCATTGGAGTTAAACTAGGTGCACTTAGAATTAAAAAAATCTATCCTACTTCAAGGGCTCATCCTAAAGAGTGTAAGGGTCCCACACCTTGGGGACGTTCCCATCATTGTGATAAGATAGATGATGATTTATTACATATATACAAAATAATACTTCCATTCCTAGCACTTTAGACTCTTGTGCCCTATATAGGGCCTTCATGCTCAACACCCTACCTCTAAGCTTCCTCATACTGTAGAGCATCTACAAGTGCATATTTTGAATGACAATAATTTTTGGAATGCTCGATAGGACCATTAATAAAAAAGATAAGGAATTGGTGTTGTCTTTAGATAATAACTCTATCAGACACTCAGTTAGATCACCTAGCAACTCTAAACATCTCTGGTCCATAAAGATCAACTACTTACCTACATGCCAAGAAGAACAAGATCATCTACGACAGGCATCAATTTCTATTTTAGTGAGCTTCTAGTGCCCTCAACAAGAAAGAGAATCAAAATATCTTTATCCCCTATTGAAATATGTATCATAATCCATTTGCCTCCTAGAGTGCAATATACACCTCTATTTGGAAAGTTTTACACAAGAAGGTAAGGTCTCTTCCCTATCTCATTCATGGTTGTGCACATGAATCAAGCATTTGTTCCTTTGAATGGAGGTAGTCCATTAGTCCTAGCATATTAAGATGATATTCTAGTGTCTACTCTCAAAATCTTATCCTATTTTATGAGCAAGAATTCAATCTCTTGTATGCATGATATTCAATATATTGTAGATATATGTTCAATGCACCATGTCACCTAAGATAACATCATAGTCAGGTTACTTTCTTCTTCCTTTAAGGGAAAATCCATTCAATGGTACCAAGGCTTGAGACCAAACTTCATTCATAGTTGGGATAAACATGGTGGAAAACTATGCAAGCAGTTCGAGGATTAAAGTGATCACTTGTCTCTAATAGAGTAGCTAACAACCATAAAGTGAGCCCCACATGAGATGATGGTCGATTTCAACTTTTGATTCTAAAGGGTCCTGGATAGAATTATATATTTATATAATCCATCTAACATTTCATTTCTATATTTTATAAAATTTATTAATAGTTATATAGTGGTGATGATTCAGTCCATGGGAGGCACAATCCTCCTTGATGCTTATGAAGTGGCAGTGCACACAGAAAATTACTTAATTCAAGTAGGCAAGCTTGTGTCTAGTGTCCCCATGCCTATATTTTTAGAACCTCTCCCTAATAAATTAACTACAAAACCTATGCTATCACATGTCCCTACTATAGTGATCCCACCTACTCCACCCATCATCTTTTCCAATAAATTGCATGAAATGAAGGTGTTATTGCAAACTTTTGGGAATGAACTAATTTCCTTCAAAAGGTATAAAGTGTAGTAGCCTTTAAATCATCAACCTTTCACTTAGTAATAGTAGTTAAATAGACATCCCTACTAGGGTGGTACTCAAACACAAAATCAAGTCACATACAATAGAATACCTTATGCATAAAATACTGATGTGGCTAACAACAAAGCCTTTGTTCCATTATAAAATAATATATCAAAGCATTCTAAATGGTTCTTCCCATGAAATCAACCACATAATCAATCTACGTACATCAACTAGATCTTGAACCAAGTGTTCATGGTTTAAATCATGCCTCATTTATAATAGAAAAAAATTAATGTAGCCCCATAAGAGGAGGGAATCTAAGCACTAATTTAACTACAAGAAGGTTTAAATATCATCAATTGGAAAGAAGAGGACTTTAGCTATGTGAATCAAATTAGCATACCTAGTGGAGGAATCATGCCAACCTCTTTCAACACAAGATTTAAAATAAAAGATATAGAAGAAGCTACACCAACCTCAACACCCTTGCCTTCAATACCCTAAGTCAATCATGTAGTTATGCAAGCCAAGGCACCTACATGACCTTTGAACCTAGAAAAGATAGTGTAGAAGGAGGGACCATCTCAAGTTAGTATGCCAACACTAGGAGAGGCCACTACTCTAAGTTCATAACCAAATGGATCTTAGGTTCCCTTTAACATAGTAGATAAGATTAAGAAAATAGACCTCAACGGCACAATGTGGGATGCGTTCACTATTATATCTTAATAGGCTTTGCTATAATATGTGCTAAAAGGCTTTTAGGAGTGTCAAACCCCCCAACTAATGCCCATTACCTCTACTAATCTCTTCTAGTTGAAAGTAAAATAAGAATAGGTGCAAAATACCAACAAGCCACCCCCATTCTATGATTTTTTAGTTGTAGGTCAACACCTGCTACATAATTTCATGATTAAATTTGGTAGAAAATAGCTTGATGATGCCCAAAAATATCATGGATACACTAGGAATTATGTATTACCCTATTCTAAAGGGAGAAGTCTTAATTGATGGCATGATGGTCAAATCAATATATATAATCAGGTATTTAAATCTAATGTTGCATGTACACCCAAGAATTTCCATTATGTAGGATATCACGGTCATCAACTTACCCCCTTACTTTGACATCTACCTCTCCCAAGACTTCACTGTAAAGGTGGGTGGATATTTGTCTTTAGATTGGTCACATATGATATTTAGTACTAGGTATAAGACCAAAGTGACTATCATGGTATAACCTACCTTTAAAATTCATGCTAAATCATGCACTCTAAACATGATGTTTGACCAAGATGAGAATCTGATTTTCTATGAGGCTGTGACATCACTTTAAAATATCTCAGATAATCTATTGGATAAATTAGAGTGTGAGCATTTTGATTGTGATCCATAAGATAATGTGAAGATAGTGTTGGGCATATATTTAATCATGGAATAAAATTCCATGCTACCTATGTTTATGAGAGCATGTGAGGAACCTAAAGGTACATGTTAATTATACTTTGATGTCTCCTAAATTAAGAATGGTGTAAGAGCTAGTGTCATGTTGCTCTCCACCCAAAATTAAAAATAATTTCATGCCTTCAAACTATAATTCACTTACATAAACAATACTATTGAGTACGAGGCACTAATTCAAGGCCTTTGGCTGGTGCAAAATAAAGGAATGAAGATAGTCCAAGTGTTGGGTGATAGTGACCTAGTTATCAACCAAGTTATAATGTAGAGCATGACTAAGAGCAATGAAAGCCTATAAACATAGAGTGTGAGATCTAATATAAGGCTTTTATACATTCAATATCATTTCCTAACCAAGATCATAAAATTTTAATGTGGATAGATTTCCTACTATAGGGGTGCAGTATAACATTACACATAACATAATGAAAGATTCTACACAACTCATCAAGCTCATGATCAAACTAATAGTTCCTAACAGTATGGAGAATTGGTAATTTTTGAAAGTGATTAGAAAATCATCAAATTCCTTTAGGATGAGGTATATTTTTGCACCATCAACCAAACATAGCTATGAGCCCAATACAAAGATCAAGTCATTCAATTGAAGGGAAACATGATGTCAAAGGGGTTAGTCACCCTAGAAAATATCTTTGACTCTAAATATCAATTTAAAGGAGAGAGGCATAGTATGATAGCCAAGGAAAATATCTTTGCACCCATGCTCATTTCAAAAGGAAAATCTCTTAAGGATGGAAAGGTTTGTTCCATGTTAGAGATTGAGTGTTTTATTCAACTCAATAGGAGATATGATGATATATTTACATGGAGCTACAAATAACTTAGATGCTTTGATCCGAAATTAACACAATATAGAATTGAGCTAGATCATGGTGCACAACCCATGCACAAAAATCAAAGGCCTGTTAATACAAATATGGAGCCATTGATGCATAAGGAGCTTTCCAAACTCATTAAGGCTAGTATATTACTTCCAATCAAACTTTCCTCATGGGTCACCAAATTGGTACCTATGCAAAAAAAATAAAGTAGAGATATGACTTTCCATGGACTTTAAGGGCTCAAACAAGGCTTCCCTCAAAGATCACTATCCTCTCTAGTCAATGGAGCAAATATTTAAAATGGTCATAGGAGTAGAGGTGTTTTCATTGATGGATGGTTATTTGGGCTATAACTAGATCCTTGTATAGGAGTGTGACCATTATAATACTAAGTTGATGACCAAGTGAGGAACCTTTACATACAAGAGCATGCCATTTAGTTTGATAAATATAGGTGTAACCTTCCAAAGAGCCATGGATTAACAATATCATCTTGGTTTACCTTGATGACATAATCATTTTCTCTAAGCATGTAGAGGATCATTTGGGTCATCTAGAATAGGTCTTTCAAAGATGCTATGAGTTTGGGATATCTCTAAACCCTAATAGATGTATATTCATAGTTCATGAAGGCACCCTCCTTGGGGACATTATTTATAAACAAGGGCTTAAAATTAATCTAGAGTGATTTAAATATATATCATCCCTTCCCCTTCCAATCTAAAATAAAAGTCTCTATAGATTTTTGGGAGAATCAAATTTATGAGAAGGTTTGTGCTTGGTTTCTCTATCCTAGTCATGCCTCTCACTATAATGTTAAATAAGAATGTTGTGTTTAGTTGGATGCATAAAGGTAAGAAAAGTTTCAAGGCCATAAATTGTGCCATTACACAAAATCTCACCTTGATATACCAAAACTATAGTAAGGATTTAATTCTTTACACATTCGATGGAGTTGAAGGCATCTTGGCAATCCTGATGCAATAAAACAAAGAACAATTAGATCAACCAATTGCTTTCTTCAGCCAAGTGTTGAAGGATTATAAGTTATGTTATATATTTGTATAAAAGCATACCCTTGTAGTTGTGAGAGTGCTAAATCAATTTAGGAATATTCTCTCCAATAATAAAATTTAACTTATGTTGGTGCATGCAAGTGTTAAGGAGTTCCTGCTCAGTAGGGACATCAATGAGAAAAGAGCTGGATGGATCACAAAGGTGATGAAGTACTATGTAGATATATAATTCACCAAACTGATGCAAGTAAAGGGACTCTATGAATAATTGGCTGAGGTATCAAAAATTGGGGATGTTGTAGTCCTAGTGTCATTTGAAGAGAATCATGAAAATGAAGAAATTATGATTAACTGGGCACATGATATGAAGATCTTCATCATAACATATATCCACTTGGCCTCGATAAAGCTAAGCATAGAAATTTTAGACTATAGTACATTCCTTATATTCTTATATATGATGCACATTTTTAGAGTGATTTGAATGGAGTTATCTTGAGGTGTGTAGAACCAGATCAAGCAATCAGAATTCTTCAAGAATTCCATGATGGCCCTATAGGAGACCATTATTTGCCTAAGAGCACTACCATGAAAATCATGGGATCTAGATATTATTAGATAAATACATTCAAATATGTGCACACACATGTGTGAAATTAAAATAAATGTGCCTTATTCATAGGAAATCAAAGGTTAGCATCCTTACCACTATGCCCAATTCAAGTAAATTATCTTTTTACACAATGGGGCCTAGATTTCATAAGAATGATTAACCCACTATTAATCAATGGGCACAAGATGATTCTCATAGAAACTAACTATTTCATGAGATGGATAGAAGTAGTTATGCTTAAGGAAGATAAGAGACATCCATACTCAACTTATATAAAGGTATTAAGTGATATTTGACATTCCCACCACCATTATCTATGATAACACACTAGATTTCCTTGGAACCAAGATCAGTGAGTGGTTCATCAAGCATAAAATCTACCTGATTACCTCATCAAACTATTACCCTCAAGGTAATGGTCTAGCCAAGCCCATGAAAAAGAACCTATTTTTTATCATAAAAAGGAATCGGGAGGATAGCTAGAGAGCTTGACACATGAAGCTCGAAACTACTCTTTGGGCTGATTGGATCACTCCCAAGAGAGTGATAGGAAAGATTCCTTTCATGTTAGTTCATGAAAAGGAAGAAAAATTACAAAAAACCCTCAATTTTCCTTCATTAGAACTCATGCATCAGTTGGAATTGCTTGAGAGTGATCCCACTGAGGTGATATTAGTTGAGATAATGTAGGTTGAATAAACTAGACTATAAGTTGTGTACACCATAAAGTTTCAATAGGCATAAATGAATAAGGTATTCAACAAGAAGGTTGGTGATAAGAGTTTATAGGTGGGAGACTTAGTGCTAAAATGGGATATAGATAGATTGAAAACTAGAAGGCACACCAATTTGATTTAATATGGAGTGGTCTATATACCATCACTAGTTGCAATCCATCCAATGCCTTCTAGCTTACCACAATGAATGGAGAAGAGCGAACTATCCCAGTCAATGGTAATCATCTCAAGAACTGTCTCTATTATGTCTTGTATAAATTGTAAATAAGTATAGTAGATGATTTTCATTTCCCAAAAGCACCTCACATACCTTATTTTAGGGTAGTTTTAATTCCTCTAAGTGCTTATGTGTAGTGTTTTCTTATCTTAGGTATTTTCCTCTAAGCACCTCTGGTGCAGTTCTTGTCTTTCTAGGTGAATCTTAACTCATTTAAAATCCAAAGATGCATAGCTAGTGCATTCATGAGAGAAAGAACCAACAGTCCAAAAGACTCCATGCCTAATGGATTGTTCAAAGGCTATTGGGTTCCTAATTACTAGGAAAGAAACCAACAAAGGTTTCCATAAGTGTTGAATTTTTATGTCACCCCAAAGTTAATGTAAGGCCACCCAAGGATTGAAGAGAAAGGATACAACTATGAGGTCCTAGTAATTTCAAGTATAAAATGCAACAACTCTAATATGGTATCAGAGCCACCCCGGTAATCGTGTGTCTAGTTATGCTAGTAGTTTATTCTAATATTCTTACTTTGCTTTCTTAGTATTTTTTTTGTTTAACTTAGTTGCATTTGAGAGTTTTGGTAGAGTTTCTTGAAAACTCATGCAAATCCATATGGAAATTTGTCAAAAAAAAATTACTTCTATTGAGTTTCATTCAGATCTCCCTTTAGATATCGGAGTTAAAATTTTCCAAAACATCTTGTATAGATCTGTTGTGGCTTTAGCAAAGGCAGTGGAATTCCTTTTTTTTTGGTCATTCTACAGGAAAAGAGAGATCTCTACACATCTAGTTTCTATTCTTGTATGCCACTTTCAGCTTGGGGCAGCTCTCAAGGAAGTGCATATGCATGTGGAGGTCCATGTGGGTATCTAGTAGGGTGAATAATGCATGGAGTAGGACTCCAGTAGGGTGAAATGGAGATGTATGGTGTCTAGTGCGTAGGTGCATAGTGAGGTAGTGATTAACACTACCTGTTGTGCATTGAAATTAAAACTCTATCTCTTTCCTGCTATGCATCAAAATTGAAACTTGTCTCTTCTCTTCTGTGATTGCCACTTGTCATTGTGCGTTGAGATCTATGAGGTTTGTAAATTTAATATCTTTTTTCTGTGCAAGAAAATTAGAACTATTTTTTTAAAATGGCGTTCCTTCCTTGTTTGGCATCCCATGTGGGCCATTAAATACTTGGCCTTCCATTTCATTCTATCTTTTACTTTATTATTTTATTTAAAATTGAATTGTCAAAAAAATTATTCAATTTGATTGAATATTAAGTATTTTAGACAATTTGATAATTTGGGGGTTTAAATTTAAACTTATATCTTCGCTTGTCGAAGACGAAGGGTGAGGCCTGGGTTGGCAGGAGGTCAATTACCCATCACAAATACATCCTTTGGATTCTTCGCTCTGTGCTGAGTCTAATGAGTGGTTGGAAGGCCACTTTCTCTCCCAAAACAAGCATTTTTAAAATATTTTAGTGTTATTTTTTGCAAAAACACTAGTTTACAAGAAATTGAACCTATAATATCTTGCAAATGGTAGCTCAGATTTAGGTGAAATTTTTTGAAAAAGTATTTGTATATCAATTATCCATAGTGTAGGCTTGTTGTTTGTTAAAAATGCACTAGTTTATAAAGTGCCTAAAATTTGGGTCTCTCGGGACGCATTTTCGGCTGAGTCTGACGTCCTGTTTGCTTAAAGTCTTGAACTAATTGCTCTAAGACAAATTATTAGCTAATCCTGATGCCTTTTGAGTGTGCACTTACATATTTGGGAGGGGCTCAACATTTTAGGGGGGTGTGATTGCTTTTTAGCACTTGCAATCTTTGCTTTCATTCTTCTTTTGGCATAAATTCATAACTTACAATCAACACAACTTCACCTAAATTCAGCTTAAAATGGATTCTTTTCAACTTATACCCCTAACACCCTTCAACTATCATGAATGGAAGGTTAAAATTTTAACCATTCTTATAAGCAAATTGTTGTATAGGATCACCATGGGTACTGAAGTAGAACCCAACACTGATGCTGAAAAGGTCAAGTGGTACAACCATAGTGATGAAGCCTATGGATTACTAAGTTTGTCCATGTCTCCAAAACTTATCTTACATTTAGAAACCACCAAGACTCCCAAAGACATGTGGGACACCTTAGAACTCTTATTTGGGAAGCTTAATGAGATGAGAGGTCATGAGCTTGAAAATGAACTCATAAGTCTAAGTCCTAACAACTTTGACACCCTACAAGACTTCTTCACTAAGTTTAAGGCCCTTAGATTGCAACTGAAAGAATGAAAGATAGAGAAGAAAGATGACCAACTCATCTTTTCTATTCTCACAAAGTTAGGTCCAAGGTATTTAGTCTTTGTCTCCACTTTCCATGTCACAAAAAGTGCCCTTGGCACTACATCGAAAATGCCTTATTTGGATTCATTCATTGCCGACTTGACTAGGGAGCAAGATAAGATAATTAAAATGGGCACAATGAAGTCTACTCAGCCCCAAGCTTTGATTCTTGGAAATGGTAAGGATAAGACTTCAGCAAAGGAGAAGAAAAAAAGAACAAAGACCAGGAGAAGAAGAAAGAAAATAACAATCCTGCTAAAAACAACACTGAGTCTTCCTCCTCCAATGATAAACTTAAGAAGGATAAGGTTAAGTGTGCCTATTGTAAAAAGATAGGGCATGATGAGAACAAATTCATAAAGAAACAAATAGATCACCTAACTCATGTTCTATAGAAGCACAACATAGGTGTTCTTGAGTCCATCAAGCAGAATTCATCTACCCAAGATTCTACCAAGGCAAAAGGCAAGGGTAAGGAGAAAGAAAAGGGAAAGGACCTTGTAGCTACTACAACTTCTTCAAAATCATGGGTCATTGATTAAAGTGTTTCTCACAACATGGGCTCTTCACTAGTTGAGGTTTCATCTTTAGAGCCTTGTAGCATGACTTCAATTAGTTTGGGTGATGACACATTAGTTTCTATTATAGGGAGAGGGTCAGATGAAATGGAAGGAGGAACATTCAATAATGTTCTAAGTGTTCCTTCTCTTTCAACCAATCTCCTATCAGTTTACCAAATCACTCACATTGGTCGGGGCATGAGAGTTGATTTTTCACCAGATTCAGTGGCTATAAGGGAATTGCATAGTGATACTACAATGGCAGTGGGTAGGGAAGATCACCAAGCCAAGTTATACACCTCACATTTTGCACCTGATTCTTCTCCAACAACATTTCTAACTCATTCAAATGGAGTTAGAAAACTATGGCATGAGTGGTTTGGCCACCTTAACTATCACTACCTTGAACAACTTTTCAAAAATGACATGTTCATTAGCTTGCCTCGTGTCCAATTTTCAAAAGGACTTTGTGAGGGGTGCTCCCTTGGGAAGCATCCCAAAGCAAAATTTGACAAACGAAAATCTTGGAGGGCTTCACAACATTTGGAGTTAGTCCATAGTGATGTATCAGGACCCTTCCCCAAACCATCTTTCACAAGGGCCAAGTACATCTTCACTTTCACTGATGATTTCTCTAGGTACAATTGGATATATTTTCTCAAACAAAAGTCTGAAGTGTTTGAAAATTTTAAATACTTCAAGGCTCTTGTTGAGAAAAAAAGTGAGAAATCCATCAAGGTTATTCTAACTAATAATGGAGGGGAGTATGTTAGCTTCAAGTTTGAGCAGTTTTGCACCATAGAGGGGATTAATTTTCAGCACATAGTCACTTATAGTCCTTCATAGAATGGGGTTATAGAACACAAAAATAGGTTCTTAAATGAGATGGGTAGCTATATGATTCACTCCAAATACTTAGCACCATAGTACTGGGCCAAAGCCATCAATTGTGCTTGCTACATTCAAAACAAGGTTCCTCACAAAGCTTTGAAAGGGATAACACCCTTTGAAGCTTGGCATAAAAGGAAACTTGATGTTGAGCACCTTAGGGTTTTTGGATCCCCAACCATGGCCCACATACCGAAGAAGAAACACAAATTTATGGAACATCAGTCCCAGATTTACATCTTTTTAGGATATCCAGATGGTATTAAGGGGTATCGCCTTCTAGACCCGATCACTCATGATTTGTTCATTGAGAGAAGTGTCCACCTTCAGGAGAGTCCTAGAGACTCAACACTTGGCACTTTGTCTCCCTCATAAAATCTACTTCATGATGATTCCTCATCAAATTCATATCATCCACAACAGGTTCTTGAGCTAGAGACAACTTCTTCTTCAAGTTCAAATAGCGAGGATAGTGATGCAAAGTCATCCACCTCTAGTCAGTAAGAGGATGAGGAGTTAGCACCTGACTCACCCACTTCCAGGCCACTTTGGGCAAAAAAGAGACTTGAGAGTGCTGACACTTGGGAAGGAGATCCCACAGATGACAAACATACTAGGGGAGATTTTCAGAGAGATCCACATGCCTTCTTTGATTCAGTTTTGGATCCATAGACTTTTTGAGAGGCATTGAGGGTACTTGAGTGGGATAGTGCTATGGAGGAAGAATATTCTTCCTTAATCAAAAATCACACTTGGTATTTGACTTCACTTCCTAAGGGAAAAAATATGGTTTGATGTAGGTGGATATATCAAACCAAGTTTGCAACATATGGGTCAGTTGATAAGTACAAGGCGCAATTGGTCACCAAGGGTTTCTCGTAGGTGGCAGGCATTGACTACTAAGAGACCTTTGCACCCATTAAAAAGATGACTTCTATCCAACTCACCTTGGCTATTGCCGCAACCCATGGTTGGGATGTGCACTGAATAGATTGAAGAGTGCCTTTCTTCATGGAAACCTAGAGGAGGAGATCTACATGGAGCAATTGCCAGGATTTGTTCAAGATTCTTCCTTAGTATGCAGACTTAGGAAATCTATCTATGGCCTCAAATAGGACCCCCATGCATGGTACGCCAAGATGGATTCCTTCCTTCTCATAGTGGGTTTCACTAGGTGCCATTTTGAACCCAATGTCTACTTCTTACGACAGGATGATTCACTCCTAATTTTGGTTCTATATGTTGATGACTTTTTGATCACTGAGAGTTCTTCATTGGCTATTACAGTAGTGACGACATCTATTCAAGATATATTTGACATGACAGACTTGGGTTTGTTGCACTACTTCCTTGGCATTGAGATCTCATAGTTAGATTCAAATATTTCTGTTGCACAGCCTAAGTATGCTCTTGATTTGTTGGCTCGGTTTCACATGGCTGATTGCAAGCCATCTTTGAGTCCCTTTCTATCAGAAGTCAAGCTTGAGGTTGACTGTTCTTCACCATTGGTTGATGCCACTCGATATCAACAACTTATTGGTAGTCTCATCTAATTGACTCACACCAGGCCTGACATATCATATATAGTGGGACTTATCTCTAGATTTATGTAGGAACCTCATGAGCTGCATTGGAAAGCAGCTAAGAGGATCTTGCATTACATACAAGGTTTAAATAGATATGGGATTTATTATAGATTTGGCATAGAGGTTGACTTGGTTGGATATATAGATTCAGACTGCGCTGGTATTCACAGACTCTCAAGTCCACTTCTAGTTACAGTTTCTCTCTAGGTTTTGGTCCTATCAGTTGGTCTAGCAAGAAGTAGAATGCTATTGCTATATCATCTAAAGAGGCAGAGTAAAGGGGAGTTGTTAATGCAGCTACTGAGGCTATTTGGCTTTAGGGGATACTTTCTAAGTTTGGCCTTCCTATCAGGCAGCCCACCATCATTTATTGTGACAACCAGAGTACCATTCAGATTTGTAGGAATCCAATTCAGCACTAGCAAACCAAGCACATAGAGATTCACATGCATTTCATTTAGGAGCTTATTCATAATCAGGTCATTGACTTGATATTTTACCAGTCTTCAGAGTAGGTTACAGACATATTCACCAAACCATTCACTAAGAGCAATTTCATTCATCTATGAGTTCTTGTTGGGGTGGGTTCCACATCTATAGTAGCATCATCTTTGAGTGGGGGCCACTAGCCTCTTCCTTTATTTTATGTCTCTCTTTTGGGGTGGGGAGTTTTTTCCTACAAGTTTTCTCCTTTTCTCTATCTTATGGGAGATTGCATTTATACATGGGTACCTCATCAGGCCTAGTTGCTGGAAGCCATTTTATACTTCCACACTGCTCACCTAAGTTGCACTTATGGGGGGGTATTAGTGTATGTATTTATTTTTCTGTATTGTTTAATTAGAGAAATTATATTTTTGTGCATACATGGAGTTTTCCTACATTCATGGTATAGGCTAGCTTTATGTGGAGATGTGTGTCATAGATGTGTCATAGGTGTCATAAGTAACTCCCTTGATGGGAGTTACTTCTCTAGTCTTAGCACTTTGTCACCACCTTTCATGGAGAAGTTATAGTCTATTCTTGGGGTGCCTTGACCACCTTTTGTGGAGGAGTTACTTACGTGCTCTCCTATATGTATTCTTCACTTTGGCCATCTCATGTTAATCATATATTGGGTTTTCTCCCATTTGTCTTGTGCAATTTATCTTCTTGTATAATTTCAAATTGCTTTAGCATCTATGTGATGTGCACTAGCTTCATCTCGTGTGATCACGTCTCCATTGCATTCACATTATCCAAATTCTAGCAACAACTCCGATATCTAATAACTCAAAAATATACTTAGTTTGTGAAATGAAAATACTATGCTCTTTCTAAGTTACCTCTATGCCTAGATATTAGTGGAGAAGTCCAAGATATGGAATCTCAAACCCATCTTTCAATTCCTTCTTCACAGACTTGTTATGGTTTTCATCATTACCTGTGATAAACAAGTCATCGACATAGAAAACAAGTATCACCATTTTCTTACCCTACAGTTGAAAATAAAGAGTATCATCAGATTGACTATGATTAAAACTAATGGATTTAAAGTATGAATCCATTTTCTCATACCAAGCCCTGGGGGCTTGTTTGAGCCCATACAAAGCTTTTATCAATTTACAAACTTTGTGTTCAACACCTACCTATTTAAAACCTTGAGGTTGTTTCATACATCTTGTAAATCATCATTTAAAAAATCACTTATAACATCTAATTGATGTACTTTCCAAACATGTTGTGCTACTAAGGCAAGTACCATATGAATAGTGTGCCATTTGGTAGTTGGTGAAAATGTTTCCTAATAGTCAATACCTTCTTATTGCACATATACTTTTGCAACAAGTCATGCCTTATGTTTATCAATTGAGCCATCTGATTTATACTTAGTCCTATAAACCCATTTACATCAAATGAGTTTAACATGTGGAAGAGGATCAACTAAAACCCATGTATTATTGCTAAATATGGCACCATACTCATTTTTAATTGCCTATTTTCAAACATGTTCAGTAGATGCCTCCTCAAAATTGGATGGCTCAGAGGAAGAAGTAGTAACAACCATAACATAGTTTACCTATTTTTGAGAATTCCTAGGCCCTGTTAAACCAACTTCATCTATTTTCAAGTTATAAAAAGTACTTTGAGCCCATTTTGGATACTTAGACAAATTATTCAAATCAGGGACTCCATAATTCTCATTATGTGCATCATTAGAAGGTGGACTTAGATAATTTTCAATAATTTATAAGTCATCAACCTATGAACTTGTAGATGAAGGAGAGGAAAGTGAAGGAATTTGAGTTTCATACCACAACTTCGAAGTGTTTTTCCCATTATTCAAACCCTTATCTCTTTTTTAATTTTTCCTCTCTAATCTATCAAGTTGAGAATCAATCTCTGTAGTGTTCATAGTCCCAAACTCATCAAATATTACATCTCGACTCACTATGAATTTTCCTATATCCTATGAAAGCAAATGAAACCCCTTTTTATCTTCATAATAACCAAGAAAGATGCAATTTAGACTTCATGGTTCCAACTTAGTTCTATGTATAATAGGAACCAAAGCAAAACAAAGACATCTGAACACTTTCAAGTGTTTAACTTTGGGTTTAAACCCATACCATGCCTCATATGGAGTTTGTCCCAGAAGTGCAACTGTGGGGGACCTGTTTCTCAAATACACTGTAGTACCAATGGCTTCTGCCCAAAAATTATCATCAAGATATTTATAGTTCAAAATGTCACGTGTTGTGCCCTCTAAAGTTCTATTCATCTATTCAGATAATCCATTTTGTTGTGGAGTATAAGCATTACTATAATTTTGATGAATTCCATGTTCTTGACAATAATCTAAAAATTAATTTGAGGTATACTCACCTCCATTATCTGAATGAAGAGTGACAAAATGTGAACCTATTTATTTTTCAACCTAGTGTAACCAATCAATAAACTTAGCAAAAACTTTAGATTTGTTTTTCATAAAAAATACCCAAGTCATCTACAAAAAGTCATCAATAAACAAGACAAAGTATCTATACCCACCAATGGATGACTTTTTCATGTCACATACATCACTATGAACTAACTATGAACATCTATTAGCTCTCCAAGATGACTGTTTAGGAATTTTTTCCCAATTTCATTTGCCCAAAACATATGACTCACAAAGAATACTATCTTTGCAAAAAGTGGGCAACCCACTCACCATACCATATCTTTTTAAATCCACTAAAGAGTGGATATTCAAATATCCATAGCAGAGATGCCATAATCTCTATGTAGACATAGTACCTATACATGTGTCAAGAACTATCGCAAGTTCTATAGTCGGAGGAAGCACTTTACAATGTAATCTAACCAAGTTTCCATCTTCATATCTTGTATACATTGTTTTTTAATCATCCTTCACTGAATTGATGTAAATGAGCCCATTTTCAAGAACAATTTGATAACCTTTCTTTAGAATAGTTACCAAATAAATTAAGTATTTCTTTAATGTGAGAACATACCAAACATCCTCCAAGTATTTTATAGACCCATTAGGAAGAAGAATTTGAATAGATCCAAGTCCTAGTGGTGTATGCATAGATTTATCTACTAAGGCAACTAGATAGAGAGAAGCTTCATTGAAAGACCAAAGGAAATCTCTCCTAAATGTCATGTGTTTTGTTGCTCCTATGTCTAAAACCTATACATATATGATCTCATCTCTAGCCTCATATACAATATAATCAATGTGCCCCAAAGTAGTGAATACAGATTCATGGGTAACATTACTAGACTCATCATAGTCATGATTGGCATACTGAGTAGAGTTAGACTTAGTCACTTTTTGTGGCCTCTAAATTTTATCAAAAGGAATCCTACATTATGAAGCAATGTGACCAAAGTTTCCACATCTATGACACTGAATGTCTGATCTACCTCAACCTCTACCCCTATATGAGTTGTGACTATGTACTTGATCACTTGTTTCATGTGAATGTGATTAGTTAGATTGTTGATTATTTGGATGACCCCTACCTCTATTTTGATATCTACCTCCTCTATAACCTCGACCCCCTCTATAACTATTTCCTCTATTGTTTTGATGCCCATATGAAGATGAACTAGGCTTTGACTCTAAAACATGGGCTTCTTCAATTTTATTAGATTTATTGGGTAGAGAGAGGTCATGTTGGATGATCAACTCAACCAAATTATCAAAGGTGATGCTTGTGATCTTGTCATAGACATGAAACATTTCAAAAAAATTCATATAGGACCCTGGTAGTCCTTTCAGAGCAGCAATGACTATGAGGTCATCATCTAGTTTTCCAAAACCAACCTTAGTGTACTCAGTACTGATATTTTTCAACTTATACATATATTTTCCCATATCCCAATCTTCATCTGATGACAAATTAAACAACTACATATGAATATCTATCTTCTTATACTTGAGTTTCTTATCATACAAATCTGACAATGTTATTTGTGCAGTTTAACTATGAGGAGAATTTTCAATATGAACATAAGTATCATGAGTAAAATAAAATTCATTGAGAGATAAGGCCTTAGAATCACTCAAATTGAATATATCTAATTTATCCGGTTCTATTGGCAATGTGAGATTTTCATTCTTGATAATATCCCATAACTCATTAAAAACTAGTGAAGCCTCCATCAATCATTTCCAATCAGAATAATTGGAAATTGTTAATGTATCACCATCTAAAATAAAATTTTGAATCTTCAACATATTGAAATAAAATCAAGTGCAGTAGAGAAAAGTGGAAAAAAATGCAAAAGAGATGAAACAAATATCACACTCACTGCGCAAGACATTGCTTCTACGGAGTTTTTCACTTAACCTCTACGTAGAGCATAAAAGAAAAATAAGAATTTTTTGATGGATTTTGCACTTAACCTCACCAAAAATTAATGATTACACCCTTATTTCACCAAATTACAACCTTATTCCACCAATTACACCCTTATATCACCACAACAATGTAAAAGAAATAAAATTGAATTCCCCCTTTTTCTATTTTAAAACAACACAATACAATAAGTATGCATTTTAAAACTTTCAAGGCATACAAAAGGCATATTTAAAAAGGATTATTACTTTTATTAAAAAGTATATTCTTAATCAAAAGAAAAACTTCTTCCAATAGAAGGGATTTGACCTTGACCTCCTCCTTGTAAGCTTCTTTACAAAATAAGCTTAACCAATTGCTCTAAGATCATTTTCAAAATATGATACTTATAAATTTCTACGTATTCGAGATTTTGTGTATGAGGAAAAACAAAATAAAATTTACATGTGTAAATAAATTAAAACTTATTCCCTTTTCAGTCGTCTTAACCAAGCTTCCTCATGTGGGACCCATCCAAAGCAAATATTTGAATCCAAACTTTAGAAACATGAAAAAATATATATCCCTGAGTTCAAACCTATGCCATGTTTGCCTGGGACGCTATGGCTGCTCTTGGAAATTTCTGTACACCTGCTCTCACTGTTGGAGGCCATAAAAATCCATATAGGCAGGATAAAAATGAATTTGGCTAAGATTTTATAAATTTATGAAGTAGTTTTTTCTAGGAATTATATCAAATTACAGCCAGGGCATTGGAAGGCTAAACAATAGGCCGTAAAACTCAAATTTTTTGCATATTTTTCATTGAGAATGCAAAAATAGGGGTTTTAACAAGATTTGTAGGTGTTTTTGGATTCAAGAGGGCTGAGCTGAATGCAAATAACAATGGAAGCCATGAATGAAAATTATAAAGGTTTTTCACAAGTAAACAGGCCGTACAAGTCCATTTTTGAAAAAAATAAATGAATTTAATAACATTTAAATGCTAAAAAAACTCATTTTTTAAGCTGGATGAGGAGTTTAAACACAATAAAATGGAGTATCAAATGGCCAAAATGACCATATTGTGGTATATGAGAAATACACAGGTTTAAATGTAAAAAACTAAATTTAAAAATTAAAATTTTAATAATTTTTCAAACATTTAAACTAATAAAATATTTTCATTATATGGCATACCTTATTTCATGCCATTGAATTCATGTGAATTTGACTTTTCACCTTGCCTTCCTTTCAAATTCACCAATGCTCCCAAAATTTACTGTGCTAGATAAAACCATGCTCTGATACCACTGATAGCTCCTTGCACAAATAGATTGAACCTTGTCCCCACTTAGTGTAAGTGCACAAGTATTTTATTAATATTTGAAAAAAAGAAGTACATTAGGGTGCCTTTACTCTGTTAACCCTTTTACATTGCAAACATTGATTTATATAATTTTTACCAATGACCAGTAAAAACAACTAATCCTATAACCAACTATTTATAGGAAAACAACCTGTAAGGTAGTTTTAATTAATAAATACAAAACATGAAAACTACCTAAAATTAAAACTAACTTCATTTTATGGGGGTGTCTTTACTAAAAGATGCATTCCCCATTAACACTAATATTCATTAACCTACCAAAAAATCTAACCTAATGTTAAGACTTTGGAACAAGTCCTAACAAACCCCCCTATGATCCAAAGTCAGGTCTTTGGACACATACCAAGCATTTTTCTAAATTTATCAAATTTGATTCTGTGAATGGGTTTTGTGAAGATGTTTGTTGTCTGATCGGTAGTTGGGCAATATATTAGATCAAGAGATTTTTTTGCCATCAGCGTTCGCACATAATGGTATTTTACATCCATATGTTTTTTTTGGCATGAAACAGAAGATTCTTGGACATCTTGATTGCACTTTGATTATAAATGTATAACTGTGTAGGAGCAAACTGAGAAACCTAAAGATATTCAAGAATACGACAAAGGTAAACAATTTTTATGGAAGCATTCCATGCTACAATATACTCTAATTATACTGATGAATATTCCATTGTATCCTACTTCTTACAACACCAAGTAATGGTAGTTGAAGCCATATGCATAGTGTATCTTATGGTTGACACTCTGTCATCCACACATCCACCAAAATCTCCATCGCAATATCCAATAAGTTTTAAGTTCTTGTTATGGCGGTATTCAAGGCCATATGTTTTCATTCCCTAAAGGTAAAAATGTACTCATTTTGTTGCATGCCAATGAATTTCTCTAGGCTCATGCATAAACCTAGATAAAATTCCAACTAAAATTGAAATATCAGGCCTAGTAGTCATCAAGTTTATCAAACCTTAAACCAATTGTTTGTATGTGGTGCCATCAAAAAAGGCACTGTTATCATCCTTAGACAATTTAAAATTACTTTCCATGGGAGTGAGGGTAGGTTTGCAATCACTCATGCCAAACCTATCTAATAACTCAAAAATATACTTAGTTTGTGAAATGAAAATACTATGCTCTTTCTGAGTTACCTCTATGCCTAGATAGTAGTGAAGAAGTCTAAGATCTATCATCTCAAACCCATCTTTTAATTCCTTCTTCACAGACTTGTTATGGTTTTCATCATTACTTGTGATAAACAATTCATCGACATAGAGAACAAGTATCACCATTTTCTTACCCTGCACTCAAAAATAGAGAGTATCATCAGATTCACTATGATGAAAACTAATGGATTTCAAGTATGAATCCAATTTCTCATACAAAGCCCTGGGTGCCTATTTGATCCCATACAAATCTTTTATCAATTTACACACTTTGTGTTCATCACCCACCTATTCAAAACCCTGAGGTTGTTTCATATACACTTCTTCTTGTAAATCACCATTTGAAAAAGCAATTTTAACACCTAATTGATGTACTTTCCAACCATTTTGTACTGCTAAGGCAAGTACCATACGAATAGTGTGCCATTTAAAAGTTGGTGAAAATGTTTCCTCATAGTTAATACCTGCACTTTTATGCATATCCTTTTGCAACAAGTCATGCCTTATGTTTATCAATGGAGCCATCTGATTTATACTTATTCCCATAAACCCATTTACATCTAATGGGTTTAACATGTGGAGGAGGATCAAATAAAACCCATGTATTATTGCTAAGTACGGCATCATACTCATTTTTCATTGCTTGTTGCCAAACATGTTCAGTAGATGCCTCCTCAAAAGTGGATGGCTCAGAGGAATAAGTAGTAACAACCATAGCATAGTTTACCTATTTTAGAGAATTCTTGGACCCTATTAAACCAAATTCATCTGCTTTCAAGTTATAAAAAGTACATTGAGCCCATTTTGGATACTAAGACAAATTATTCAAATTAGGGACTCTAGAATTCTCATTATGTGAATCATTTGAAGGGGGACTTAGAGAATTTTCAACAATTTCTAAGTCATCAACCTATGAACTTGTAGATGAAGGAGAGGAAAGTGAAGGAATTTGAGTTTCATACCATAACTTTGAAGAGTTGTCCCCATTATTCAAACTGTTATCTCTTTTTGTATTTTTCCTCTCTAATCTATCAAGTTGAGAATCAATCTCTATAGTGTTCATAGTTCCAAACTCATCAAATATTACATCTCGACTCACTATGAATCTTCCTATATACTATCTAAGCAAATGAAACCCCTTTTAATCTTCAGATCAACCAAGAAAGATGCATTTTTGACTTCGTGGTTCCAACTTAGTTCTTTGTTTAATAGGAACCAAAGCAAAACAAAGACATCCAAACACTTTCAAGTGTTTAACTTTGGGTTTAAAACCATACCATGCCTCATATGGAGTTGCCCCAAAAGTGCAACTTTGGGGAACCTATTTCTCAAATACACTCCAGTACCAATGGCTTCTACCCAAAACTTATCATCAAGCTATTTATAGTGAAACATGGCACGTGTTGTGCACTCTAAAGTTCTATTCATCTATTTAGATACTGCATTTTGCTATGGAGTATAAGCATTACTATATTGTCAATGAATTCAATGTTCTTGACAATAATCTAAAAATTCATTTTAGGTATACTCACCTCCATTATCTGAATGAAGAGTGATCAAATGTGAACCTGTTTCTTTTTCAACTAAGTGTAACCAATCAATAAACTTAGTGAAGACTTCAGATTTGTTTTTCATAAAAAATATCCAAGTCATTTGAGAAAAGTCATCAATGAACAAGACAAAGTATCTACACCCACCAATGGATGACTTTTTCATGTCACATACATCACTATGAACTAATTGTAAACATGTATTAGCTCTCCAAGATGACTATTTAGGAAAATTTTCCCAATTTTGTTTGCCCAAAACACATGACTCACAAATAATACTATCTTTGTGAAAAGTGGGCAACCCACTCACCATACCATATCTCTGTAAATCAACAAATGAGTGGATATTCAAATGTCCATAGCGGAGATGCCATAACCAATGTGTAGACATGGTACCTATACCTATGTCAACAAATGCCGCAAGTTCTATAGTGGGAGGAAGCACTTTACAATGTAATCTAACCAAGTTTCCAACTTCATATTCTGTATACATTGTTTTATAATCATCATTCAATAAATTGATGTAAATGATCCCATTTTCAAGCACAATTTGATAACTCTTTCAAATAGTTTCCCAAGAAATTAAGTGTTTCTTCAATGTGGGAACATACCAAACATCCTCCAAGTATTTTATAGACCCATTAGGAAGAAGAATCCAAATAGATCCAAGTCCTAGCAGTGTATGCATAGAATTATTTTTTAAGTTAACTGAAGAGAGAGAAGCTTCCTTGAAAGACTAAAATAAATCTCTCCTAAATGTCATGTGTTTGGTTGCTCCTGTGTCTAAAACCCATACATCTGTGAGCTCATCTCTAGCCTCATATTCAATATAATCAATGTGCCCCAAAGTAGTGAATAAAGATTCATGGTCAACATCACTAGACTCATCATAGTCATGAGTGGCATACTGAGCAGAGTTAGAATTAGTCACTTTTTATGGCCTCTAAATTTTATTAAAAGGAATCATACATTGTGAGGAAATGTGACCAAAGTAGTGAATATAGATTCATGGGCAACATCACTAGACTCATCATAGTCATGATCAATATACTGAGTAGAGTTAGACTTAGTCACTTTTTATGGCCTCTAAATTTTATTAAAAGGAATCCTACATTGTGAGGAAATGTGACCAAATTTTCCACATCAATGACACTGAATGTCTGATCTACCTCGACCTCTACCCCTTTATGAGTTGTGACCATGTCCTTGATCACTTGTTTCATGTGAATTTGATTAGTTATATTGTTGATTATTTGAATGATCCCTACCTCTTTTTTGATATATGCCTCCTCTATAACCTCAACCCCCTCTATAACTATTTCCTCTATTGTTTTGATGCCTAGATGAAGATGAACTAGGCTTTGACTCTAAAATATGGGCTTCTTCAATTTTTTTGGATTTCTTCGGTAGAGAGAGGTCATGTTGGATGAAAAACTCAACCAACTTATCAAAGGTGATGCTTGTGATCTTGTTAGAGACATGTAACATTTCAACAAAATTCCTAAAGGACCCTAGTAGTCCTTTCAAAGTAGCAGTGACTATGAGGTCATCATCTAGTTTTCCAAAAGCAGCTTTAGTGTTCTTAGTAGTGATATTTTTCAACTTAGACATATATTTTACCATAACCCCATATTTATCTAATGACAAAGTAAACAACTACATATGAATATCTATCTTCTTATCCTTGGGTTTCTTATCATACAAATCTGATAATGTTTTCCATGCAGTGTAACTATGAGGAGAATTTTCAATATGAACATAAGTATCATGAGTACAATAGCATTTAATGAGAGATAAGGCCATAGAATCACTCAAATTGAATACATCTAATTTAGCCTATTCTATTAGCAATGTGGGATTTTCATTCTTGGTAATATCTCATAACTCATTAAAAACTAGTGAAGCCTCCATCATTCATTTCCAATCAGAATAATTACAAATTATTAATCTACCACCATCTGAAAGTAAATTTTGAATCTTAAACATCTTAAAATAAGAGCAAGTGCAATAGAGAAAAGTGTGAGAAAATGTAAAAGAGATGAAACAAATATCACACTCACTACACAAGACACTTCTTCTACGTAGTTTTTCACTTAATCTCTGCGTAGAACATAAAAGAAAAACAAGAATTTTTTGATGGCTTTTTCACTTATCCTCACCAAAAATCAATGATTACACCCTTATGTCACCAAATTAAAACCTTACTCTACCAATTACACCCTTATATCACCACAATAATGTAAAAGAAATAGAATTAAATTCCCCCTTTTTTGATTTTAAAACAACACAATACAATAAGTATGCATTTTATAACTTTCAAGGCATACAAAAAAGTAGATTTAAAAGGGAATATTCCTTTTACAAAAAAGTATATTCTAAATAAAAAGAAAAACTTCTTCCAAAAGAAGGGATTTGATCCCTTGCCCTCCTCCTTGCAAGCTTCTTTACAAAATAAGCTTAACCAATTGCTCTAAGAGCATTTTCAAAATATGATACTAAAAAATTTATACTTATTCTAGATTTTGTCTATGAGGGAAAATAAAAAATAATTTACATGTGTAAATACATTCAAACTTTTTCCCTTTTTAGTATTCTCAACCAAGCTTCCTCATGTGGGACCCATCCAAAGCAAATATTTGAATACAAACTTTAGAAACATGAACAAATATATATCCTTGAGTTCAAACCTATGCCATGTTTGCCTAGGACACCCGGGCTACTCTTGGAAATTTTTCTACACCTGATCTCAATGTTGGAAGCTATACAAATCCGTGCAAGTAGGATAAAAATTAATTAGGTTAAGATTTTACAAATTTTTTAAGTAGGTTTTGTTAAGAATGATATCAAATTATATCCAAGGCACTGGAAGGCCATACCATAGGCCGTACAACTCAAATTTTTTCTAGATTTTTCATTGAGGATGCAAAGATAGGGGTTTTAAAAATATTTGTAGGTGTTTTTGGATTCAAGAGGGATGAGATGAATGCAAATAATAATGGCAGCCATGAATGAAAATTATATAGGTTTTTCACAAGTAAACAGGCTTTACAAGCCCATTTTTGAAAAAAATAATGAATATAATAACATCCAAATTTTAAAAAATTCATTTTTTATGCCAGATGAGGAGTTTGAACACAATAAAATGGAGTATCAAATGGCCAAAATGACTAGATTGTGGTATATGAGAAATACACAGGTTTAAATGTAAAAAAATTGAAAAATTAAAATTTTAATAATTTTTCAAACATTTAAACCAATAAAATATTTTCATTATATGGCATAACTTATTTCATGCCATTGAATTCATGTGAATTTGACTTTCACCTTGCCTTCCTTTCAAATTCATCAATGCTCTGAAAATTCACCGTGCTGGATAAAACCATGCTCTGATACCACTGATAAATCCTTACACAAATAGATTAAACCTTGTCCCCGCTTAGTGCAAGTGCATAATTATTTTATTAATATTTGAAAAAAACAAGTACATAAGGGTGACTTTACTCCATTAACCATTTTACATTGCAAACATTGATTTATATAGTTTTTATCAATGATCAGTAAAAATAACTAATCCTATAACCAACTATTTATGGGAAAAAAACCTGTAAGGTAGTTCTAATTAATAAATACAAAACATGAAAGCTACCTAAAATTAAAACTAAGTAACTTTATTTTATGGGGGTGTCTTTAGTAAAATATGCATGCCCCATTAACAATAATATTTATTAACCTAAAAAAAATCTAACCTAATGTTAAGACTTTGGAACAAGTCCTAACAAGGTATACATAATATAATAGTGATGATTCATGCTTATATAAGGTTTTTGATGAACATTAATACATAATATTTTGAAGCACATAAGTCAAGAGGTGCATGAGTTTAGAATGCAGTTCTTAGGGTTCTAAATGATGAAGTAAATAAGGAATTTAGGAGGCATATATGAATCATGGAACCTAAAACCTATAGGAAAAATCTTACATCTACACCCATGAATTGTATAATGTGCAAACTTCCTTCCATCATTGCCATGTGGTATCCTAACACCTACTAAAGATACAAAGAGATTCTTATTTGGCCATAATAAGCATCATCCTTCCACATGTCACATCTGCATTGATCCTACCAAATAATCTAAAAGACTCCTTTATGAGCCCATTAAGGCAACACATATCATATTTGTAGAGCTTTACTCAACATTAATCAAGAAATCACCACTTCCCAACTGGTTGTCAATCATAAAGAGGGTTATTAGAGGAATTTGAGGAGGAATCAAGGCACAATTAGAGAGAGTGAATGTGATAGTAGTTATCTGTCATCAGGACTTGAGCGCACGCTACTCTTTGACTCTATTAGTGAAATATTCCATTCCCCTATACATGTGTATCTAGAGGAGACCCTGCCACCAACTTTAAATCTAGTCACTAGACGGACTTCAAGAGGCATGTTCATAACATAGTAAAAGGATTAAATGCTACACTTGCCACCCCAAAGTGTTGTATTTAATGTAAAAATAGGATTGATCACTATAAAATCTTGGTTCTCTCAATGCAAGAAGTGTCAAAAGATTTTATCAACCTTACAGTACTAAAATTACCCTCCATGAGCACTTGTATTGACTAGACATTGCATGTTAATGAGAATTAAGTTCACCTCCTTCTGTTATTCTGATGATCGATGTGTTATTTATGTTTTTTTATTTCTATCTATGTGTAATTTTCACCCTTCTCATTTATCATTCATCCCCAACACCTCTTCATTAAACTCAAAACTCACTTATAGGTCATATCTTGTACATACAAGGGTATGCATAGGCCTTGTTTATGGATAATTTTCATCCCTCTCAATGTTGCACTACATTCATGTGCTTATATGTAAAACACTTTTGCATTTGGAGTGACTTGGAGAAAACTGTGAGATATTTTCTTGTTCTCATAAGTTTATATTATGTTTATAATAGTAGGAGTGCTCTCTCTATTTTGGGCACATCGCCTTTTACATTTAGCATCTCTTACTTTTTCCCTCCCTTTTCCATCCAAGATCCTAAGTTTAAATTTTCATTAGTTTACCTTTCTTTTCTTTAGGCCTGCACACTATTCTTAAACTAGGTGCACTTAAAATAGAAGAAATATATCCTACTCTAGAGGCTCATCCCAAATAGTGTAAGGGTCCCATGCCTTGATGCTCATACACATAGCTGTACAATAATACATCTGTGTTTAGTGCCATAGACTCTTGTAGCCTATGTAAGGCCTTCACACTCAATGCCCCACCACCAATATTCACCACAACATAGAGCATCCATCGATGTACATTTCAAATGACAAAAAAACCTTGGTGGCTTGGAAGATGTAGAAGAAAGTGAAATTGTTGTTGAAGTGCTTTTATTTATACTTCTAAATTATGCCAATTATGTCAACTAGGTCAACCTAATTCTATAGTTCCCTATTTTATGAAAATTATGAAGAGTATGATTCTGACATTATTGACTTAGTATGTTTTCTATAATTTTGGAAGTATAATATGTCAACAGGGTCAGCTTAGTATCCTAACACTATCAACCCAGTATAAAACATATAGAAAAATAATAAGTAAAATTATAAAATAAATGAAAAACATGAAATAAAACCTACAAGGGTTAGATTCACATTAGGTTCACCAGAATGTATGCAATCATAAATTCATCATGTCTATAAATCAATCCTAAGTTACAGAAGATAGATAATACTTACACTTATGAATTGAGATACTCTAGATAATTAGGAACATCACCAATATTGGGATCCACTATACACAATTAGGGGATCTCTTACCATAATAAACAATGTTATGGAGGGTTCCAAAGACTCAGTTAAGCACAATCATATAATAAACCTAACTAAGCCTTATGTTTTCATATCTCACTAAACTAGTAACAAGTAAATTAAAGTCTAATCCAGTGCTCACCAAAGCTTGTGGCATAAAGTGGGGGTAAAGAATAAAAAAATTAAACATGAATAAGTGACATATACTTATGATAATGTATATAGGATCCTAATTCATGGAAGAGAAGTAAAAATTCATATTTATCTATTCTTATAAATGAGGAACAAAGTTAGGAATACTTAACTTGAAGATGAACCCGTCAAGCCTCAAACTCTCCCTTGGCCAAGGTTTTTTGTAAGAGGTTGTTGTGGTATATAGGGATGAAAATGATAAATTAGATCTAGACTACACAACCTATTAATATATCTAAAAGAGTTATACATGAGACGAGTCATGTATCTCAAAATAAAGTATAAAACCATGAGCTTGTTCCTCAGGTAGAATGGTGGATAAGTAGATACATAATAGCTTTTACTTCTTATTTTCTTCTCTAAATAATGGAAAGATGATCTTGTATATATAGGAAGATTTAACCCTAATCCCTTATAAAAAATTTTGAATGATAGGGTTGACCTAATTCACCTAGTATATTTATGGACAAAAATTCACTAGGTCACAGGCTAGGTCTACCAAGATCCAACATAGATCGTACATGAATTTTACCCAAAATAATATAGGGTTAACCCAGTCGACCTAGTATATAAAATATTAAAAAGGGGTTTAAGGCTAATAAAAAGGTGTCAAAATGTAGGAAATGACTAAGAAGTTTAAAAATAGAGAAGAATAAGATTAGGCATATGGTTTCTAGGAGACAAGTGTGTAGATAACAAGTGGCAAAATGGATAACAATCTTATGGAGCACAAATGGTCTGCCCACCCCTTTCATGGTGTACCCCTTAGGGCATGCACTCAGAGAGATTGAGACTTGATGGGTTCATAAAATATAGAGGGTGTAAGTAATTGATAAAAATTTGAAAATATTATGTGTATATGAAAGGAATCCTAGGTCTAGAAAACCCTCTCAAAATTTCCTTTTCGAGCTATGGATTTAAATCATTTTGACTTCTAAACTGATCTCACACTTAATCTATGGAATGTTATTTTGGAGATGAAGGGTGGTATGGTTTCTAAGAGACTTTTGGTGGAGATGGAGGCCATTTTTGACTCCACATGTCTTGATCTTCCTCCTCATGTCCTCTGTATTGTATTGATGAGCCTACACTAATATCACTGATATCTTCTTATCTCTCACCCTTATCCATACCTAGAATTCATCCATCGCATTCAAGAAAACTTGATCATGGTCATAGGTTTGGTGACCATAAGAAACATGTACTTTCTTACTTTCTAGTATTGTTTTCAAATAAAGCCTTATCCTTTTCCTATGGTCTCATTCCCTAAATAGTGCCAACTACAATTTTTACGTTATCTTAGGTTTACCAGATGATATAAAATGTTACCTAGTCATGTACTAGTGCTTCCCAATGCTATACGGTGTTTTGAAATAATAGGCCATATGTTTCTAATTGATTTTTTCAGCAATTTTGTTGAAAACTTGATAAACTATCTCTTGTTGAGAATTGTAATTAAGAACATGGTGAGGTAGCACCAAAGGGGTAGTCCTAGTACCCTTTACTGAGATGATAGTCACATGTATGTACATCTAGTAATCACCTATCTTGGTGATTGTCTTTGATATGTTGTCATACAATCTATGCATTGAAGTACCTTGATATCCTTATATATAAGAGGGTATACCTCATTGCTTATTCTTTTAATGTAATTTTTGTACCTATAAATAAAGATGGAGGAGAAATCCTTTTTAACCATGTTCCTTAAATACTATATTGATGGTTACCAATCTTTGCCATAGGGATTTTATATAGTAGCCATGATTGCATCCATTAGATAAGACATCATGTAAAAATTCCCATCCTCAGGTCTCCTATCGAGGTAGATAATTTGTTATTTCAATCTTGTACTTATAATGTCTCCCAATGCTTCCAATTTTTTGGTGGTCAATATTATGTTCAATAGTAGCACCCACTCAACCTAGACATAATAAATTCTTAGGAATCCATATTATTTATTCAATAGTGCCATTACAATGGTAATTCTAGGTCTTAAATTAATAATACAACTAGTGTAAATTACTCCCTTGGGATTTATTCTTTGGCTCTGTACCAGCCATTACATTAGATTCCCATCCATGGTATTATGTTCAAGCCACACATTGGATGATATTTGATTGTAGGTAGTTTCATAGAGAGTAATCTTAAGATACAATTCAAATTCCCTCCCTAATATGTAGGCAAAGGTAGTCTAGACCTTCTTTACATGTACTATGTTACCTATAGTGGTTCCATTTATGAACAAAACCTTTAATAGATCAATGACAGACATTACCTTTGATTTAGTTACAGCCTAGTATAGGCCTTATTCATTGATTGGGATAAGTCATCTATGTATTATTTAGTTTCAAGGGAGAGTCCATCAACTATAGAGTAGGATTGAATTAACTCGATATCCTCCCATAGTGTCAAGTGGTGAGGGAACTTGAAAATCAAATCACACTTTAAAAAATTATATCCCTATATTGTATTGATCCTGCAATTGAGAATGGAGATGGGATTAAGTTCTTATGTTGTTATGAAGAATAATTCATTGTTATCTCTTAATTTCTACAACTCCCATAAGGTTCTAGACTAGTTCATTTTACACTTGGTGACTGTAGGAAAATTAGGATTCACTAGATGCTTAGGAAGTATGAGAACATTATCACTTAATGATAAAATTAATAGTAATATGAATCTAATGTTCATAGATTTCATCTATATCATTTACAAGATTTTGTATCAATTGCATTAATGTACCTTGAATGAAGATAACAAAATCTTACCTTAAATTCCTGTTTTGATTTAAATATGCCAGTCAACTTTGGTAGGTGACCCTTATTTTCCAAACGGTAGTCTTTCATTAATTATTCATCTCTAGTGATCATTTTTATATAACTTTCAACCACCATTTAGCTTGCTTCTTTTTCATATTATTGTTCCTTATTTCTTATGTTTTGGGCCTAATTTCCCTAGATAGTGCTATGTGTCATACTCTCATTAACCCAACCCTTTATATTTATTTTATGTATTTGGGAGGTCCCATAATGGTGAGTTAACATGATTGAGCCATGTAGTAAGATATTATAGCACTTTAAGTATAGGAGTTCATAGAATTAGACTGGCAACCCAAAGATTGTTTAGCTTCTTGACTACATGGATTAACATAGATATACCATGTGTTAACCATTCAAAACCCTAAAATATTGAGAGATCATGACATTAGGATAGATATCAAAAAACCATTTGACCTCCCTACAGTGGTGAGTTAACATGCTATAGATACGTGGAGAGATATCAGAAGCCCAAAGACTTGAGAACTCATAATCTCAAAGGCCCATAAAAATATGAAATTATTGAGTTTGCCAATGAACAAGTGAAGTTATCATAGTTTTAGTTTAGCATGAATATGTCATGTAGCCTATTTGTAGAGCTTGGGAGACTCAAGGGGCTCAAAATACTTAACCTTTTTTAATCATCTAAAATCATGAATGATTCAAGATTGACACTTAACATAACTACTAGAGGAGATTTAAGGTATTCAAGTATTAATCTTGTAATCAATATATACATTCTAATACAAGAAAAATTAGATCAATTAGTCTAAAAATTATATTAAATTAAAACAAATGATGGGCAATCTAAGGTTCAAGATGACTTAAGAAACCAGTTTAAACTTAGATTGTTACTAATTTTACTTGGAAAATGTTAGATTTTTTAGAAATAACCCTTATGATAAATGTGTGATAAAAAATTCATAGCTCTTTAGGCAAATAGTTCCATAGGTATGGGTTTTTCAACAATGGGTCCCTATTTTTAATATTATGAATATGGGGTGTGCGTGTGTGTTACGGCATACTAATTATTTTTAATGTGTGATTGAAGGTATGTAAGTTGGTGAAGAGGAGGCCCAATTTGAGGTCTCAAATACTTAAATGTCCAAGGAGGACAAATTAATAATGAAACATAAAGAATTAGCTACAGAGGTGAAACTTGAAAAATAAGTCAGCAATAAAGCATGTGTAGAAGAATTCTATTTTACAAGTCTACCAGCTCAAACATGTTTAGAGAAATATGAGTTTGTAACTGAGACATAATTTAAGTACCAAGGTGAATAATGGATTAACCTGAAAATATTTATAATACATGATAATCATGAGCAACATATTAGTATTAAAAGGCATATGAACATGCCATTAGAGCATGAAAAGATAGAAATTTTTTATCCATTACGAGTGATGTTAGGAGAAGAAGAGGATTTTTAAGAATAAATATATATCATTGAGGAAATGGGAGAAGTAATAATTCAAGGATTAGTTTTGAATCAAGAAGCATTTCATAAGGTTATATTGACTCAAATGTTTTATTTTTAAAGTTGATTTTGATTATGTGTATGCATATTTACAAGTTGATGAGATGAAGGAATTAAAAGAGTGACTTAAACAAGGAAGCATTTGGGTCATTGTGTAGACTTAATGAAGACACATATGAAGATAAAGAACTAATGAATTACTTATGGATCCATGGAAAAAATATTTCATCTTGACCAAGAATTAAAAAGATAAAAAGGCAAAAGAAAAAAGATGAAGTACGAGGTGTAGTACTCGAAGAGATAGTAAGAGAAACACCTACAAGGGTGTTTGGAGTAATAAATCAGACAGAAAAGCATCATGAATATGTGTATACATTGACACATGATGAAGACACTATCCAATAATAGGTTTTGGTACAATTTAAAATACATTATGAAGAATAAAACAAAATTAAAAATAAAGAAATAGAAGAATACATAAGTAAATAATGTAGGGATCAAATTGTTTGGACCTCATAGGATATAAGGAAAAAATGAAAAGGGAAGGATCTTAGCTATGGATATATTAAACCAAGATAACGATGGATGGAATGAAGAGAAGAGTGGTAAATAGAAGATACAAAAGAGTTTAAATCCTATCTAAGGATTTTATAAAACAAGAAAAATATGATAAAGCTTCTAAAGTGTAGCTATGAGGAAGAGAATAAAGGTTCATGTATGGAGGAAGCTATTTAAGATAAACAATAGATAAAAGGAAGTAAATATAAGAGAAAACATACATATGAACAAAGTAAGGTAGCAAGAAAATAGAAAAAAGAAGAAAATAAATTCATTTAGTTCGAGCTCAAATTTTTCCACTTACGAAATATGATGCAACAACATCATTACGGTCAATATAAATTTTAGAATGATAGGTCAATGGTTGGATAAGTAGATCTTAGGTAGGTTTAGAAGGTTGTGTTTGATTTTTCTAAATACCTTTCATACATCACCACATTTGTTATGGGTTATTGTAGTGATTTCTCTAATTTCCTTCAAAAACTATATTTTCAAATATTTGAATTTCCAAATGGCTTGTGAGGGTATTTTCTCATAGTCTTATCTCATATAAGGACATAATTATGTAGGTAATGAGTTAATTAGGTCATAAAAGGTATTTTAAAAAAATATATCTAAAGTCTTAATTCATCATAATCCATAATTGTACTCGTTGTCACTTGGATTTGCACCCTTTAAAGAGATGTCTCAGTTCTCCTCATCCAAGTGGCACAACTGAAACACCTCTAGGTTGTGGGTAACCTAATAATGAGGTGAATATCTATATAAGGATATCTCCCTTGATGTACCACTTGTAGATCACTACTACACCTATGGTTATGAGGGAAAAGAGAGAGAAAATTGAAAGTAAACTATCTTAATGGAGGTGATAGACCAAACTATTTGATGACTATGAACCAACTGCATGTAAAACATGAGACCATGAGACTAACTAAACATACACTTTTTGAATATTAATTTTCTCACATCATTATTTAATTATGAGATTGTGATGAATATCTAGGCTAAGATGACTAGACAAGATGCTTTGAATGGCAATAGTGAATAGAATAACTTACTCAACCATTAACACTTCATAAAACACATCATGTGACCTACAAGAAGAATCTTTCCAATTGTAAATAGGTGAGATAATGAGATAACATTCTAATGGAATAAGATTCATCACTAAGCAAGATCAATCATCTAATTAAATAACACTATTAATAGTCATAGAAGAGATAAAATCATTATTATTTATTGATATATGGTATGTAAATAAGAAGGGCTTGACCATATCTAGGTGGAACATTTTTACGAAAGATAAAATGGATAGTTCCTAGAGAGAGAGAGAGAGAGAGAGAGAGGAGGGAGAGAGAGAGAGAGAGAGAGAGAGAGAGAGAGAGAGAGAGAGAGAGAGAGAGAGAGAGAGAGAGAGAGAGAGAGAGAGAGAGAGAGAGAGAGAGAGAAGTCTAAAGGTCAAAAATACACTTGTTAAATTGAGAAAATGAGTTATATGTACATGAAGAGGGAATGTGAAACTAACCATACAAAGATAGGAAGCACAAGTGTCACCCCAAGTCATGAAAATCTTGAAATGCAGTGTAGGAGTTCTCATTTTATATAAGGAAATTACCTTCATCATTCACCCCTATTTGAACATCCCAAAAATGAATAGGGACAGTTATAATGATTGGACTAAGAGGTAAGGATTTTATACATGCTTCTCCATGCATTGGTTACATTCCTGGTTATTTATAATCTTCTTGAGGTGAGCCAAGATTTCACTGTGTATGGATCCTTCTTTAGAAATGATGAACCAATCACAAGAAATAACCCTGCATGATATAACTTGTCAAAATGAAGATCAATATTCAACCTCAATGGTGGTTCCTTATGTTCCTCATAGTTGAATACATTAATTGGACCACTCCATGGCATTGAAAAAAGATTTAATGGCATTGGGAAAACCCTACAAGGCCCTAATTTCCATGGTAAAAAATGGATTCTCAACCCCCATTAAAAACCCTAGGCTCACTTTCACTGTAATTGGCTATCAAAATACAACATGGCTCATTGAAATATTGAGTCTCATTTGCTTTGTTAGATGTTATAGATATGAACAAATACGAGCCCTTAGATCCACTTTTGAATTGTCAACCTTGTCCCTCTTAGTGCCACTTAGAAAATACACATTAATCTATAGGATCTTGCTATTAGTCTATAGCTTCATGCACTTGTGAGATATATCAATCCCTCGAGCTCTCTAACTATTTGATTCATCTCATACCATTGGATCTCTAATGTATGGTTGAGCATGAGCCATTAGATATTTTAACTTACACAAACTTTACCTTGACTTGATCATTAAACTTTGACACTTTAACCTCATGTCACTGCTTCTTATATCCTTGGATCACTTTCTCTCTATTGATATTGTCAGACTTTCTCAGTTTTTAACTTACCACCATGTTGATAAACCTCAAAAAATTTATATTATTTCATTCCATTTACTCTATTAGATCTCCTTTTCATGATTGAGAATAAGACATTGGATCTTTTGACAAGTTCAGTCATTAACACTAACTAGTTTATGGTCATTGGGTATTTTTTTGACAAGCTCTGTAAATGTGAAACTTGTCACTTATTCACTCACATAGAGGAGCCTTTGAAAATTTGACTTGCTTCACTCCACTATATCATATATGAAAAATAAAGCATGAGTTGTTTATCAAGCTAGGACATATATTAAGTCATAGACTTAAAAAATATGAATTCCTTTTATCATTGATCAGAGCTAGTATTTTCTAGGTCGAGGGGTCAATTTTGTAATGATAACAAAGGCTTAAGTTCTAACTTAAGATACTGGGTCCTAACTATATCTAGTCACCCTCAAAATATAAAGTGCTTATTGATTCCATGACTTGAACACTTAGGGTTTTACTGAGAAACCCTATCTAGTATGAGAGAAAAGATAAATCAATTTCTAGCTCATTCTTTCTCAATTGACCTTACAGATCATATCTCTAGAATGCTCATGAAAAACCCATAATAGACCTATTATCTTTTTCTTTTACAAATGTCCATAGATTATCTTTTTAAAATCATGAGAACTTTGCATGACCTTGTGTATATTTTGTCTAAGTAATGAGACCATTCATTTTTCCTAGAAGAGTAGCTTTGCACTTGCATCACTCTTGTTTCACTTAGTCGCATGACCAGTAAATGGCTTATAAATGACTCAAAATGACATATTGAATAATTAGACCAAAACCAAGGCTAACATGGAATTAAATTACATAGAATAACTTATAATACACCCCATGCCAAAATATTAGACCACTAAAACATCTAAAAGTCATGGTTTTTACCTATACAGGTCCTAATTTGATCTATAAGGTCAAATTTGGTCAACAAATTGGTGACTCATAGGGGTAGAATGCCTACTATGCTAACTATACTAGTAGCCTTATCAGTGAATTGGGATTAAGGAGTCATTTAAAGTCTAAAACCAAAAAAGGACTTTGAAAATAGACAACAAAATTTTATCAAGAGAAGACCAATTGACTACCTCAACCACATAAAACAAAGGAAACACACAAAACAAAGTAAAAAAACTAACAACACACACACACACACACACACACACACACACACACACACACACACACACACACACACACACATGCGCTCAAAGTATTTAGAAAAAATAGAAAGAAAATAATTATGCAAAACTATTAATTAAACATACTTCATTTCTAAGATCAAAACAAAATTTCCTTGCATCTCCTTCTTCATGAGATGAAACATAGTGCCAAGCATGTTTCTCTTTGGATTGGATACTTGATGGATAAGACCTAGTTTTTGGCACTTCACTTGATATGATATGAAGTAGACCATATTTAAATAGGTCTCCAATGTAAATGTATTCCTATTAAACTTATATACATACCTCATATTGTTTCCCACTCTTTATCTCATGATCAGCTTGAATCTTCTTTGTAGGCATGCTATCAAGAGGAGTGGTTTCTTGTTCCTTGAAATATTGAGGCCAATAGAAGATTGTTTTAACATAAAAAAGCTAAGGTGAACTTTGATTTGAATCTTATATGACATTTTTAAAATTTTTATCTTGCTTACCATCACTTGTAATCATCTCTAAGGAAGTTATAGACCTCTTGAGAGATTCAAACTCATTATAAATGTTTTCAAATTGATGCCACAAGTCCTTATCTTAGTTTTGATCAGGATCATGAAGGGGAACAATAATAGGAAGCTCCATGATCCTCTTCTTTATAATACAAAAGTACTTCATACAAGTCCTTAACACAAGGAAGGTATTCTTCATTATCAACCAAACAAGAAGACTCAACATAAGGACTCATATCTTCCTCAACATTTAGGACGTATTAAGGACTCTCAAGTTATATTTCAAATATCATAACTTGAATTTTATTCTCAAGGGATACAATATCTTCAATCTCCTTCTCCTTCTTGGTGATGCCAAGACTAGGTATCTTGAAATGAGGTGACTTAGCCCAATGAGGCTGCTAAGGAGATACACTCTATTCAAGCAAGAGTTGTGAATTTTCCACAACAAAATAATCCTCTTTAGGTTCCCCTAAAATATTACATCAATGGAAAGGGTGATGTGGTTAGGGAATTATGAACTAGTTGGTGGAGGTGCAACATAGGATTCAAAATTAGATTGAGAATGAATTGTAAGGGATCCTTTTCAAAGCTCTTAAGGAAGGGGAGGTAGACCTAGGGATAAAATATCGTGGTTTTTTTCCTTCCATTTGAAAATCACTTAATTAAATTTAATTCATTCTGATCAATCTCTTGAGGAGGGTTATATGAGGTGTGTTTAGGCATAGGATCTTCTTTTGGCTCCAAACCTTCCATCACACCTTGAATTAACAATTTCATTCCCAACTATAACTCTTCACTCTACTTGGATAGGTTCTCTTGGAAAAGTATGTCTTGAATTTGATTTTAATCTTCATGAGGATAAGGAGTAAAAGAGGGATGACCTGGAACACAAGAGTTTTCTTAAGGAAGGATGGTAGGAACTTGCATAGGATCAATATCTTTCTCAACTTCACACTCCTTATCAAGGCTTCTATCCTCTTTATTTCCACATGATTCCACTATATTATTTCATCTTAGGATGTTAGGATTAGGAATATATTATTGAGATGGTGATGTAATTTGAGGAGTTGATGAAGTGTTAAAGAAACTTGGGATCTCTTTAGGCTTGGATTCTTCACCTTATCTCCATCTTGGAATCTCATATCTAGAGGACTATTTTTGAGGTAGGGATGTAATGGGAGAGGGAAATGAGGGCTTAGTTACAATTCATTTATTGATGATATGCACTAATACATATAATTGTTTGATAACTCAATATACCTATTAATATTTGCTTCAAAAATAAGGTTTGTCTTACCAATTCTCTCTTCCAGCTGATTGGGAAAAAGATGACTTTGATAAGCTTGATTGGGATCATGAATAGGGTTCAAGTAGGACTGATAGCACTCTTGGGGAGGTGGATATTAGGTATGATATACTTATCGATTATTTTAATCATAAAATCTTATATTATCTTCCAAGGATGCAATCAAACCACCTACATCTAGCATCTCACTTGTGAGTCTTTGCCAATTTGCTCCCTCAGTAGGTACCCACTCTCTTTTAACCAACTCTAATGCATCTCTCACCTTATGAATAAGATTATTATGAATATATAAACCATATACACTTTGTGTTTCAAAATCTATCATGTATCTCTCATATCCCAAGACATTTTTCTTGAATGTGGAAATGGATTGATTTAAGAAGTGACTAGGTTGACTAGGATGAGCACTATATTGAGAAGGCTAGTTATAGAATTGATATAACTCATGACAAGGATAGTAAGGATCATATTGGAGATGGTAAAAATAATATTGAAGCTAGAAAATATCTTATTGGAGTTGGTAAGGATCATGATAAGCCTGATAGGGAATGCGATAATCTTGATAAACCTCACCAACTTGTATAAAACAATACTCAACACCAAATTTAGCCATGAAAATTCATTAAGAAGCAAGAAAATAGGGAATTATTATCAATAAAAAGAATTATTGGGATGTTAACTAGCTGATGTAATCTCAGAGTAACTATTGATGTTTAGATAAATGCTTCCAAAGGCTAATGTGTTGAAAGACAACACCAAAAATCTTTCAACTACTTGGACTAATAGTCTCACCGAGCATGCCAAAAATTATTTTCACCCTTTGAGGATATGTCTCATCTTTATTCATCCAAGTGGAATAATTGAAACACCTCTAGGCTATGGGTAAACTAAGAATAAGGTGGATCTGTAGAGAGGACTAGCTCCCTTGATGTACGACTTGTCAATCACTACTACACCTATGATTATGAGGGAAAAGGGACATAAAAATGAAAGTAAAATATCTTAAGGGAGCTTATGCACCAAATTGGTTGATGACTAACAATTAGATGCATGTCACATATGAGACCATGAGACTAACTAAACATACACTTCTCTAATCTAAATTTTCTCACATCAGTATTTCATTATGAAGTTATGATGAATGTCTAGGCTAAGAGGACTAGACAAGAGGCCATGAATGGAACTAATGAACAAAATAACTCACTCAACCATTGAAACTCATAGAAAACTTCACATGACCTAAAATAAGAAACTTTCAAACAATAAATATATGAGAGAAAGAGACAACATGCTAAGGGAACACGAGTGATCACTAAGCAAGATCAATCATATAAGAGATAAAATTAGTATTATCCATTGATAAATGGTTTGAAAATGAGAAATGATTTACCATCGTCAGGTGGGGCATTTTTCAGAAAGACAAAAATGGCTAGTTATTATAGAACTTGAAAGATAAAGAGGAGAAGAGAGAAGTCCAAAGGTCACAAGGGCATTTGTCAAGCTAAGAAAATGATTTAAATGTGCATGAGGAGGTAATTTTAAACTAATAATGCATAGTTAGGAAACAAAAGTGTCATCGTAAGTCATGAAACTCTTGAAATGTGGCATAGGAGATCTCATTTTGCATAAGGAAATTGCCTTCATCATTCACCCCTATTTGAATGTCCCAAAAATAACTAGAGATAGGTCTAATGATTGGACTAAAAGGTAAGCCTTTCAGACATGTTTTTCCATACATTGGTTGTATTCTTAGTCATATGTAATCCTTTTTAAGTGAGCCAAGATTTTACTGTATATGGATCCTTCTTTACAAATGATGAATCAGTCATGAGAAAGAACTCTACATAGTACAACTTATTAAAATTGAGATCAATATTCAAGTTGAATGGTAGTTCTTTATGTTCCTCATACTTGAATGCATTAGCTAGACTGATCTATGGTATTCAAATGACATTTAATGGAATTAGAAGAAAGCTACAATACCCTACTGTCCATGGTCCAAAATTGATTCTAAACCCCCATCAAAAACCCTAGGCTCACCTTCACTCTAATTGGATATCAAAATCTGACTTAGCACATTAAAACATTGAATCTAATTCACTCCATCATATCTTCCAAATATGAACAAACATGAGTCATCAGATCCATCTTTGAATTATCAACCTTATATGTGCTAGTGACACTTTGAAAATGTACATTAATCCATATGATCTTGCTATCAATTTGTAGATTCACATGCTTGTGTCATGTGTCTACCCCTTAAGCTCTCTTAATGTTTGACTCATCTCGCACTGTTGGATATCCAATGTATGGTTGATTGTGCGTTGTTAGATATTTAAAATTGCACAAACTTTACCTTGAATTGGTCATTAAAATTTGAGACTTTGATCTCATCTTACTACTTCTTGTGTCTTTTGATCTCTTTCACTTTTTAGATCTTCTCAGACTTGCTTAATTTTTAGCTTGTCACTTTATGGATAAACCTTGAGTATTTTATAACATTCTAGTCTATTCACTCCATTAGATCTCCTTTTCATGATTGGGCATGAATCATTAGATATTTTTACCAGCATAGTTATTAACTATGACTAGTTTATGATCATTAGGTCTCTGTATGACAAGTTCTATGAATATGACACTTGTTACTTACATGCTCACTTGACGGAGACTTTGATAATTTGACTTCACTTCATTCCATTCTATCATCTACGTATGATGAAGCACAAGTTATTAATCAAGCTAGGATATATATTAATTCATATAATTAAAAAATATAAAGTCCTTTGATATTTGATTAGAGCTAGTGATTACTAGGTTAAGGGGTCAGTTTCATAATGACAATAAAGGCTTAAGTTATAACTTAAGCTATCAAGTCTTGACTACAACCAGTCACCATCAAAATATAAATTACATATTGATGCCATGAATTGAAACCTTAATAGTTTTACTGAGAAAGTATATATAGTATGAGAGTAAAGATAAATCAATTTTGAGCTCATTCCTTCTCAATTAAACCTATGGATCATATCTCTAGAATTCTCATGAAAAACCCATAATAGATCATTTATCTATTTATTTTGTAAATATCCATAGATGATCTTTGTAAAAGCATGACAATTTTTCATGACCTTGTGCATATTTTATCTAAGTATGGATACCATTCATTTTTCTTGTAAGACTAGCTTTGCACCTACATCACTCTTGTTGCACATAGTCGCATGACCTACAAATGGTTTCTAAATGACTCAAAATGACATACTGACTAATTATACCAAGACCAAGGCTAATACAAAATTAAAGGGCATCAAATAAATTATAATACACCCCATGAAAAAATATTAGACTCATAAAACATCTAGAAGTCATGTTTTTACCTATAGGGGTCCTAATTTGACCTATAGGGTCAAATTTGGTCAACAGTACCCATTCAAGGCATATCCAACATAGGACAAAGACTAAATCAAGCATGTTTGAAGAGTCTTATTCTATTGATAAATAATTATTTGATGAAAATATATGATACTAAGTTTAGCCATGTGATTATTTTTTATCCTTATAGAAAGGAAGACAAAGAAAGTAACAAATAAAGGATAAATGACAAAGAGGAAGGTAAAAAGTAGATGTTTGAGTGTGGACAATCTATGGTATATGTAATGTTATAAAAATATGTGTTTGGATACATGAATAAAATCATGTTTATATCATGTTTGTGGTGAAATATCAAGATCCTTAAATGTGTGAGTGCATGATTCAATTTTTTTAATTATCTTGTTCAGATCAATTTGATGATTCCAAAGGTTGTAAAGGTCATAAAATAGGGTATTTAACAAGAGAGTCTTATAAAGAGCATGTTTTATGTGTAATTCCTAATTTATCAAGCTTGAAATTAGTTATTTAATAATTTAAAATTGTAAGGATCTTAAATAAAGTAAAAATAAATTTTTATAGTACTTAAAGCCTGATATTTCCCCAAATGATTGCTCTCAATTTGATTATACAACCTAAACCTATGACAGTCAACTCAAAAGAGTGTTTTTTTTTTTACTTAAAGTTAATTTAAGCTTAATACTCATTGAGATATAAGCATATATGTGAGTAGAGTCTCATAAAATATTAGTAATTCCATTATAAGTGATTTCCTTTTATTTTCAATTTTTGAATTCTCTCATTTTTCACAATTCCAAAAACCTTAAGTTAGTGTTTTAGAAGAGTAAAACATTTATATCTTGAGATTTAAACATGAAAACGTTGTGAAATTTAATTTAAATATAAAACATATTGTTATTGAAATAATAAAAGTGTTTTCATGAGTTTTAAGTGCATGTACAAGGATAAATTCCAAAATATCAGTCAACAAGTCTTTACCTTATAGTCTAAACCTTATTTTAGAGTTCAAAAGAGAACATAACTCCAAGATGCCTAATTATAAGTGTAGAACAATTTGGGTAATATTAATGTAGGTTGATTATGTTATTTTTAAATTAATTTCAAGGGTTAGATACCATATTTTTGTAATATATTAAGTAACCCCTATCTGTAGTCCTGTAAGTTGTAAATTATAACCCTATTTTATGTAATTTGATCAAGAATTGTGTAAAAAGAATGGAAATTATTTTCTGTTTAGAGTTAGGTAAGAATGAAATCGGATAAAAAATCCTATACATTCTATAATAAGTTTAAATTATTAATAAAAAATCCATCAAATAGAGTGACATACCTTAAGACAAGTTGAGCAAGTATGTATTTTCCAATTTTCTTACAAGAACTAAACAAGAGAACAAAGACCTGTGTAATGATAAATATAACATTCATATGAATGTGATAAGGGTATAATACCACAAAAAAACTCTATTTTTTATTCAAATATCTATTATAGGAGTGTGTAAGACCTAGTTGTGAAGGTGTAGAAAAGAATAGAGAGGTTTATGTTTTCTATTTTACAACAGTTAAGTAATATGACTAAAAACCCCTATTTATTGTAAATATGAGCAATCTTAATTAGAGTGAAATAACCCAGTTTAGGATTCTAGAGGCTAATTTGGAAGTTGAGATTCACTAGAGAGGGTTGAAAGCCATAAGTTTATTTGTAAGGGCTTGACATGATTGTTTTGGGTTTTATTTACTTACATAACTTTAAAGGAGAGGAGAATATTAGTAAAATTATGAAAGGAATTTTTAAAGGACTCTTTGAAGCATTAAGCATCATAATGGGTTCATAAGACTCTCCTATAAAATGTAAAAACCAATAGGAAGAAGGATATAATCCTATGAATAAATAGGATATACCTAAAATATTTAGTTGAGTAGACCCACAAGAGTTATACTTGCATATGTATGCTTCTTGATCATGCCATGACAAGACTATATAAGTTTTCTATGTTTTATGATCCATCGATCATGTTATATCCTGAGATGATAACCACATTACGCTGAAATACATTGAAATATTCTCTCAAAACTATTGAGCCTTGCCTTGATCCTAAATTGACTCATCATAATAATGGTGATGACATATTACCTTTGATTAAAATTGATCCCCTTATTAAACAATCAATAGATAAGCCATAATGTGAATCCAATAAGGTTTCTAGTCATTAGGAAAAATGTTTTGATGCATATGAATGATTATTAACATAATAACATGCATTTGGTTCACCCACCACCATAGATATCCAACCATTACAATATTTTATTCTTAGACACATTTGTCATGTCTATGAAAAGAAAAAGAAGACATAAAATCATTGTCAATAAATTCAATTGGATATTGATGCACTTCACCCAAAATCCATACAATATTTATGCCAATAAAAACATGTCTCCACCTAATATACTTTAAGATTATATCCCTAAACATGGGTAATTTTATTGTATTTGGCATCAATGTGTTACACATTACATAGATAGGTGTAAAGTACTATATCCACACTTCCATTGATTTCCCATGGACTACACTATCACCTTCTAAGAAATGTACTCAAGCTCATTCATATACTAAATCTTAGGTTTCGCCACCACCTACATCCTGTAAGATATCTAAGGATGTCCATCATATTGCATTATCAATTACTTGTATTGATCACCCTTCATAGGAGATGTCAAATGTTCATCCTAATTCTTATAGCATACCTACATTCTCTATACAAGTCAAAACTCAATAATTACAATCATGAATTTCATCGAAGATATATGAGACTATGATTAAAGTCAAATCTTAGTTACAATGTATTTATCTAATGTGATTGATGATGTATGCCATGAAATATATTAGCATTTATAATCAAATTATTATGTTAGGTCACATTATTATTCATATTTTCATCTGAGTTTAATTTCATATTTACATTTCACTATAGAATTTATGATGTATTATTTATCTTGTTTTATCATGATTCTCCTCTTTAATCTTTGTAACATACTTTATGCATTTATGATGTTTTATCCTAAAAACATTGCACTTTGATTCATAATATTAACTCTTTGTCTATGATTACATTATTTTTGGAAATCATTTATTTTAATCATATTTTGGGATTATTTTTATTTACATTCATGCTTATTATATCTCATTTATTAAATATTTTATTTATTTATGTGACATGGCTATCATACCATGACCAACACTATCATATTTCATTTGTGATAAATGATAAATCATATTCATAATTAAAAAATATATTAAATTATTGGATATATTATGATTCTCCTTTATCCTTAAAAATTATTTCATTTAGAACACACATAACGTTAGTATTGAGATTGAACACTTAGTTATGGGAAAGTTCACGAATGTTTTGGATGACACAGTATTTATAATCAAAGTGTAATATTAATTATGTTTGTTACTCATAACACTATTGATAGATTTTCCAAATCTATATAGAGGTGGAAAATAAAAATACATAGAAAAAATAGAATCCAAATCATAAAATAAATAAAAAGAAATATTCAAAAGGTAATTACATATTCAAAAGTCAAAATATTATTAAAATATGTGATTATTATTTGGCACATCTCTTATTATAGTTAGAAATAAAGGTCCATAATTTGAGTCATAATAGATTAAAGGTACATTGGCGTATGGTAGGATAGTAGCCTGGGATCATAAGTCTCATTATTCTATTTAGTGCCACCTAAATTCCCATGCAAGTACCCAATATTCATAGTTTGATGACTATATAAGGGTTCTTAAGGAATGGGGAACACATTGTGAGAATACACTCCCATTTTTATTATAAGGTTCCCTTATAAGGTGAGAATAAATCAAATAACCCAAGTAATATAAGGTTCCCTTATCCAACATCAAGTGGAGAAAATATATAATATAAAATAGTTATTTCATGTCCAATTTGTGATAATCAATCAATATTCACAAGTCCAATAATGTCCTTCCAAATGTTTGAAATGATTGAAAATACACATTAAAAAGATGAACTTCCAACCCAAGCCATACATATATCTATGAACCTATCACCTATAATGCTAATGATTGTTTATCATTATCTGAATATTTTTCAATTCAAACCATTGGTTTGTTTATAATAGGTAATAAAAATAGTTCATGTATATCCGCTAAGATTATACCCACCTCTATGGTATCACCATCCACCACCCATAAAAAAGTGTTAGTCTCTCCCATGTTCATACAAATATGGAGACTAACTCAATTCTCAATGGAATACATTACATCTCCATCAACCCACAAAAACCAAGTGTATTTAATTACGACAAATGTATGATTAGAAATCTATCTAGTAGATATGGTAACCAAAGTACATCCACTAGTCTCTAAAGTCTCTAGTGCATTTTACAAAATGCCTAACAATAGAATTATTATAAATTATTCATTACATAATAAACATAATAAATTATTTTGAAAATTCAAAACCAATAAAAAATCAAATTAATTATTTCATTCACCATGTACAACACAACATTGCCCATCTACTAAATTTAGTACTATCAACCATGTACCAAAACTACATTGGCCCTTTAAAAATTTATAATATATTGGTCATTATACACCTTATCGGCATCATCATTGAGCTACATCATCCATAATGTATGTAGTCAACCATTCCATCATGCTATCATCCATATTTAGAACTATATCAACTATATCTATTATACATTACGTTGACTAGACATTAATCCATTGACCATCAGATATATTTCTATAATATTGGCCAAGTTATGTTATCATTCACCCTCAATCATACTATATTTTCCACCTTGAACATTATTAGCCACAAACATCTTACCTTTTCAGCTATGTTGACCTAATACTCTATTATTTCTAAGGTAATTTTTAACTAGGCTGTCATAAATACCTTGACCTAAGTTTTGCAACTATCCCGTATCCTTTTCTTATTATAATTATTACTTTATTATTATTCTTTTTGGAAAAAATTCTGTTACATAGATTTTTCCCATCACCTAATTTTCTTGATCAAGCTCATTTTTTATTCAAAAAATACAAATATTTACAACAAATAAACCTCATACCTAGATTGTGCTAGCTATTGTTGCAATCTATCCTCCAACATGTCTACCTCCTCAAGCTAAAGACATCTCTCTCTCTCTCTCTCTCTCTCTCTCTCTCTCTCTCTCTCTCTCTCTCTCTCTCTCTCTCTCTCTCTCTCTCTCTCTCTCTCTCTCTCTCTCTCTCTCTCTCTCTCTCTCTCTCTCTCTCTCATTAAGATACCCATAGATTTGATATTAAATAACAAAAATTTTGGTGTTAAATAAAAAAAATGAACAACTAAATATTAATTTATTCTTTTTATAGTAAAATATCAAAAAAATTAAACCTTAAATTATTTAATAAGAAATTATGTATTGTGATCAATGCATTATTTCTATATGTCCTATTTACAAAACAAAAGAAGTTATGGAATTATAAAAAAGTAAAAACATTTTTAGTATGAACACCATTTTGTTTCAAAAAAATCACATTTTATCTTATTTTCATGTTTGTGTCTTGTTCCACACACTAGACAAATTCTCTCATCTATTTTACATAGCTTATTTTCCACAGTAAAAAGTTAAGTGAAGGTACAAATTTATAATATTATTGACTTTCATTTGTTTTCCACTTTTTAATATAATTTGGTATCTCAATTAGTGTGTTTATATTTTATTTCTTGAAGCACCATCCCATGTTACACTCATGTGACACGTTACGATATTCAAGTGGGATATATCTATACATAAAATATTTTTAATCTTTAAATAGTTTACTAACACTTTATGTTTTGTTGTAATTTATTGAGTTTCAATCTCTCTGAGTGCATGCCTTAAAGGATGCACTAGGAAAGGGGTGGGCATACCATTGGTGCTTCACAATATTATTGTCTAAATATAACATGCCTATATCCACTAAAAAATCCTTCTTAATATTCTAAGAAAATAATTCTCCTAAATAGCCCATAACTAAGACAACATCTATATTTTATAATTAGATCCTCCCAAATTGATATATTATTTATACATACTATAAAAATTTAAACTAGGATGACCTATATCGATGTAGATCTGAGAGTTACAATGCATGTTTCACAACTAGGTCACCTAGGTAGACCTATTTCAAGGGTAAACAATCACTTTATAACTACATCTAGGTGAGTTTATACAGTCAGGTATAATCCTAGAAGATTTTATGGTGAACTCACATTTATAAATACAAGGGTCATTTCAATCCAATAAAGAGTAATAATTATTTTCTCACTATTATTTGACACAATTATTCTTTTAGTCCATATTTGGGAGAATATATTATCTTATGTTGGAGGGAAAATAATTAGTTCTATAGAGTCTTGGAAACAAATAGAAGTGTTTTATCCTAGAGTTAATTTCAACCATTGCGATTCTTAAAACCACAAAAACATCTTTTAAAGAACCATTGGCCAAGTGAGAAAATTGTTGCTCAACAAGTTCTATTCAAGGTAAGTATTTTTAACTTTAACTACATCATTTAGTAGATAGATATTACATAACCAATAGTTTTGAATGAATAATTCCTTTTTCAGATCTCCTGTATAATTAAACAAAGTGTGTCTATAGGGTAATTCAAAATTATGACCTCCTAATGGTTCCTTACCCATTTTATTGTTATTTTAACAAACCCCACTCATTTGTGTTACAAGATTTAGTAACATCAGATTAGATTAAATTCATATATTGTTAAGAGACATAGTTAGGGTTATTACATTGTATGGATTGCCTAGAAGCTTTGGAAGTCTCTCCAATGGTGTTTTATGATAAAGGATAATATATCTAGGTTTAGTGGATCCAATTTGTCATGATTGGATATAACTAAGTATCCAATGGGTTTATTTTATTTACCTTCTTAAAGTCTATATATATTAGGAAATATAAGTTGTAGGTATAGATTAATTCATTGCATATATATAATATCCACCTTGATGTTGTGGAAAGTGAATTTATCTTCAAATTTAAGGACCATAAGCTCTATATGTTGGCATAGTTATAATGAGCCTAGATATTAGGTGAGATAGGTTCATGGGAGAAGAAACCAACTACATATTGCTTAATAAAGGTAGTTAGAAATCAAGATAAATATTTTATATGGAAATTAATATTTGATATTATTAGTTTAGTTGAATAAAATTTCATATTAAAAGTTGTTAAAGATTAGGTAATGGTTTTTTTGAATTTTTATTTAGATCTAAAATTAAATAGTATAAAACCCACAACAGAAAGTAATGGTTTGTAAGCCATATTTTTAATATGCAAGTCAAGTGGTTTACGAAATGTCATAGATAATTATTTACCTTTGTGAGCCACATTTTTTGATATGAAAGCCAAGTGTTTGATAAAATGTCATAGGGAAATATTTAACTTTGTAACCCATAATTTTAATATGTTAGAAGCCAAGTGTTTGAAAAAATGTCATAAGGAATTATTTACCATTGTGAGTCAGAATTTTCAAGATATGCATGACTCAAAGAATATATGTTGAAGTTTCTACATGTATTTTGTATATATAAATCAACCAAAATTGAATTTAGATGTTACTTACCTTTCATTTCTCATAACATTTCTTTGTAAATATTTTATACAATGTGTTGGTGGTATAATCATTATTTGTTTTAGTAGTATTAATAAACCTTGATAACATCATGTTTTGGAATTCCTATGTCAATAATTAAATCTTGTGGACTTTGGTATTTTTTTATGACTTTGGTATACTTTTAAAATGGGCCCATTTCCATTAATTTATTAGACATATATTGTGTGGGTTTTGGTATTATTCCTTAGCCAAGAATAAACTATAATAACCATAATTGGTGGCCTCCTTTTATCCTTATGAACACCATCCAATTATAAGACTAGTAGTGGCACTAGGAGGATTTTTGGATTTATATTTTTAATATGGATTCTTGGAAATTTATATATAATTCCTCATACTTATGTGGTAATTTAAATATTATTTTTATATTAATTACAACCAAGATATGGCCTAGTTAATTATTATGTGTCAGTGTTAAAAATTGGAGTTTATGAATATTATATGGAATATGTAGAACCATTGGGATCAAAACATGAAACCCTTATTAAGATAAATTATTTCCTACAAAATTAATTTTTAGTAACGACAAGGTTCCTTTTATATCTGTTTCTTTGGTTGAATCCTCCATTAATTAGGAAGTCCACCAAAATTTATTATTGGCATAACTATTTTATGTATAAGTAAATTTATAATACTAGATATGTTATAACATCATTGGATAGGAATGCTTGTGATGTTTGTTGTGCTTCCTATCAGTTTGAAATCATGATTAAGCTACAACTATACTTGGATTTTAAAATACGATTTTTTTACAAAAAAATCATGAACGAGTTAGAATTGTACATTTATTTTAGGTTATCACTTTTGTAAGAAAAATTCATGACTAAGTTATATTTTTACATTGATTTTATGATATGATTCTATATAGAAACTTCATGGCTAAGCTAAAAATGTACCTTACATTTATTCTATGATATTGTAAGGAAATCAAATTGTGAAAGAGGTAATTATATATTTTAGAGATGGTGTTTTTATTATGAAGTTAAAAATTCATGGAATCCACTAAAATTATATCAATCTAAATTGCATTTTTTAATTAAAAGAACTTGTGATAAGACAATTGGTAATTGGCATATTTTTGGAATGTGTGATTATTCCTTATGGCATTCTGATAATGTGACATTTTAATATCTTAAAATATTATAATAAAAATGATTTAATAGTCTAGAATTGACTTGGATTTTTAGATTTCACTTAATAAGGATTATGTTATACACCCATAATATGTGAACATGTTGATCTTGTCTATGATTCTAACATAAACGTAATGAATGGATGATTAATGTGGAATTAAATCTTTTTATATTGGAAAATATTACTTTATATCCTATTTTAGGCATATAAACCTTGAAAATGATTATTAATAATGAGTTAAGCATGAGATGTTTGTGTTGTGAACATATTAGACATATCTCTATATGTTTATGAAATATGATCATAAATTAAATGCTTTGGCCAAAGTGATCATATAAATATATGTATTTTTAGTCAATTATACCTTTTAGAGTTCATGTTTATCAGTCATGAGTAGATAGAAGGTATCTAGAGTCCACTTGACTAGTTACATGTAATAGTGGCTTTACGTAAAAGTGTGGTTCTCAAATGATTTTTTTTAGTTTTCATGGATGATCATTATCTAAGATCCTATTTTAAGGGTAGGAACACTCTCAGATTGGGAGGTGTGTAGGGGACCACTAGGTGTGTTTTTAGAAGAAAAACATCTGGATGATTCTCTCTTTCCTTAAAACTGATTAAAATTGAAACCAAATTGATTGCTCAATACTGTTAAACACATTATTATTTTAGATGTATAATCCTATTTTTAACAATTTCATTTTATCAAACATGATATTTTTTATATAATTATATGATATTGGGTATGTAGTTATTCCCAAATATGATTTTGATAATTATGTACTTTTATTATAAATTATTATTATACAAATCACAATATATTATCACATATTATGTGATTAAAGATTTAGTCTAATTTAGTTATATGGTCTAGAATATTAAAAATGTTACTTGTATATTTATTCATTTATACTATTATTTTTTAATTATAAATGAGTTATACATATTTATATTAACAATGTGTGGTGAATTTTGAGAGTATTTTCAATTGGGATGCTACATGTGGTATCATAGCCTAGTTTAAAACATTAAGACCTTGTGAGTTTACTTACACTGACAAAACTTAAATATTTTAATTATTAGGACCACATGGTTGATACAAGGTCAAACATTGAAGGTAATATTGTTGATTCTAATTGTGGATAAAATTAACAAGCTTGTAAGATTGATCAACTACTTGACACGATCAATTAAATTTGAGATAGGATAACAAACTTAGAGAAAAAGGTTCAAAATCAAGGAAATTTTGAGGAAAATGACATGATATAACACCATAAAATCAATGAGAATCAACATATCAATCAACAAGAACAATATAATTATGAAGTTTATGGAAGATATACATATATCAAGACTCAACTAGTAGTTGAACTTTCTTATGACATGAAAAAGGTAAACTCATGAAAGTTTCTTGGTATAATTATAGGTGTCGGATTTGAGGATTGACTCATCAAAATGAATAACCAGGTTCATATCTTCTACTATTTTGAGGTAGCTAATGTTTTTTGGGTAGTATACGATATCTAAGGAGAAGCTTCTACTTGGTAGGAAATAAGAAGGTGGAAATGGTTCTAGGATCTACCATTCTTAATTGGGATCACTTTGTAACTATTTTTAGGTATATTTGGCTACCAAAAAATTTATTTTATTAGAAGTTACCAAATTTATATAATGAAAATCAAGGGGACATGCCAGTGATAGAGCATTGGGACAAATTCATAGGAGTTGTCAAATATGTTACTCATAATTACTGGGATGAAAATTATAATATTTATAAGTTAATCATGCATTTTATCTTACATATAGGATGTGAAGTAGATGTGCATGGGAATTTATCCATGCATCATGTTTTTGAAATAGTCATCATGTAGGAACATAAGATTTGATCTCTTGATATTGCAAGGAACAAAGATCATAATAATTTTTGGAGTCCTAAATTATTTTTTTACTTAAACAATAACAATTATAACTATAAAAGGAATTAAAAGAGAAGGTTTAATGGAAAAAAAAATCAAAAAATAATGCTTCAAGACTAAAAAGTAATAATAATGAGTTTAAGGAAAGAAATGGGGTAAAAGAGGAAAAAACATTAGAAATGAAGGGATCACCAAGATGGTGTTTAAAGTGTGGAGGTGATATCCATGAAAATAATTTTCAACACATTAATTTGAGAAAAAAATTCAAATGTTCTTCACTACCTTCTTAGAAAACAAAATTTCACTAGAGAATACATGCAATAGTTGACAAATGCTAAGCAATTTTTTAGATCACACCTATTAAGGCTTTAGGTACATTATTTGGTCATCCTATTTATATTATAATAAAAACAACATCTACTTAGTGTTTTTTTACACATCATGTTCTTATTTAAAAAAAATTATAAGGGTTGGTTTTATGGAAAATTATTGGATTGTTTTTTATGGCAATCAATAAAAAATCAAGGTAAAGAAATGTTTGTTTGAGACAATTAAAACTACCTATTTTCACCACCAAATTAAAACTATTTATAGCACATTTAGGTTCATATGCTGTAATATTTGGGTGAATTGGATTTATCATCATAGGTCAAATGCTTAATATATCTCTAAAATAGTAGAGTGCTTAGATGCCATGGGAAATGAAGCTAAAGTTCTGGGCATAAATAAAGAGATACAAATAATCCAAATATATACTACATAACTTAGGAAAGAACAAAAGAAAGGATACAAGTTATATATAGTGAAAATATATCAGGGATATCACTCAAAAGAACCCACTTTTAAGGATTACCCTTTTCTATGTGAAGTTCATGACATTTTCATAATGAATTTCTTGGACATCCTCTCAGAAGGGAGTTTGATATTTCTTTACATACTATTCTTAGATCAAAACCTTAGATTAAATTACCTTATATAATGAAGAAAACATAGCTTGTAGAGTTAAAATCTCAACTTCAAGAGATGATATTTAAAGGGTTAATCCAAACAAGTGTGTCAACCTAAGGATTGCCAGTGGTTTTTATCAAAAATAAATATGGAAACTTGTATATTTGCATATAACAAGAAATGATGATCAAGGCTACAATTAAGATTAAGAATCCATTACCTCACATTAATGTTATTTTAGATAAAACACATGATGCAATGATATTTACAAATACTCATCTTAGAGTAGGGTATCATAAGTTGAAAATCAAGGATCAAGATATACCTATAACAACTTTAATAACTAGATATAGACGTCATGAGTTCATTATCTTACATTTTTTACTAAAAAATACACTAGATGCATTCAAGAATCTTATGAGCAGTGTTTTTAGAAACTATTTAGATAAGTTTGTACTTATATTTTGGATGACATTTTGATATAATTTATGAATGAAGAAGAGAATTTTTTTCATTTATGCTTGGTGATGCAAGACATAAGAGATCATAAGTTTTATCTCATGTTTTCTAAGTGTGCATTTTTCTAAAAATAATTACAATAATTTGAACATTTTCTTTTCCATTTGAGATTTATGTTTACCCTTTACATATGAAAAAAATTATGGTTTCGCCAACACATAGAAATGTTCATGAGGTGGATACTATTATAGGCCTAGTAGGTTATTACAATGAATTTTTACTAAAATTATAAGATAGCCAACATCCTCACTTAAATTCAAAGAAATGATCAACAATTCAAATGGATATAAAAGTGAAAATACATTTTCCAAATATTGAAGGAAAGGATTACTTGAGAAATAGTTCTCCATGCTCTTGATCTAGATGGTCATTTTTTAATTGTTATAGATGTTTTAGGTGAAGGCTTTGGAGGTGTGATTTTTCAATACAGTCAGGTTTTGGGATATGAATAAAAGAATTTTATCTCATATGAATTTATCTACACTCCACATGATCTATAGATTGTAATAATAGTTCACATATTACATTATTGGAGACATTATTTGTGAGGAAAACCTTTTGATATCAAGACTAACAACTTGTGACTTAATAAAATTTTCACACAATCAAATTTAAATGAATGCCAAAGATATTGGTTTAAATTTATGTTATTCTATGAATTTGACATTGGTTATATTGAGGTCTAGGATAATTGTCTCACTAATGCCCTTAGTCGTTGAAGATACATTACAACTATGGCACTGTTCAATCAAAATTTTAATACTTTTTTGAGATACTCATGAGGAGATCATTTTTATAAATAGGTTAGGAAATGATTCATAGAGAATCCATAGTGTTACAAGTATAAGGGATATAAAATTTAACCCATTGCATTATTGAGATAAAAGTGTAGAATATATGTTTGAGATCAAGGGGTTATGAGAATACTACGGTTTAGAGAAATCCATTATGCACCTTATTATATTCACCTTGAAGTGGCTAAATGGATGGTTGATCTAAGACCATTATATTTGTGAAAGGTAATTAAGTAGGATGCAACTAATTTTTTGGATAAATGTTTATGATGTAAGATGGTTAAGGCTAATTTTGTATATAGTGTAGGATTAGTGTAACCTCATCATATATCAGATTTGAATTAAAAGGTAATCATTATGAATTTTATCCAAGTTATTCTAATGTTAAATAACTTACATGATAGCATCTTATTTATGATTTGAAATATTACTAAAGTTTCACATTTTAAGTGATTTAATGTAATATATGATGCACTGGTTTTGGCTAAAAGGTATGTGCAAGAATGTTTTTGGCTTTGTTGAGTTCTAGATAAGATTATTTTAGATAGAGATTCAAAGATGACCTTAAGGTTTTGATAAGCCTTGTATTTAACATTATGAACTCAAAATAATTTGAGTACACTATATCATCTAAAGATATATGGGAAAAATGAGAGAGAAATTTAGGTTTTGTAATATTTAATATGGATATATTACATGGGACAAAAAATATATATGGGAAAAATATCTTCCACTAGTCGAGTTTGTATATAATAATTCATACCATTCTACTCTAAAA
>JARHVA010002163.1:1180000-1215000 GCA_037957365.1 Torreya grandis
AACTCAAAGATGGGGAAAAAATTTTAGGAGCTTTTCTTACCCTAGAAGACTTAATTACTATAGGAGTTTGGGGTTCCTATGTAGGAGGTTATTGAACTGTCTCCTTGGACACCTTACCATTCATAATATCATCCAACAATGTGTACTCTTTTTGTTCCTATTCCTACAACTGATCCTTATACATGATATTTTATTTGAAGATAACATCCCTAGACTAGAATATTTTCTTATCTTTAAGACTCCAAACTTGGAAACTAGAGTTATCCTCACCATAACCAATAAAGTTACATCGCTTAGACTTATCATCTAACTTGGTCCTATCTTTCTTGAAAACATGAACAAATGCCTCACATCCAAAGACCCTAAGAAAAGAATATTTAACTTTCTTACCAAAACAAGATTCCTCAAGTATGCTTCTATCCAAAGGCACTAAAGGTCCTCTATTAATCAGATATATCATTGTGTTAAATGCTTCCACCCGAAACATTAGGTTTAAGACTACATGCAACCTCATTCTCCTAGCATGCTCCATGATTGTCATGTTCATCCTCTTTGACAATCTATTCTCTTGTGGCATCCCTGGAACCATCCTTTGCCTATGAATTCTATTTTTATGAAAAATAATCATCAAATGATTTTTTATAATACTCACCTCCATTATCTGACCTGAGATATTTCAAATTGAGATCTATTTTATTCTCAGCCAAATCTTTCCATCTCTTGAATGTTTCAAACACATTAGATTTATTCTTAATGCAATAAAGCCAAACTTTCCTCCTTGCATCTTAAACAAATGTAATATAATAATTTGAACCACCAATAAAAGATATCTAAGTGAATCAACTCCAACCTATTCTCATTCTTCATAGGTCTAACCCTTAGGAATTTAACTCACTTCTACTTCCCGTACACACAATTCTCACAAAAGCCTAAATAAACTTGTTTCAATCTGAGCAACTTGTCTTTCAAGATCTCCATGCCCTTCCAGTGCATATGACTGAACCTGTAGTGCCACAAAGTTGCATCTCCACTTGTAGTAACTAAATTATAGTGATCAACACTAATAGTCAAATAAAAAGTGCCAACTTTCTTACCTCTCGTAACCATAAGAGTACCCTTGGTAACTTTCCAAGAGTCTACTATAAACATCACTGAATAGCCATTGCTGTCCCACTACCCCACTCATATTAAATTCCACCTTAACTATGGGACATGTTTGACATCCTTTAGTAGCTATGTGTTCCCATTCTTAATATTCACCTAAACACAACCTTTTCCTACTATAATTCATGGTTCATCATCACCAAGATAAACATGTCCAAAATTTCCTTGAACATAATTGCTAAAACGATGCCTATGTGGGGTGGCATGAAAATAAGCCCCTGAATCTAATACCCAAGATTGAAAAATGTTATCTAATGAAAGAATTAAATCATCCTAATTAATAGTACATGCTATCATATTTACCTCCTTGTTATCCTCATGTTTGGTCTTCTTGTCCCAAAGTTCCCAACATTCTTTCTTTATGTGTCCACATTTACCACAATGCTAGCACACCATCTTAGCTCTAGATATAAATCTTCCCCAACCCTTTGAGTTTTAATGGTTTTATTGTCTTATGTCCTTTTATCTCCCTCTAGTATCCACTATTAAAGCATTACATAAAGATGATTCCCTTATGTTCTTCCTTATCATTTCCTCACTAAGAATCACACTTATAACACCCTAAAATTTTAAACTTCCCTTAGTAGGGATGACATTACTCACAACCATAACCAAGCTATCCTAATTATTCAATAAGGAGCATAAAATCAATAGATCCTTAACTTTAGTTTCAAATTTAATACCAACAAAATTTAGCATACTCACAACCATATTAAAATCATTCAAATAATTAGTTATATAACCATTTTTAGACATTTTCATATTAAATAACCTTTTCGTCAAAAATATTTTATTAGAGGTAGAGGGTTGTTCATATAACTCCCCTAATTTCTTAATCAAAGCAAATGTGCTCATCTCTAAAGTATTTAAGGCAAATTAAGATGTAAGGCATAATTGTATGGCTCCTAGTGCTTTCCTATCAGGTAAATTTCTATCTCCCTGATCCATACCTAAAGGTTGGCCTATTTTTCCCATCAAAGGGATATGAATATCCTTTTGAAATAAGTAATCCTCCATCTATATATTCTACGATCTAAAATCTTGTCCATTAATTTTTTTAACTCTAGATCTACCATTATATGCCATAGCTCCCACTCAAGCTAATATATTTCCTTATGATTCACCACTTTAGCAAAACCATTAATGCTAGATCCGATGCCAATTGTTAGGAATAAGTGATTAATTAATTATGAAATAACATGTAACATGGATCTCATTCCTCAAAATCATATTAGGAGAGATATATGAAAAAAAAATTAGATCTAAGTAAATACACACATAAAAATATATAACACGGTTCACCCAATGTGCGCTACACCCACCAAGAGGCTCTCTATAATATTTTAAATAATAATATAAAATAACTTTAAAAAAGAAACCTCTCATAGGGATAGCTTTCTTCAACTCAAATTCACACCAAAATTCCCAAGATGCTAAGCTACACCTCAAACCTGATCACACTAATCGAAGAGAGACTACAAATCTCAAAAATGAGTTGAAAAACACAATGCTTAATGTGTCCCTCCTCACCCCTATTTATAATTTCCAAAATCCCTTAAAAAATGCACCATAACTTGGAGATAAGAATATCCCCATCAAAATGGAAAAAAATAAGGGAGGTTACAACTGACTGGGATAACGATAATCCCCCAATTCTATCAACACCTTAAATCACACCCACTTCTCCATAAAATGTACCACAAATGTGGGAAGTGGTTGAAACACTCAAAACTACATCCACCATATGTGTCAGTAAAATTTACATGTTAAAATGCTCTATTAATTTTATTTTAACCTTAGGGGTGTTGAAACGGGCTCCACATTCAACATAGTTAATTATTTTTCCCTGTTTTTGTAAATTGGATTTTATGAATATTATAGGGCATATGTGGATCCAATGAGATTATAACACGAGGTTGTAGTTAAGCCACCTAATTTGCTATAAAATTAAGTTTTAAGAAAGGGCCAACTTCTGTTTATATCCCTTACATTTGTTGAAGCCTCAATTAATCAAGAAGTCATTCACCCAAATTTATTATTAGTAGAATTATTTTCTGTATAAGAAAATTTATAACACTGCATAACTTATAATTATTGGCTAACATGGATCATACATCACAACAGTAAAGAATTTAATCTTCCCCACCACATCAAACACACTAACAACTTCTTCTAATGAATTTTCTCCATCTCTAGTTACCACAATTAATATTTTCTCTCTCTTCTTCTATATGCTTCAAGAGACTTTGAGTGAAAGGAAAAAAAAATTTAATATATTTGCCTTATTTATTTTCTCTAATTTTTTGGCATGAATAAAGACATATATGCAATGAAGATCTACCTCTTTCTATGTATGCATTAGACTACAAAATATGTTTGTATGAGAGAAGCGCAACATTATAGTCAAAGATAACTATAAATTGTATTACTTTTGGCAAAAGAAGATCAATGAAAAGTTAAATAATTATATGTTTTATTATCTATGTTTGTGTTTGAATTGCTTGCATCCCCTATTTTTTTGAGCTGTAAGTTTCATCAATCTAGTATTAGAGAGAATAACTTGCCTAATAGAGAGAGATGTTGTTAAATCTTTGGCATAAGAACAAAGATTAAGGAGAAAATATTATTCAGATAAAGTTTTGAAAGGGAAGGATAATCTTTAATAGTATAAAACAAATATACGAAAATTAGTATTTGGAGAAGCCATGGTAGGAGTGAGTGAAAGTATAACATAACCACAAATACAAATATTTAATGAAAAAATATATATTTTTAGTGCATAAAAATGAAAACCCTATTCTACTCACAGGATGTGTAGGATTTGGTTAAAAATGGGTTTCTTGAGTTAGCAAATCAATAGGCATATCAAGCATTATCACAAGCATAAAAAAATTTATTGAAAGAAAACAAGAAGATGGATGCCAAAGCATTGTTTTTCATCTAACAAGCCATGAAAGAATTAATATTTCCAGGAGTTGTAGCTTCTACAAGGTCAAAGCAAGCATGGAGAATCCTACAAATAACATATCAAGGTACAAATAAAGTTAAAAAAATTGAATTACAAATACTTAGGAAAAATTATGAGAATCTTTATATGAAAGATTTATAGAATATAGACTCATTTTTGACACATGTAATGTGTATTGTGAATCAAATTGGAACTCATGGTGAGAGTATGGAAGACCAAAAAGTTGTAGAAAAAGGGCTTAAAGATTTCCTATAAAGTTTGATTCAGTTTTAGTGGCCATTGAAGAATCTAAATATTTATCTCAGTTATGAGTTGATGAATTAATGAGGTCATTCAGGGGCATCTTGATTAAAAAAATTCATTCAAAACTCAACTTTCAACAAAAGAAAGAGGGAGATCAAATTACAATAGAGGTAGAGGTCATTTTTAACTAAGAGGAGGTAGAGAATCTCATCAATTTGAAAGTAGGATAACATCAAGACTACATACATTTTTCACATCATCAAGAGGAAGAGGTAGTAATCATTTTCATAGCCATCATCAAGAAAAAATGTATGATAAATCAAACATCTAATTTCATTATTGTAAAATATTTGGGCATCTTACATCTGAATATAGAAAAAGGCAATATGATATGAATAAACAAAAGCTAAATTTAAAAAATGAAAATAAACTTAACACTAGTGAACATAACACAATGTTGATAACATGTAATGTTTCACAAGAGAGCTCAAAGGAAGTATGGTTTTTAGATAGCGGGTGTAGTAATCATATGAGTGGAAGTAAAGAGTTGTTTGCAACAATAAATGATTTGGTAAAATTGGAAGTGAAGTTGGAAAATGATCATAAATTATTATGGAAAAATGATGAATTAATATAAGAACAAAACAAGGTGAAAAGAAGCATATCCTTGATGTATACTGTGTCCATAGTTTGCAACATAATTTAATAAACATTAGTCAACTAGTGCATAAAGGATACATGATCTATTTTGAGAATTGTGAATGTATAATTTTGGACAAAAGACCAAGCAATAGGCTGATTACAAAAATTGAAATGATGAGGAATAGAATGTTTCCTCTCAAGATCCAAAGTGAAATATGTTTAGAACTTCAACGATTGCAAAAAATTGTTGAAACAATATTTAAAATTTTATTAAAGGATCAATCTTATTTATGGCACTTAAGATTTGGACATATAAACTTTAGAGGTTTACAGTTGTATAGAAAAAGAATGGTATATGGATTGCCACCAATAAAAACACTTAAAACAAAATTTTAGAGTTGCATACTTACAATGCAAGATAGATAAAAGTTTTTAGTTGGAAAATTTTAATGGGCAAGAAACCCACTTGAAATAGTCCATTCAGACCATTGTTGACTGATGCAAACACTTTCCATAAGTGGAAATCTATATTTCTTGACATTCATTGATGATTTTAGACATAAGACTTGGGTCTATTTATTAAAATAGAAATCAGCTATGTTTGATATTTCTAAGAAGTTTAAGGTAAAAATTGAAAAACAAATTGGGTATTATATCAAATTATTGAGAATCAATCGAGGTGATGAATACATATCAAATGATTTTTTGACTTTTTGCAAGGTAAATGGAATAAAAAAATAATTCATAGCAAGATATACACCTCAACAAAATAGAATAACAAAAATAAAGAGTAGAAAAATTATAGAAATGACATGAAGCATGATAAAAGCTAAGCATTTACCAAATGAATATTGGGCGAAAGGGATTGCATATGCGGTATATATTTTGAATAGGTTTCCAATAAAAGTAGTGATTAATAAGATACCATAAGAAGTTTAGAGCAAGAACGAACATAGTGTTTTGTATTTGAGAGTATCTAGATGTGTTGTATACTCTTTGATATCTCAAGAGTTGAGAAAAAAGTTGGATGATAGAGGTGAAAAATGTATTTTTATGAAATATAGTGAACAATCCAATGCATATAAATTATACAATCAAGTTACAGAGAAGGTAATAGTCAGCTATGGTGTAAAATTTATTGAAAAAGAAGCATGGGATAGAAGTATTAATGAAATAAATACAATTGAAACAGACATACTACATGAAAATGAGATGCTAGAAGATGATACACAAGCAAATATTCCTCAAGCTCCACAAACAAATTTTCCTACAATGCCTTCTAAGGCACTAAGCACTCCATCTACACTAGCTAGTAATAATAATCATGGATCATCTAATACAACACTTGCATCATTGAGATCATAGTCTATAAACAATTCAAATAAGCCCATAGTGTAAAGGAGTTTTATGATGAGTCACAAGAAGCTAAAAATATGGATTTTTGCTCTAATTTTGCATTCTTAATACAATCTTATCCAATTTACTTTGAGGATACAATTAAAGATGATAATTAGATTACAACTATGGATGAAGAAATTCAATCAATTGAAAAGAATCAAACTTGGGATCTTGTAGAGCTTCCAAAAGGAAAGGACATGATTGGAGTAAAATTGGTTTACAAAATAAAGTTTAATGCAAATAGAAAAGTTGAAAAATGTAAGGCACGATTAGTAGCTAAGGGATTCACACAACAACCAAGCATAGATTACAATGAAAAATTTGTACTTGTAGCAAAATTTTACAATGTAAAAATGGTCTTATCTACTGGAGCCCAAAATAGTTGGAAGGTTATTCAATTGGACTTGAAATCAACATTATTGAATGGCATATTAGAAGATGAAGTTTATATATAACATTCACCTAGTTATGGAGTTCAAGGAGAAGAGCACAAGGTTTATAGACTAAAAAATGCCTTATATGGTTTGAAGCAAGCTCCTAGAGCTTGTTATAGTAGAATAGATTCCTATTTTGTGAGTAATGGATTTAAGAAATGTAGCAATGAACCAACTTTGTATATCAAAATTAATGATGAAAGTCAAAGATTGATAGTATGTTTGTATGTGGATGACTTGATTTTCATCAAAAACTTGTCAATAGAATCCTTTAAGGCAATCAAGAAAATTGAATAAGAGATGACTGATTTAGGACTTAAGATATTTTTTTGGTCATAGAAGTAAATCAATCCGAGCAATGAATTTTTATATGTCAATCAAAGTATGATAATGATTTGTTGAAAAGATTCAAGATGTCGAATGTTAACTAATCTCCTACACTAGTTGCAATGGGCTTAAAACTTAGCAAGGAGGGCAAAAGTTCAAGTGTTGATGGAATTTATTCAATAAATTAGTAGACAGTGTCATGTATCTAACTGCCACAAGACCAAAAATTATGTATGGGGTTAGTCTTATCTCAAGATTCATGGATAATCTAAAAGAGTCTCATTGGAAAGATGAAAAAAGAACTCTTAGATACATAGTTGGAACACAGAGTTTTGGTATCACATATACATCATCAGATGATTTCACATTGATTGGTTACATGGATAGTGATTGGGGATGTAGTATGAATGATAAAAAAAAACACTTCAAGTTATGTTTTTCATCTTGGATTGGGTGTTATCTCTTAGGCATCAAAGAAATAACCAATTATGACACTCTCATCAATCAAAACGGAATATGTTGCAGCCATATCAATAGCTTGCCAGAGAGTTTAAATGAGAAAAGTACTTTTAGATTTGAGGCATATTCAAGAAGAAATTTTAAAGATATATTGTGATAACAAATTAGCCATTGCATTGTTTAAAAATCATGTGTTTCATAAACTCAACAAGCATATAAAAACTAAACATCACTTCATTTGTGAATTGGTGAACAATGACAATATATGTCTTGAGTTTTGTAGATCTGAAAGACAACTAGCAGACATCTTTATGAAGCCACTTGCAAAGAACATGTCTGAACATCTTTGGGAAAGCATGGGCATAAATGATATACGTGGAAGCGAAGATTAAAGGGGAATGTTCGCTGACGTGGATCATACAGCGCAGCAGCAAAGAATTTAATCTTCCCTGCCACATCAAACACACTGACAGCTTTTTCTCGTGAATTCTCTCCAGCTCTAGCTATCGCAGTTAATATTTTCTCTCTTCTTTTATATGCTTCGAGAGACTTCCAGCGAAAGGAAACCAAAATTTTAATATATCTGTCTTTGTTTATTTGCTCTATGTTTTTGGCATAAAGAAAGACATCTATGCAGCGAAGCTCTACCTCTTTCTATGTGTGCAGCAGAATACAAAATATATTTGTTTGAGAGCGGCGCAGCTCTGTAAACAAAGAGAACTGTAAACTGTATTACTTTTGGCAAAATAAGATCAACTAAAAGTTAAATAATTCTGTGTTTGATTTTGTGTGTTTGTGTTTAAATTGCTTGCACCCACTGTTTTTCCGAGCTGTAAGTTTCATCTTTGGCTGGGAATGTGTGTGATGCTTCTTGTGCTTCCTATCGGTTTGAATTCATGACTGAGCTACAACCGTACATTGATTTTATCGTATTATTTTTGTATGAGAAATTCATTACTGAGTTACAACTGTACATTGCTTTTATTCTATGATTTTTGCTTTCAGTCGACGGTTTTTTGTACGACAACTTAATATTTAAAAAGATCACTTAATGTTTAAAAAGATCACTTAATGGCTAAGCTACAATTGTGCATTGACTGGAATGTTTTTTTTAAAAAGATCACTTAATATTTAAGAGTCAACATACTGAGTATAAAGTGAACAATTCTTAAAAGACCCTGGAATTTTCTCAATCTATCTTAGCATTTATTTTAATTAAGAGAATTTGCAATAAAATACATGGTAAATACTATATTTTTGGAATGAGTAATTGTTCCTTATGACATTCAAACTTCACAAGAAATTTGAATTCTTAAAAGATTGCAATACCGTTGATTGAGTACTCCGGAGTTGACTTGGCTTATGAGATTTCACTCGAAATGGGTATTGGTTGTCTAGCGGTGCTATGTTGCACATTCATACAATGTCAATAAGGTAATCTTATTTATGATTCTAACTTGAATCTGCTTAATGGATGATTGCTGAATAGATTATTGATGCGAAAGCAAATTTATATAGATCAGAAAGTAGTTTTTTAATTTTTACATGTTTTTTTTAAACATGTATATTTTGGAAATGATTGTTAATAAAGAATTAAATAGAAAATGTATTGTGAACAAATGATTCAATATTTCATGTATATGTTAATATTTAGAACCATTTTTTTAGAAAATTATTTTCAGCTTAATATGTTGATGTAATTAAATTGGCACAATTTATTATTAATTAATAAAATTTTTGTGAAGCAATAAATCTATTATAATATCAGTTTTTTTTTAAATATTTTTTAAATAAATATATTTAAAATATATCAAATATCAATATAAATGATTCAATTCATCTCATGTTTTAAATAGTATATTCTTTTGTAGCTCAGAAATATTAGAAGCTTTGGCCTTTAAAAGTGGGATATAAAATAGCTTGAAACTCGAATTCAAAGGCATAAGTCATCCAAATGCTCGTTTGTCACGCTTACATAATCAGTAATTATGTCATTCTGTTCCAGTGCATCAATGAGTATGTTAATATATAGTATCTTAAAAATAAATCAATATCTGAATGAAAAAAATCTCACTTCAATAGTTTTTGGCGACGCTTCAGAGCGAGCTTAAAACTTCAAGGATTTTCTACGCAGAGGAGAAGACAGCGTATGTGGAAAAGGCGACTGTAGGGATGGCGATGGCGATGGCGGTGGCGATGGTGGTGGTGTTAGTGGAGCAGATGGTGGTTCACCCGGAAAAGGTTTTTGCAACCACATATATGCAAGCAAACCACTTATCCCAATAACAAAAAGATAACAGATTAAATCAGATGCATTCCGGATTAAACATCGACAAGGAGGGCACTGAAAATATGAAGATGAAGATGCAGAGAAATCCTCTTTTGCTGTTTCGAAAGTGTCCATTCTGCTGTTGGTGGTATAAAAACCTTTCAGAATAAAAATCTACTGCGCTGTCTTCTTTCGAATACAGCCCTCTGCGATGAAATCTGTGTACGGAAAGCTTTTCTCCGTGGAGTGCTAAACTTGATAAGATTTGGGCTATCGTTTGGGTTGAATTATGGTGGTGGCATACAGACCGTCGGGTTTTAGTTTAATTAACTCGTATCAATATTGGAGATACAAAAAGTAAAATATATTACGCTATTTTTTTCAAAATTATTGACACAACATTTACCATTCGAAAAAGGTTTGGTAATATTATTAATTGAATAATAAAAAACATTAATTATTAAAATATTATCAATAGTCATAATTAATTTAGAAAATTTTACCAATGGTTATAATATGGGTTTAAATTTTCAAGTGTTTAGCTACCAAAATACTATCAACTATTATAATTAATTTTGAGAATTCTATCAATGGTTATAACTAATTTTAAAAATAGAATCAATAGCTATCACAGACTTTATATATTTAAAATATTTAAAAATTTACTGGTGGGTGAGTCTTAAAAAGCTTAGATCATTTTACCAAATCGATTACATTTCATTAACAATAAATATCTATTCTTAACATAACATTTATAAATTCATAATTTATTGTTTTATATTTAGTAAAAAAAAATTATATTTAAAATATATGATTTATAAATTTTATTTATTTAATTTTATATAATATTTTATACAAAATACTTTTAAATATATTTATTTTATTTATTTTTAGAAATAGCAAAAAGCTCTAAAACATTATTCTTTAGACAATCAAACCTCAATATATTAAAATCAGCTTCTTCCATATGGGTTGGCAAATTATATTGTTTCAATTAAATATTTTTCAACGTGATTTTTGATGAAAAATGGTTTAGAGTAACCAACCTACACAGTGACTATGGAAATTGTTTTTGGAAAAATAATAAATATTTATGATTTATTTATTTATTTATTTATTTTTTTGGAAAACAAAAAATAATTTATATTTTTGAATGAATTTCTCTAATGCGAGTTTTCTAAACTTTCAAAATGTATTTTATAAACAATCAACTTATAAATTTACATTGTTTTAAATAGTTTAAAAAAATATTTAATTTTATGATTTAGAAGCTTAAATTAGTATAATTAATTTTAATAATTTATTATTACTAGAATATATTTCAATATATATTATTAAAACTATTAATATCATTATTATTAATTAAAAATAATAACATATTAATAATTGCAATAATAAAACTATATTCAAGAGTGAAGTTTTTAATCATGTAGAGATATTTCAGTTCTTTTTATTTATGTATGTGTCTATTACGGTTTTCTTCATTTAAAACTTGGTCATAATTTTTTTTATAATTTTCAAAATCTATAATTCTTAGTATTATTTATTTACATGAGCACATTTAAATTTTTTTAAGATGTCTTCTTCATTTTCATTGGTAATGTTATGATTCATTAAATGAATGATCTCTAATTTTTTATTGGAAGGCATATAAATTTGACATATTATATTATTATTACCTATCTTTAAAAAAATGGTGTATGATGTAAGGATATTTAGGCTTACAAATAATGTTGCATCAGAAAAAAAATGAGATTGGATTTTGTGTAATCTTATGAACATATATTTTATATGTATGATTTTTTATCAGGTCAAAAATGTTACACATGTAGAGAACGTTTGACATAAATCCATATAATACCATCGATATTTCACTATGTGAGAAACATGATGAAAGCATGGTTATAGTCCTTTTTCAAAGGTCAAATAACTTATTTTTGGTATGGGGATGGAATTTTTGTTTAATGTGGGATTTTTTTGAAATTTTATTCTACACTAACCTAATGTTACATGGCTATTGTATATAGTACTTGGTATTTTTAATTGCATTGAAATGATGTATAAAGGTTTTTTTTAACATTTAAAATATATATCATTGAACATTTTATAAGATAGAGGTGAGCTCATAAAAGTCTTATAGGATCTCAATGTAATGTAAGAAATGTTTGTATCAGTTTTGTGAAGAAGACATGGGAGTTTGTTGGAGAGACAAGATATTGGTGGAAAGAAAATGTAAAATCTAAGAGATCAGATGGATTTGTGTGTGTGTGTGTGTGTGTGTGTGTGTGTGTGTGTGTGTGTGTGTGTGTGTGTGTGTGCGCGTGTGTGTGTGTGTGTGTGTGTGTGTGTGTGTGAGAGAGAGAGAGAGAGAGAGAGAGAGAGAGAGAGAGAGAGAGAGAGAGAGAGAGAGAGAGAGAGAGAGAGAGAGAGAGAGAGAGAGAGAGAGAGAGGTAATTTCTTCATCATAATCAGTAAAGGGAAGGGTGTGTTAATTTGTGTGAATGTTTTTAATATTTTTTATCATTTAGTAAAGACAACCTTTTATTTGCATTCTTATTTCTTGTAGTTATGTCTATCATTAATAGAGTGTGTGTAACTAATTTTGGAGATAAGGTTAACATTAACATGTTTCCCTCTTTCCTTTCCACATCAATTTTTATCATATAAGGGTTTTCCTTGATGGTTTGAGTGTGTGAGGCTCTTGTTGCATCATTATAAATTTATAAAAAGAAGATTTTATTTTTGTTAAGATATGGCAAACAAAGGAATACATCTTAGAGGAGGAAGGGAACATAAAATTGCACACTTGTAAAATATGTTGAAAGGAATCAAAGTGTGATGTTATTTAATGGAGATGTCCAACAAGATATGAACTATTGTTGTTAATTTAAGTGATAATGAAATATCAGTATTTCATTTATATACATGTCATTAATCATTTCATAGATACATGTGTTTCATTATTTCATATATACACAAGTTAAATGCATCTTTTGACTATGATTCAAGCATACACAAATACATGATCTATGCAATTTTGGATGTTAGGATTTTTCTCTATTCATGTCATCAAGATGTTGGGGTCATCCACCTCTATGATCATGATACATCCATGTTATATAATTCTATAGTCACTTTACATTATTATGTTTAAGCTCATATATTTACTTAAGCACGACTTTGTCCATACTTATATGTTTCATAGTGTACTATTTATGTTCTTCCTTGAGTTTCTTGCCTTGCTATTATCTTTCTTGTTTAAGCATTTGAATATGATCTATTATTTATGACTTCATGGTTTTGTTTGCCTCTTTGACATTTGAATATGTCATTTATTAATGTGTAAAATTTGACTAATCCATGTCCTTTTGATTTTGAAAAATTTAAACATGCACTTTGTTTTTGGTCTCCTTAGACCATTGTATTTTTATTTATTTTGGAGTGCTATCTTGTGTGTGTTTGATTACTTATTGAGATTTTATTATTAATATGTAGACATTTCCATGATTCATATAATGCATCTTAAGACTTTGTGTGAACACATTATTCACGCTAAGATGATATATCTACCTAGACATGTTGCCTCTATATGCTACATGGTACATTCATAGTTTACATGGCTATATTATCCTTCAAAGTTTAGGTAACTACCAATTACTACTTCCCCTCACCTCAAAATGGGGGGCATATTATTGGGAACATGTCATAGAGGCATGACTTCCACATTAATTCATAGATTTAGAATACAATGGGGGCATGTTTTAGAAACATGTTCTCCACACTTATTCAATATGTAGCATATGCATATTATGGTGGAGGCATGTTTTCGAAACATGTTCTCTATATAAGAAGTTATATTAGTTTTTATATTTATCCATACTTGGACTTATATCTATTTTCAAATTTCTCCAAATATAATGGAGATGTGTTATGGAAGCATATTATTCATACTAACATAGTTTTTAATTGGTTAAATTCATAGTTATATGAATCAAATACACATTTATGGTAGAATTTTATATGTTGGTACCATTATTATAGATAGTTTCAGTATGAGACATATCTAAGGTGTATATGCTATGTAATGTGTCTATAATATTAAAAAATCAAATATGTTTTAGAGAAAACACTTTCAGGGATTGGCACCACTCACCAAGTTTAACTTCTATGGATAGTAGTAAGACAACCTTATGTAATAATTGGTTCACTTTTTTGGTATTGTTGAGATGATTAAATCACTCAATGTTAGAAAGTTTATAGGTTGAATTTGATTTCATCATTCAAACTTGCTGGTATTATAGTTTGAGTTGACTTGGTTTACTCACTAGGTTATAAGTATGATTTGGTTGCATGTTTAAGCTAGTCTCAATTGATAGATTGTAACTCATCTTTTCTCTAAGGCTATGGGCATGTGCCCTCTAATATCTATCTATATTTTTAAATATATACACTTTTGATATTTATGTTTGTCTTGACATCACTTTAAGTGATTCATAATGAAACATATTTTGAATCAATTTGCCAAAATCCAATATGGTTACATCGATACATAGGTTTATTCCTAAAACTTGTTCTCTTTCAATTTCAATCATTTAATTACTTTAAATTTAAGATTATAGGAAAATCACCAATAAAGTACTCAAGTTAGAATTCAGGTAAATATAGGGCATGTTATACACACTTAAGTACATGTTTCTTCTCCTTTAAAATAAGAATTTTATTACTAGATTAAATAGGGGAAATAAAGACACTATTTATGAATTGTATACCACCTTAGTCTATTGTAATTGGTAAATAGATATCATGGATATACCTTCAACTTATAGACTTTTCTTGCTACGTAAATATTTGCATACACTATCTCTATGTGCCTAATTACTTATCTCTTAATCCAACCTATATTATTCTCATGACTCAGGCCTTCTATATTTCTTATAATGTTATAAACCTATTTATATTTCATCTCTATAATTTTTGGACATGCACCTATTTTTTAACTACCTGGACACTTGTGTACTAGTCGAATGATTATATCGACACAAGTGTCGTACCCTAACACAAGTGTACAATGCTCTAAAGTAATCAAATTTTTAAATGAAATGTATTAATATGGTTGGCCCCTAAATTATTTAATATGAGATATTCTTCAAGGGGATTGGTATAATTACCATATCAACTCTCATTCATTAAAAACCTAGAAAAGACCAAAAGCTACCCAGGTAACTTATTATTAAAAGAATTCAATCAGATACTCAAGTGAGAAAAGCTTCCCTATTTTCTCATATAGGTCATATCAACATCACATCTACATATATGAATTAGTGAAAGAACAATATAAGAGCTATATTTTCTAAGTTATAAGCTAGGCCACTATTGTACATTCTTATCACATATTTCATGATTCTCACACAATCTAACACATATGGGAGAACTACATATGCCTAAACCCCTATTCAAAGTATTAGATATATAGGTAGTGATCATTGATAGAGTGGTGTTTAGCATAGCTTCTCACTATGTACCCACTAACCCATTTTTCCCTTAGCTAATATAAAGATGAAGAACATGGGTTTTTTTATTTGACAACGAATGAGATTCCATGACCTAGATTTGAATCCACCATAGTGAAGGTGACATAGAAACTATAAACATATAGGTTGTTGCACTCTAGTTTAGTAGTTATTCTATAATACACACCTAAATTCATTTAAGATAATAGTGTCTATGTAACCATTTTAGGTGAACATAATTGTCTATGGATATAAAATCACAACTTATAGAATCAAGCAACTATTCCATAATCTAAATCGAATCCACTTTCTACCTATTTTATATCTAGATATTTTTTAGCGTCATAATTGACTAAATATCTTATTTTCATTATAACTTTAATATCTAGCATAACTTTACTTTCCATCTTTAGCATCTTAGCGTAATAAATTTAGCATATGATTTATTTGAGTTTCACAAATAATTGGCCTACTCTAGAGATAGTCTACCATCCTTGTGCCATGGGTTAAATAAGTACATAATTTTTATAAGATAAATACATTACTGATGGTGTTTGGTCTAACTCCATTATTGGATACAATTCCATATTTAATTACTCAATCCAAATACACACACACACACACACACACACACACACACACACACACACACACACACACACACACACACACACACACACACACATATAAATCGCTAATTTGAAAATATTGAGAAGATGTGTTTTAATAACTATATATAGTTTTTACCTTAATCAACAAAATACATTTTTGGTTCTAAATTTTAAGATTTGAAACAAATTGATACATATTGGAAATCCAAAAACATTTATGAATTCCAATATATTAGGAAAATTATGGGCAATGTGCACATATATGAGATATCCATGTATTTATTTTGAAGATAATCTAATTGTAACATCGATGTTTTAGATGTGAAAGGGCCACTATTTGTTTACATTTTGTCATTAATTGGGAGAAAGGTTAATATAAATTACTACTTGCATATTATCATAAATAAAGGATCATTTTTTTAGGGAATATTTTATCAATGTGATGGCTACATTAAATCCCATAATAGGATCAATTCTGAAAATCCACTTCATTTGTAAGAAGACTATCTTGAAATAATTGATTGCTTTAACTAAACATATTTTTTATACTAATCATATCACTAGAATGAATATTCAAGGTATTTTAAATTGTAATATGTCAATTGATCAATATGAATATTTTTATTTTATAATGATTGATCGATATTATTGGACAATCCCTCTGAATGTGGATAAATTATTTATCTATAGAAATACTAAGGTTTTATCAATGTTGTGTAAGAAACTATGGGTAAGTTATTTTCACTAGATGATCTATGGCAAACATTAATTTTGGGTTCAATTGAATATTATAATTTTTTTAGTGCCTTTTCATTTAGAAAGTCCAAATTACAAAACAATCTTAATTTAATTTGGACAATTAATTATGAGTTTACACATCATAATATGCTATGAATAAATTATCCTATGATATGGATTTGGAAATATGGAATTTATTTAATGAAAGGAGAGGGATTAATAAAAATGCCACCATCACATCATATAACCTTGTTTAAAATAGGGATGAAAATATTTCACCTATTGAATGTTGATAAATTCAATGAATTTAAAAGTAGATGATATAAATGTTAAAACAATATCATATTAGAATATTTCACTGAATTTATATTGGTAAGACAATATTTAAAATAATTAAAAAATATATTTTTATTATTGTTGATGTTGATGTTCATTTATCTACAATGTTTCATGAATCATTATTTAATTTTAATAAATTATCATATCTATTAAAACATTGTATAATTTATAAAATAAAAATACAAAAAAACATTTACGAAAATATAAAACTAAATTATATTCATGAAGATTTAGTACATTTTGATGCCTTGATGGGATTTATATTTGAAATAAAAAAATCATTTATAATATTTTATATAATATGAGTATTACATATATTATTTATAATTACACTTACCATTGAGAATCTAGACAAGACATAAAAACTTCATTTCCCTTATCAAGAGCATCATCCATTAATCTATTCACATACCTTACTTCTGATAAAATATTTATTGATTTCTTTATTATGAGTAGATTAATGCTTTGGATTGATTTTTATACATGCTCCATTATGAAATAAACATCAATGATAATTTTTTGAAACCTCTCTTGTTGGTGTTTGATAATCAACCGTAATGTGATGAGTTTTATTCCTTTGACCAATTCATTTTTCAATATATTTTGGATCTTAACAAATTTCTCAACTAATTTTTCCACTTTAAAAGATGGTTGTTTCCATTATATATTATAGAGTTATTCACTAAAAAAATGTTTTTATTGCAAACTATTAATGTAATATTTCACTACCAAGTGGCATAATCCAATTATAAATTGTCCTCTTTTCCTTTCATCTTCTTACTCTTCAACCTTTATTCTTACCCTATTTTTATTTTTAGTTTTGAATTCTTGATGAATCTCATGTTTTAAATATGTAACTCATGCTTTAGACCTCCATACTCGTATAATTCAAGATATAATTTATAACAATGTATTCAATTTTACTTGGTTAGTATTTTCTTATAGGCTACCAATCTCTTATACCATTTTAGGACCCATGATTGTTAGATTTTCTTGTAATTTTTTTGTAGCATCTAAAATCTTAACATTAATGATACACTATTATACTCCAATTTGTATTACCAAATTACTTATCATTTCTTGAGATTAAATTTGGGGTGAATAGTCAAAATTTCAATTAAATCTAAATATTGTAAAGTTGTATTGGTTTGGATGTTTTTTAATTAGCAAAAGATATAGTAGTCATGGATATAGTATGGAATAATTGCATTTTTTAAAATTTATTTGTTCTAATTATTGGTGATAAATCCATTAATTTTTATTCAATATTCCCATTCACCGTATCTCTAACTTCATATTCATTCTTCTCCATCTTAGTAAACTTTTAATTAGATTTTCATTTGGAATATCTTCCTTCCCTAATTGGACTTACTCTTTTTTAAATTAACATTTTAAAACACTGTCATTTTCATTATTTAAAATATTTTATACATCTAACACATCATTATCCTAGGTGGTGGTAGGTTTATAATTTTCTTCCTAATGGTGAGAATCATCAACATCCACTTTATGTGACATTTTTTTTGGAGATGTATGACAGGGATCCTTCCTTAAGTATTTTTTTGGATTATAAAATCTTATGAAATTGACAACTTTTTTTGGAGATTACATAAAAGGAATTTTTTAATAATTTATTTCATGATTATCACCACATATTTTGCCATTTTACCCACAAAACACCTATAGTAAAATTATTTTTATTAGATGAATAAAAAATACATTGGTATTAGTTCAACAAGGTTAAGGCATCCCCTTGAGTATTTTATCTTGATTTTTCATCATTATACATAATATTAAAGGACAATATTCTCTTTGGATGTGTCTAGGTGGGTTTTTTACTTAATCTATTCAGTTTCATATAACATGTTGAGATTCCCCTTTGAGTGACTTTCTATACTAAATTTTAATCCTGAAATTCTAGATCTAAATCTTCAATATTTTATGTTAATTTTTAATACTACATTTTCCATTGGGATATCTTTTTTTTTTGGTCAGGATATCACCTATATGTTTACTATCTCCTCTCTTCAAAATTTCTTTATTCAAAAATTAAATACCTACCACATGAAAATTGGTAAATTACTCTATATGAATCAATGAACAACATATTATGGATTCATTTATAGATTAGTTTTGGGTAGAAGGACAAAATTAAGATTAAGAAATGCTCAACCCCTACATTAAAGAATATGTATCTCTAATAATTATGAAATAATTTAGAGATTTATTCATCTTATTAGATGGCATGCCATATTTTAATTAATGTTCATAAAAATCCATCCATATTAAATAACTTTGTTGGAAATGTGTAATATATTTTTGAGGCATTGATGGTTTTGGTACCCCTGAGTTTGGTAACCATGGTTTTCATAGAATAGTTTTTTACTTATAGTTTTATTACCCATGATTTTGGTACATATGGTTTACCTATGGATGTGACTACATATATTTGCACATACAATAGGATAAAATTAGGAATTGGTAGTACATTATTGTATTGTAAATAGTTGAGTTAATACAATAAGGGAGTTATTATTTTGGGTTCTTTACATAAAATGATTTTACCTTGTGAAACATGTTTAAAATATAAGATTGTGTATATTTCATTTATTTTATCTTCTTAGCTAAAATATTATGTTAGTATTGATTATCTTATTTTAGTTTTTTAGATATATTTTCTCTTCATTTGGCATTAGAGCTAATTCTTAGCTTTCTATGAAGATTTATGGTTTATTCAATGTATGATAATATATCATTTTAGTGGGAGATCTACTAATTAAAATTTTATTTAGAAAATGAGAATGGTAGGAAGTATAAGGGCATGGATTGAAACACTCAATGGTCAACTTTTTGATTTGTGGAAGATAAAGATGGAAGATCTTATTCTACACATAGATTAGTTATTTTTTTTAATTAGGTGTACAACATATAAGTATGAAGATAGAATATAGTCAAAATGTAAATTAAAAGTAGAAGAGATTGATAAAATTATGTCTATCATATTTGATTTTGGTAAATGTATTGACAAATAAAACTTTTATGTATCTATGCAAAATGTTGGGCACTTTGTATTATAAAAAGTCTCTAGTGAACACATTATTTCTATGAAAGAAACTATATCAATTAATAGTGAATTATGGTGAATCTATACCTGAACATATGAATTATTTTAATATTATTTTGATTCAATTAATTTTTATTTTAAGTTAAAATGAGTGAATAATAAAAACATATTACCTTGCTTTGTTATCTACCCACCTCTTTGGATAGGGTAAGTGCACAAAGTTGGGGGATAAAAAGTGGCCTAAATGTGGACATGATTTTTCTAAAAATGTATAAATCTAAAATTATATAGATAATTGGAGATATCTACACTCTAAATTTGAAGATAGTGTAAGAACATTAAATGTAGCATTCTGAGTCTAGTTTCTGAAACACTATTTTTTTTTAAATGGTTAAGCATAACTACGTCAAACATCTAAAATTTGAAGAGTACATATTTTTTTCTTAAGAAAACATACTAGATAGATGGCCATTTGATGTACCATTTTTTAATCAACATATAATATTATTTGAAACACTTTGGGGAAAATTTAGATAAGATATTCTAGTTTGTGACATATATTTTTTAATAATTTTTCAATGAATAATTTTTTTTTATGAATTTTTCAAGTAAATAGGTCCTAAAAATTGATTAAAAAATGGATATCCATCCATGTGACATTGCTACCTACGTCAAAAAAATGAAAATCAGTTTTTTTTAATGTGTGTAGAATTAGTCCTAGTTTTTAACCATATAATTTATTTTTCACTTGGATGAATGAAATAAAAATTACATGAACATGTATAGGCATTTATGTTTGTGGCATGTAGTGGCCTAAAAAATGTACAGTTAAAAATAAACATAATTTTAAACTTTAAATTATTTCAAAACTTATAAAATTTATATTTTTAGAAAGAGGAGAACATGCTCATCTTAATGGTATTAAGTTTTTGACATTAAAATTCATAGTGTATTTAGAGATTAAATTTTATATTTTATTTAATCATAAGTCTCAGACTGAACTATATATTGACATGTCAAAGCCTTAAGCTCAAGAATTGAAGCCATTTTTTAGCCAAAAAGCACATGATTTAAATTCAAATTTAAATAACATGATCATGTTAATAACGTGATAGTGGTATTAATGTGATTATGTTACTTTAAAATATTATGACACTAATAACATGATCATGTTATATATTCACAACACCCAAAAACATGAATTTGCATTTTGACCTACTCAAGGAGCCATTAGGCCTAGTGGTCTTAAGAATAAAGTTTGGTTGATTAATATTATTGTTTGGGACTAATGTTTTTGTCAAGATTTGATAACACTAAATGATAATTGGATATTTATTAAACTATGAATCAATTTATTGTTCATTTGACATGATTCGTACCTTCCATTAAATGTAGACAATCCTAATTCATCCTAGATAGAGTCAAGAAGTCAAAAGTTGGTTTTTGGTGATTCACTTATCCAAATAACTCATAATTTAGTATAATATAATTTTTACATGATGAGATAAATTATATTATCGAAAAATTGATTAGATTACAAGGATCCTTTGATTGAGTACTAACAGACCAAGAGAATTAGGTTTGAAAGAGAGTTCAAAGATATTATAAATGTTTAAGGATTAGTTATTTGAAAGTTTATATTTGAAAAGGAATTTATAGTCTTCAAAAGATTAAAATGGTGTTTTATAACAAAAACAAATAAATAAAGGCTCAATGTATTTTGTGTAAAAGGTGTATATCATCCTAAAAGAGGTTGGATTTGGTTAAACAATTTGTGATAATTGCTAATGTTTTAAACTTGTAATTTTTTTAATAAACTTTGTAATATTTTATAAGTCTCTAATAAAATTATTTGAGTTAGTAAGTGAAGTTATATAAATATCTATTTCAAGGTATATTAATGCGTTAGTACCCTATTTTCCATATAAGAAATTATATTTTGTCAAGTTTAGAGATGTTGTAAACATACATGCCACAAACATAAATGCCTTATAATATAATTTATTTTATCATAAAATGCATTTTCTAAAACTGTGGTCAAAATTTAGCTTTTGTCATACCAATGTGGTTGTGCATCTGAAGTAAACTGGGGCTATTTGAAACCCCTTCAACCTAATTGCATGACTATTAAATGTGATTTGGGGTTCATCAACTCCAACTTAATTATATCAATTGAAGAAAAGAAACATTATCTACTTATATGCAAGTTATACATGTATAAAATATGGTTTTGAGCTCAATAAACTTGAAATCATCAACTAATGAATGTAAATGTTGATTTGTTAAATTGTGAAGGTAATTAGGGTCAAAATGAGCCACATAAACCTATTCTAAATTGTTAATGATATGATTTGGAGTGAAATTAACCCTAATGTCATGTCATATATAATTAACCATAGATTTTATTCATTTAATCAAGGAGGAATTTGAGGCAAATTTAAACCCTTTTAAGAGCTAAATATGATTTGGGGTACAATCAAAAGATTGATTCTATCATGAATTGTTCAAACTAGTCAATTTGTGAAATTAGGGGCATGGCCTTGGAAATATTTCGTCCCTAAAACAAATTTATGGATCAATTTATTATGTAACATGTATGAAACATTTACATGGCTTAACTCACCCTAATTTTATCATAAATGTAAACATGAAGGTAGTTGTCATAAATAGGTGAATAAGTAACTCAAATGCTCTTCAATTACCTTAGTGATTGAACCATATATATAATATATTAAACCCTAAACCCTATACCCTATACCATTTTCCTTAAACCCCAAACCCTTTAAATTATAGACCATTAACCCTAAAGCAATAAATTTATCCCCAATTAAAATCCTTTATATAGAGTAAGAATTAGGCTCATAGGGATGAACTTGATCAAAATTACATCACCAATTGAACCAAAATTGACTTAATTATCTCAATATGTGATGATTTGGGGGCTAATTGAGCTCAAAATCACATTCTTTACTCACATATATAGTTTCGAGGAGATCAAATTTATCCCAATTACCTTCATGATTGTACTTTTTATACCCTGAGACTTATACCCTAATCCCTAATCCTTAAATTTACTAATACCTAAACTCCAACCCATAAATATAAAATCTTTAAACCTTGAACAAATCATTTTAGCTCAAAGTAATATCATTTAGACTAATAATTAAGTTTATAGGGCTTAGTTTGGCCTAAAACACATGACTAATTTCTTCATTTGACTAATTCACTCAATCTACATGATGACATGGGGTATAATGATAACCTAAAAACACATTATATAGTCACAAAAGGGTATAAGTTATTAAAATGATCCTCAAATATCTTTGTGATTTACCCTATGTACCATAAACCATATATACATTAAAACCTAAAGTCTAAAACATAAACCCTAAACAATATACCCTAAATTGTAAACCATAAGATTTCCCTATTCAAAAATTAATTTAGTCATAATTAATATACATTGTAGTAAGAATTAGGTTCACATGGCATATAGAGTGTAGACATTATATACGGTCCTTAAACCTAAATCTTATGCCCCAATCCATAATCCCTAAAGCATAAATTGTAATCCCTATTCCTTAATTCCTAATACATGTCACAAACATACATGCCTTACAATATAACTAATTTTATCTTGAGATGTCATAAAATATACTTTTTAAACCTATGGTGAAAAGTTAGCCTTTGGAGTAGAAATCTAGTTGTGTATCTAAATTAAATTGGGGTTATTTTGAGCCCCTTCAAACTAATTACATGACTATAAAATGTGATTTCGGGGTTACTAAAATCTAATTTTTCCTAATCACCATCATGATTGTACCTTATATATCATAAAACTTATACCCAAGTCCTAATCCTTAAATTTCCTAATCTCTAAAATCTAAACCATAAATATAAACACATTAAACCATAAACCAATCATTTTATCCTAGATTAATATCATTTAGAATAAGAATTATCTTTCCACTTATCCTTGTGTACCCTAATCCTAAGTACTAAACACTATACCCTAAATTCTAAACCAAAAAATTTCCCTATTTACCAATTGACTTAGTCCTAATTAACATCCTTTGTATTAAAAATTATTTTTGCACACAGCATAGACTGATTAGACCTTATATACACCCTTAAACCTAAACCCTAAATGCCCTAATCCTTAATCCATAAACTATAAAACATAAATTTTAATCCCTAATCAGTAATCTCTAATCCCTAAAACATAAATTATAATCCTTAATCCCTAATCCCTAATTAATAAACCCTATGCACTAATGGCTTAATCCATAATCCATAATCCCTAAACTATATTATGTATAACATGATTATTCTATTTAATAATGTGGTCACATTATTATTAATATATAAAACACTTGGTTCTCAATGTTAATTTTTAACCTAAACTAAAGATTAAGAATAATGTGATCACATTATTTTGTATATATGCTTCTCAATATGTATGTTGAAGAAAAACCTAGTATAAAAAATAACATGATATAATCATGTAATAACATGATCACATTATTATTATTATTATTATTATTATTATTATTATTATTATTATTATTATTATTATTATTATTATTATTATTATTATTATTATTATTATATACTAAGCTGAATTTTTAACATCTATTTTTAACCCAAATTGAGAATTCTATCCCACAAACATTCTCTATGTACTTTTGTGGGACTTGTAGTACCTATGTATTTGACCCCAAATTTGAAAATCTGTTAATTATCCTTGATGGGTGATAGATCACATTCGATGAAGAGGAAGATACTAAAGAACAAAAAACTATAGGAATTAGAATATTTGACATAGAGAAACAAGATAGGAATGCAAAAAATTCATGGTAGATAAGGTACAAACCCTAATCCTAATTAACCAAATGCCATAGATAATGAGTCAATTGAAAATAATGAATTAAACAATGATGAAATTTACTATAATAAATTGAATAATAATAAAATTTACCATAGTTAAATCTATAGTAATGAAATTGAAAATAATGAATTAAATAATGTTGTAAGTTTACATTCAAAGTTCTAAGTTTTTATTTTTGTTGATGATGAGTCTATGTATGATGATTCAACCCCCATGAATGAATAAAATTTGATGGAAACAAATAATGATGAAATTAACTATCAATAAAATTTCATGAGAACATATAATGAAGAAATTAAAAATGAATAAAATGTCATACCACCTCTAAATAATGAAATTAATAATGATTTTGAAATACCAACTCAACAAATTCCACCATTAACAACACCTCCAGAAATTGTGCGTAGGAAAGACAAGTAATTAATTTAAGTCAATGCAAATATTTTAGAACTAATGCATAACAAAAATTTTGATCATCACTCATGAATACTGGCTCAACAAATTTGTGATACATCCCTTCATAATGTGGATTATAATAGTCAAAGATGTCAATTATTTATTTCATTGATAAAATTCCTTAATATGAGACCTATAATATACACATTATGACTAATAAAATCTACCATAGATGATGAAAAAAATGAAATTATTGAAAATATAAATCATGCATATAATATTGTTGGCCCAAAATCATGCACCCAAGATTGTAACGCTTCCTAACATATACTTACAAATTGTGCAGTAAGTGACCAAATAGGGAAAAAATGAATGGTTTAAAAAACAAGATGAACATTTAATATAAATATAAATATATAAATAAAATCAATTAAAAGACATGAAATACTTAATGAACCTAATACTAATGAGATATAGGCATTCTATAGTAGACTTCCATAAAATGACAAGACAATATCCAATACTCTCTATATTCAACTAAATTTTCTCACATAAATTATTATCACTAATATTTCTATTAGTCACCATTAATTAAACTTAATCTAATTTATCACAATAATATTTTTGATTTTTATAATCATTTATCTAATGTCTTCCATAAATATTTCATCATTCACTAGCCTTATTCTATCCCACCAATCATTAATTTATCTTAAATCCCCATTATCCTATCTTACATATTATTTGGATATTTTAAATCCCATGACCCGCATACCCACCTACTAAGCCTATCCCTAGGATTTTTTAAAACATTGGTCCCTAATCACATACCTAATACCTATCTAATCCCCCATTCAATCATCATTAACCCCTAAGAGGATTTTAGAATCCCCTCTATTCTCACCCTCCTCTTTATAAGCCTCTAAATCTAGAGGTTTCCAAGAAATTTTAAATTATTTTTAATTTTCCATCCTCCCTATCCTCTCTATCATCCCTAAATTCAAATATCAACCATAGATATTTCCCTCTTCTTTCTATTTAAACCATTCCATTCCTCCATATAATATCATCTATCAGGTTAATGAAGTCTCCATGCCAATCCAATCCTTGAATCCATCATCAACAATCCATGATCAAGCAACATCATGTCAAAATATTGAGTCTAAGGTAATCTCAATCTAAAATTCTCTTATTGTTCATCCATTTAATCATGGTTTGGAGGAATTATCTTAGGATTAGCATGTTTGTTTGAGTTTTATATTCATCTATTTGAATTTAATTGTACTATTTCCATATCTTACTTAGGTAGTTGGACATTTTTGGTTTTGATGTAATTATGTAATCAAATCGTTTATTCTCCAAATTCTATTTACACTCTCAAAGAGTTACATGTTCGATTTTGGAAAGATAATACAATATTTCTTTCCCAATGTAAGAGATGTAGTCAAAATAAAATTTGGTTCTTGTAACCATGAACCACATCCAAAGAAGATTTAGAGTTCAATATGTTTCTTGTTCAATGCCAAAAAGTTACTTTTTTGGACTCCTCACTATAAATTCTCCAATGGATTGCTCTCAAATTTTTCACCTGAGTGTTATAGGTAAAATTATAGGGATTAATAAGGAAGAGGAGGAATCTGATGGTTCAAAGAAATGACTTATAAGTTTTTTTTACATGTTTCTTGAGGCCAGAATGGGTGGTGGGTTTGTCGATCAAGCCTAATGGGAGGCCAAGACCTAGGTAATAGACATTATTCACCCAAAGAACATGTTGGAAATGTTATTTTTTAATCAATAATCATTGAAACTAGATTTATACAACTACAACTTAAACTTTGTCAACATTTGTTATCAGTGTTTCTACACTCTAGAATGGTAGTGAAAATGCACTTTCAAGTGGATTTGAACATCATGGTGATGTAATAACATGTAATTTGCCTATATTAACTTTATAAAAGTGATATATTACTAGGTGGAGGTCCTGGAGGTAGAAATGGTAGTTGGAATTGAAGAAGTTGCTTTTTGAATGCCAGAAAATTGCTTTTTTGGACCTCTCACTACAACTTGTCTGATGGAATACTCTCAAAGTTGCCACTTGAGTGATATAAGGAGAAAGTATAGTGATTAAAAAGGTATTTTATAGATCATATATTTCACATAGATTATTCATGATTATTATTTTATGCATGTTTTAAACTTAGGCTAAAAAATCTCATTTTTTTTGTATTGGTAAGGGCATTCTTAATCCTAGAATGGGTGTTGGATTTATCAATAAAGCCTAACAAGAGGCCAAGAACTTGGTATTAGACATTATTATCTCCCTATATGTGGTTAAAGTGTCCTTTAATGGTCAAAAAACATGGAAACAATAATTCTGTAACCATAACTTAAACTTTGACAATATTTGTTATCAATATTTCCACACTCTAGAATGGTAGTGGAAATGCACTTATAGTTGGATTTGAACATTTTGAAAATGTAATAACATGTTATTTTACTATATAAATTTGATCCAAGTGATATATTCATAGGTGGAGATCCCATAGGTAGAAACAATAGTTGGAGCTCAAGAAGTTGCTTGGTCAATGCCAAAAAGTTTTTTCTTTGGACTCCTCACTGTAACTTGTCCAATGGATTTATCTTAAAGGTTCCATGTGAGTCCTCTATGGTGATATCATAGGGTTTAATTTCTTAGGTAAGTGTTATGATGGTTCATGTAAATTACTTATAGGTTTTACTTTATGTATGTTTGAACTTAGGCTAAAAATTTACATTTTTCTTACATTGGAAAGACCATTCTTGAGGTAGAAATGGGTGGTGGGTTTGTCGATAAAGCCTAATGAGAGGATAAGAAATTGTTATTAGATGATATATTCCCATCATAAATGTTGGCATTGTTATTTTTTGGTTTAGAGGCATCGAAATAATAGTTATGCAACCATAACTTAAACTTTGACAATATTTGTTGTTAGTGTTTCCACACATTAAAATGGTAGGGAAAATGAACTTTAAAATATATTAAAATGTTGTGTTGGTGTGATAATATGTAATTTTACTATCTAGGTTTTATTGAAGTGATATATTTTAAGGTGAAGGTCCTAGAGGTAGAAATGGCAACTGGAGCTCAATAAATTACTTGTTTAGTGCCAAAAACATACTTTTGTGGATCACTCACTGTAGCTTGTCTAACATATTTATATCAAAGACTAAATATAGGTCATTTAGTGTGAGATTATATGGATTGAATATTTGGGTGAAGATTTGATGGTTCACATAAATGACTTACAAGTTTTGTTTTATGTGTTTTTGAACTTAGGCTAAAAATTGCATTTTTCTTGTATTGGGAAGGGCATTATTGAGGCTATAATGGGTGGTGAGTTTTTAAAATAGTCCTAATGGAAGGATAACAACACAATAATAGATGTTATCCACCCCATTTGAAGGTGTTGACAGTGTCATTTTTTGGTTAGGAAGAATTAGAACAATAGTTTTTCTAAACTCTTGACTTATAGAACATGCTTAAACTTGGGTAAGATGAGTTTTTGGTTAATATGAGTTATATAAAATTGGGTAAGGGATAGATCATGTTACAAATTATAAAAGACTATTTTGATAAATTTACCTATTGGAGAAACAACTAGATCTAGAGGCCTAGAAACTTAAAAAGATAGAATTTTAGAATGAGAGATAAATCTCTTAGAGACCTCTATTTGGTTTCTTTATTTTAATTTTTGACACCTACATAGATCCTTGAGTTTTCCAAAGACCTATACAAAGTGTCTTAACAAAAATTATTCAAAAAAAGTAGAGTAGATATAAGAGATTGGTGACTATTAAGAGTAGACCTATTGAGTGATTGACTAGTTTTTAAAATGATTATCTAAGAGTGGATTTTGAATCAAGTTAAAAATAATATTGGATAAGTGATTTTGTAAATCTTCATGATCTTAGAGCATATGAATAGAAATTCCATAGCCTTATTAAACATAGAAGATAAAACTATGCATTAGATAGTATTAGGTGATGATAAAGGGTTTTATCCAAAGATGGATCATTGTCTCATGAGTTAATATTCAATTTCAAGTTAGTAAGGTTTCCTTTTATCAGACTAAAGACATTATAGTTAAGGTCAGGTAGAAGTTCATCTTGCAAGTTTAGCAAATATAAAGCTACAAAGATAAAAAAGTAGACCATGTACATGTCCTCTAAAAAGAGTTGCGTGTAGAAGAGGTATTGATATAAATTAATTGAGTGGTGAGGGAAAACATAAAACAAAAAGAATAATAGAAGGCATACGAGAATTAGGCCTATTTTCCAGAAAATCTAGTCAAAAAGACATTAGATCTAGGTGAAGTTGAAAGATTAGGTAACTTATAGGTATAGTTATCTAAGTGAGAAATTTACAAGTATTTATGAATGATTTTATGTATTTTATTATATAAGTTTGAACATGATTGGGTATGGGTTTTAAATTTAGTCAAATTGAGTTAATGATCAGTTGAAAAGTTATAAATGGGTGATGATAAATACAAAATAGATAAGAGTGTCATTAGCTATTTCTAATACACATGATCAAATAAAATCTTTAATTTAAAATAAATATGGGAGATCTAAGAGCTTTATAACATTGAAAAGAGAAAAAAATTAATCCTCATTTGTGTACAATATTAAATACGAGTTCTGATACATAATAGTTTGGAAGATTAAAACAACATTATAAAATAATACACAATGAAATAAAAAATGAATATAAATTAGATGTATTGACATAATTGGCATATAATATATCCACATGTGTGAAATGTCAATAATACATATATTGCCGTGATAGGCATACAAAAAATTACATCTACCAACATAGTATCTAATGTTGGGTAAATGTCATATATGCATATACAATGCAAAAAATGCATAAATTTCTATACGGACATAAAAAAAGGTACATATCATGTAAGAAATCCTATTCATAAAATAGTCTCCGTCTCTTTGCCTTCCCCGAATAAGACTCTCCTTTAGATGCCCTGATTATAGATGGAGACCACTGTAATGCTTTGGATTGTTCGTAGTTTGATTATGGGTCCTATGCTTATAGCTTGTTTGCAGTTAAACCTATTCAAATACAAGTATTATTAAAAAATTAACATAAAATAAATTCAACTAATTTAAAAAAATATATTTTTAAACTATAATAAAAATAATATAAACATTCACTTACTAAAAACTCTCGGTCCTACTCAATCTATTTTTGATGATCAAAAAAGTCAATGGTAAGCTCAGCTTTTTGAATAAGCATATGAAATATGGGAGAAACATGAGAATTTACCCTAATAATCATATGATTGGTACTATTATATTTCATATGACAACCTTGTATACACAATACATTCACGTAAGTTATATTTTCCCCAAGTATGTAGTAAAATTATTAAAACACTTATCTATTTTTACAATTTAAAATTACAAGTTAATAGATACCTTTGTTAGTGCCTGTGTAGATGACATTGCAGCAATAATGCCTATGTATATCTCATATCATAGATATGGAGGAGTTTCTAATTGAGCCATAAACTATTCATGTCAATAAGGTTTCACTTACATCTATATAAAGTATAAAAGATATATATGGTAACATATTTCAACGTACATATCTTGAAAATACAATATAAACCAAGAATCATGGAAGTTTAACTGACATGCAACATGCGATGGCCAAAAATAGAATGTAGTTTACATGTTTGAGGTAATATAAAAATTATAATACATGTAGGAATTTTGAGTGGAATAATAAGAGTTGAAATATTAGTAGCACTTCAACAAGGCAAAGTTAGGGAGAGAAAATGAATAAGAGACATATCAAGAAATTTGTCCTCATTTGTAAAGCTTATTTGGATAGATTAAAATATAAATAATTGTATAAAAATTTATTATTAATCCTATGGTGTTATATCTCTAGTTAGAGAATATTCAAGTTAGTAGTTTATATGTTCAAAATGGTGAAACCCAAGTTTCAATATGTTTTTTCAGGTAGAGTCAGAAAGAGGAGAACAAAGTTAGTTTAAAGTGTCATTATACATGATTTAAATATTATTAATGGACTTAGGATCTATATGAAATTAATTTAAACACATTAAAATTCTTAATACTATTTATAAAATTCAAAATACATGGGAAGACTAAATACAACCCAATTAGTAACAATTCTGATTTTGCATAGTCATGAAGAAAGACAATATAGAATTATTGGAAATAGAATTTAGGATTTAAGGTAGTGTGAATGTTATGGGATATTATTTTTTCATGTGTTTGACTTTTTTAAATTATCTCAAATGAAGGTAAAGGGTCTTAAGGATTTATTCTATCCTATTTGTTGACATAGTCATGTTAGGGGTACAAAAATTATGTAAAAATATATATTGGGAGTGATTTAGTATTTAAAAAGGAAAATTAATAATTTAAAAATATGTTTGGGGTAAGTTTAAATCCATTTCAAGACTCATAAGCTTTGATAAGGGTCAAAAGGCCATTATAGCTCATTTATTATCCTCTCAGGCAGGTGCAAGACTAAGACAATACAAGTTAGGGTTTAAAATTAGAAAATGAGATAAAAAGTGATTTAACTAATGAATAGTCATTAAAATTTATAGATAAGTTTATTTTATAGGATGAATATTATTTTTAAGGTTTAAATTTTATTTGAGTCTATATGGTATAGTTTCGTAATCAGTAGCCCTGAATTAGGTTTAAGAGACCTATCTAGTCTTGAGGGGTGTTGGGTCAAGTATTCTCAAATGAGAATTAAATTATGAAATCCCATACATGAAATATGTAATGTAAAAGTTTATATTAATATGGGTTTGTTTTTGTTAGGAGATTTGTGGTTTACTCAAAACAAGAAGGTTTGCCTCAAAAAAGGGCTAGTAGAAGGAAGGTGTCAAAGAGGAAAGACCAGTTAAGTGAAGAGTTGAAGCTTGGGGGTTGTGTGGAATGTTTGGATGCATTAAATTAGATGTAATTGAGTAAGTATATTATATTATTATTATTTTTGAAGAATACAATCAAAAGTGACATGCAGATCTATGAAAATGCATAATAAGAGTGTAAAGAAAAGAGTAAGGATAAAGGGAGAGAACATGAAAATAGAGTAACAACTAAGGAGGTTGATGATAAAAGGAAATATTTTAGAGGTAGTTGGTTAATAAAATGAGTTAAATCAGAAAAGGAAAAATAAGTGAATACAGTGATGCTTAAGAGCTATTGAGTAGGTAAGAGTGAACAAGAAAGACCTAGTAAATGCAAAGTAATCAAAGAGATAAAGAGGTTGAAGATAGAAGACAAAGATAGATAAGAAAATATTAGAGTTAGGTATTTGGAAAAGGTAAGTGTGTGTTTCCATCTATATCATGGAAGCTTATTAGAACCTATGCATAAATATACTTGATTGAAAATTTCAAATTAAACTTATAAGTCAAATATACATAGACCAAATGTAGATTGAGAATAAGATTAACTCAAAACTTTACCTCTATATAAGTAAAAGGTGTGATCTTAAGAGAGACAGATGTGTTAGTGGATGGGCCAATAGTTAAATCCAAAAATGTAAACCATGGTTGTATCAAATCAAATACTACAAATATAGACTATGATGATGAAGGCAATGTAAGTTCGTACGACATAAAAAAAGACATATATATATAATTCAATTTATATGTAAATTAATTTATTGATATATTAAATTTTCAAATATAACTTAAATTTAACATGACATTTATATATATATATATATATGAAGTGTCTGATGTCTGCACACTAAATATGCATGAAAAAAATCCTCACTCATAAGAATATTATCCAATCCATCTGAACCACTATTGCCATCATCATCAAAAGGTCCATTGCACATATCTCCATAAGAACTATAAGCATGGGGTCAAGTATGCACACCAAGTGGCATATCTCTAGCATTAGTTTGTGAGAGCCTACTCTATGTTGAATGAGTGTATTAATCAGTGAATTAGTAGCATGTAGAGTGTCAATATATATGACCTACTAAACTACAAAAGGGATCTTAGGCTCAAGTTGATTTTAGATATAGATCCTTGAAGGTTGATTAGGTACATGACATGCACCTAGTCAGTCCTATGCAGAGCCTTTCATTTGGACCTAAAAATCACTAAAATCAATGAAACTTAATAAAATCAAAATAGTTCAAAATATCATTGAGGATAAACTCACAATAGAGTTTCCTCAAAAAATACAATGGGACCTCATGATTGTTACATGGTATATAATAAAACAACATCCACCATCAATCCTAAAAATTAGTTGTGATTAAATTACGTTGGTAGGGATGAATTGGAAAATGTTTCATAGTTATCTTAAATGGTGCATTGGTGGTTGGGTCAACGAATAAGGTGAAAATGGAGGATTTTGACATTTATTTATTTTTTACCTCAAGTGTTGACTATTTGTCAGCATAATAGGCCCTAAGACTATCCTCATATGAAGTCCATCTATAAGTTTGACTTGTTATAGAGTCAATTTAATGTAATAATGTCTCTAAGAAATTGTCTAGATATGTATGATGGGGATTGGTGGATGTGGGATCCCTCATTCTTTCAATTAATTCTTAAATTTCAATTTTATTTCCCATAATGTTTTCAATTATAATCTCTTAACTACTTGGGGGATTTTATGAAACTATAGGAGGGTTAGGTGGAGGGGTAGTAGGAGGAACAAAAGGGTTTTATCAAGGGTTTATAGTAGGAACAAGGGGATTATATGAAGAGTTAGGAGGGTTATTAGCATAGGCTATTAAAAAAAATATTACAACATTATTAAAATTACTAAAAAAAGGATTAAATAATGAAATTAATGAAAAATTAGGCTTAACAAGTGTAGATTTTTAACACTTGCCTCTTCTATATGGAGGGTTTGATTTTTTTTGTGATATAGGTAACATGATCATATTATTAAAATAATTTTGTTAATGAAAAAAATAATAATTTGATCATATTAATAACATGATCATGATATTTATTAAAATGATGTGATTGCAATATTTAAATAATATGATCATATTATTTAATAACATGATTGTGTTCATTAAATAATGTGATTGATTTATTTATTATTGTAATCGTGTTATGGAAAATGTCCATGGAATTATCCACTAACTCTATGCACTTCCCCAATACTTATCTATGGTAATAACTACTACTAAATAAATATCAAAAATTGAGAATATAGTGGGATCCTTAATATCAAAATAAAGTAGATGAAAATATATTGAGAATTAGCAAATAAAGGATGCCTTAATTATAATATTTCATTCCTATAAGTAACTCAAATTAATTAAATACAATTAAAATATAAAGGTATATCTGAGACAATAGGAAAAAATATGAATAAATATTTGAAGAATTGTAAAGATGGATTTTCATGAGAGACTAGAAATTTACAATGTTTGAAAAGGTTAAGTGATGTGAAAATTCCCAATTTGTATAAGCAAAGACCTCTATTCAATACATATGGGGTTGATTATTATAAAATT
>JARHVA010002163.1:1220000-1237500 GCA_037957365.1 Torreya grandis
TTACGTTTATATTGAAGACTATTTATGATTACGTTATTATTTCATAATAATTAAAGTGGTTATTACATTCATTGCATTACATTTGAGTAACTAAGTGTATGTATTAAATATTTTCATACTTATCATATTTATTATATGTTAATAAATTTTTTTTTGATTGAATCTATTAGTTTTTATAATATTATGTAATTAGCTAAATCTCATATTTATGATGTAAAATAAGTATTGGATTGATTTCACTAGCTTAATTGACACTGACAATAAAATATGAGGTGTAATATGATTAAGTGGTGTGTATAAAATGGATTTATCCTAGTGATCATTAACTATTTCAAAAATTTGGCCAAAGTAATGTTTATAGTTAAACATTTTCATTTTATGTATTTGATATAGTTTACATGTTTTTATGATATCATGGTATACATCATGTATTAGTTATCTATTAGCACACAAGTTCTACTTTGTCACTAAGGATTCTCTAACCATCACTATCTATCCATCAATGAAGGGAGGTCCATTATATTGTTGGGAGATAGTGTAGGGGATTGATGGTTCATGTTTGGTGTGGAAAATCACTCATGATTCTCTCCCTCACCACAATAACACTATACTAGATACTACACTTGAGATTACAGATGGATACTTGATTTGTGGAGACTTATGCTCCATAGAGATTTACATCATTGTATTGTTATTTATTTTTAAAACTATATTATTTATTCATTTGTACATCTACAATAGTAGTTGTAATGTTGTATTAGTCATGGCTGAAATTATGCAATTACATTAATGAAATAAATGTATTCTTTATTATTTATTCAACATTATTTATATTTTGATTTTTTATTATTATGGTGATTATTAGCTAAATGTATTGGTTATAAATCTCTTGGGGTGAACTAAAATAACACATTTAGTTAAATATTACATTGTCAAATTTCTTTTGATTAAATCTATTGGATGAATATGTGTAATTAATTTAATTTTTTTCTATTTTGGTAAAACTCAATGGGGTTCTTATAGTGTGGTGTTTGAGTTGAGGCTCAAACTCTAGGACTTAATGTGTCTACTAATTCAAACTTATTCTCCTTTTAAGTAATAATAACAATGGTGTGTGTTATACCAAGAAGTGAGGGTACTTCAAATGTCAATCCCCTTATTAATTAAAATTAATTTGTCACTAAGCAAGTTACAAGGATAGATCAAATCCTCACAACCATGCAAGAGATAGGGAACCGAATCATGGCACTAGAATAGGAAGTACATTGGCATGAAGAAGAGTATGCTTAGGAAGAACCTGAAGAGCATCCTACTGAGAAAAAAACATCATCAAGAATACAAGCATGAATAAGTGCCACAAGATCCAAGATCTTCAACAGCTGTAGAGTTGGTACATGACATGATGAAGGTGAATCCACCCAAGTTTGATATAATGGTGTTAGTAGATGGAGCTAACATGTGGATGATAGAGATGGAGAAATATTTCAAGATTTAAAATTTCTCTAAATTCACCAAACTAGTCTAGGAAGCATATCAGCTTGTTGGTGAAGCAATAACATGGTAAGCAAACAATAATCTCAAGGTGAACCTTGAATCAACCAACACCACTTATGAATTGTGTGTGACATTTTTTAGGTCATGATGGCTTTAAAAATTGTAATTCAATCAAAAGATTATAGATTTTTAGAATTGTAAGAAAACATATTAGTGAATGAATATTATGAAAAATTCACCAAGACTTTTTGCTATATACCTCAATATCAAGTGGATGAGAGGTTTAGAATCATGAAATTCATCATGGGATTAAAATCCCAAAGTGGTTGTGAAATAGATGTGCATATGCCATCTACCATGGATCACAATGTCAAGAATGTAATCAAGGAGGAACAAAAAATAAAATCTCTTGCTCAAGTAAGAGATAATTTTAAGAAGTTTGTAAGTTTTAATCAAACTTTGAAAAATTAGAACTAGTAGAAGAGGAGTGGAGATTCCAATAGTCAGTTCAAGAACTAGAATGCCAAGTTCAACAATGGTTCGGGGAAAATGAAACCTAGTAATGGTCTTAAAGGAGGTTTCAAGGAAAACTAATAGTCTATCAAGAGAAGATCAAGTGGAGGTTGCTTTATTTGTAGAGGTGACTATTTTTGTCATGAAGTTTCTTAGGATAACTATATGAATAAGGTTTTTACTCTATAATAGGGTACATTTCAGCAATAGATTCATGCATTTATTAACAATCATTAGGCTGAGTATCAAGCTTCACCTGTAGAACTATGAGGTATTTTGTTTGATCATCCAGTTTCTCTTTTGATTAATATAAGAGATAAAAAATGTTTTGTTGATCCTAGAATGATTAGTAAATTATATATAAAAGATGGAGTTATGGAAAATACATTGTCAATAAAGTATGGGAATGAGTCTATGGTCAAAATTGACAAGTGTTTAATCAAATATAATATTAGGTTACTTGAATAAACTATAGTAGTGGATATGTATATTGTACCATTAGGTTCATATGATGTGATCCTAGGAGTCAATTAGATTTTGAAGCATAAAGCTAAGGTTGACTGCTATCTAAATAAGGTTGAGTTTCAAGATAATTTTGGGAATCAGATAGAACTTTAGGGTGAGAAAAGAGAATTAAAGGTTTGGAATATTTTTGAAATTCAACTCAAGAAAGCTCAAAGGAAGTGATTTCAATAATTTATTAATGTGAAGATAAATGAGATGGAGAAATCTAAACAACCATCAATCGATGATTGATTATCCTTTTATAAGGAACTTTAATGATGTGTTTCAAGAATAATTACATGGATTACCACCCAAACATGAGTTTGATTTCTCAATTGATATCATACCTAGATTGTAACTATAGTCTATGGAACCATACATGATGAAGACCATAAAACTAGTTGAGTTAAAGGCTCAAGTTATGGATTTGTTGTCAAAAGGACTAACTTGACCAAGTGTGTCACCATGGGGTACACTAGTAGTCTTCATCAAGAAGATGGATTTTACTCTTTGCCTATGTATTGATTAAAATATGTTAAATAAGGAGATGATCAATAATAGATATCCACTACCATGCAATGATGATCTCTTTCATAATAATTGAGAGGTAACATACTTTCTTAAGATTGATGTTAGATAAGTGTATCATCTACTAAGAATCCATGATAAGGATATTCCAAAAATAATGTTCAAAACATGATATGGGTACTATAAGTTCATAGTGTTACCTTTTGGGTTGACAAAAGATATTAAAACATTTATGGATCTCATGAACACTATTTTGAGATATTATCTAGATCATTTTGTTTTGGTCTTTCTAGACGACATCCTCATATATTCCAAGGAGAATTAAGATCATCTTTACCATATGGAACTAGTTATGCAATAATTTTGAAAGCATAGTTGTATGATATGTTGTCCATGTGTGAATTTTTATTAAAAAAAGTGCAATATTTGTGACATATTATCACTATAGATGGTATTTTAGTAGATTCAACAAAGATGAGAGCCATAATGGAATGGTCAATGTCAAAGATCATACATGAGTTAAGAAGTTTCATGGGATTAATGGGCTATTATAGGAAATTCAATATGAATTTATCTAAGATAGATAATCCAATTACCTCTCTTCAATAGAATAATTAATGTTTTTTCTAGTCAAAAAAGTGTGAGATAGCCTTTCAGGAGTTGAAAAGGAGTCTTACATTAGCACCAATGCTAAGAGTTCTCAATTTTAATGGTCAATTATTAGTGATCATGGGTGCATCTAGGGATGGATTAGAGGATTTATTATGTAGGATGGTACAATTGTAGCTAATCATTCTAGTAAATTAAAGTCATATGAGGTGAACTATACCCCTCATGGTTTAGAACTTATGATAATTGTGTATGCCTTACAAGTTTTGAGGCATTATCTATTGGAGAAACCATTTGAGATCAAGAGTAACAACTTAGGACTCAAGTACATCTTCATCTAACCAAACTTGAATGTTCATCAAAGATGATGGTTAGAGTTATAAGCTAATTGTCATATTGATATTAATTATATCAAACTCAAGTATAATACAGATGTTGGTGCTCTAAGCTATAGAAGGTACATAGCAATTGTAACTACTATCAAGAGTAATTTTCAACATAAGGTAATAAAAGTTTAACAATGAGATTAGTTATATGATTAGGTCAAGAAATAATTATCAGATAATGCTAAAAATCCTAAATATATATTATTAAAGATAGAGAATAGTGTTATTTTGAGGTATAACAATAGGATGTATGCCCCTAATAGAGATAATATGAGGAGAAAAATGCTAATGGACTTGCACAATGCCCTATACTCAAGACATATAGGTGTAATCAACCTCATGGATGAGCTAACACCAATCTATTTCTAGAAAGGGATCAATAAAGGTGCAACATATTCTATGTCTCATTGCTTGGAATGTCAACATGTGAAAAATGAACATGTGCATCTAGTTGGATTGTTATATCATCATGATATAGTAGAGTAGGGGTGGAAGGTGATTAGCTGGACTTAGCTCAAGGGTTTTAGTTATCATGAAAATAACATGATATGATCTTGGTTGTATTTAATAAATTAATCAAGGTAGCCCACTTCATACTAGGTAACTTGATATATGATGCACTAATTCCTGTAAAGAGATTCATGAAAGAGGTGTAATGATTACATGGATTTCTATAAAAGATAATTTTATACTGAGATCCATGAATGAACTCTAGATTTTAATTGACTCTAAATTTATCTCTAGGTATATTGTTGAATTTCAACACTACTTATCACTCCAAAACTTATGAATAAGTAGAGCAAGTTAACCAAGTTTTAGAATATTTCCTTCATATGTATTACATGGATCAAAAATACAAGTGGGAGGAGTACATTCTAATAGTTGAGTTTATAAAAAAAACTAACACCGATTAGATTTGAATATGGATTCATTTGTGGCTTTATACAGAAGGTGTAGAATACAGATTCATTGGGACATGTTAGAGGACAAGGTAGTCTTTAAACCTGAGATGTTTGTAGAAATGGAATAACAAGTAACAAAAATTAGACAGAGGTTACCCAAGTCCAATGATAGATTCAAAAGTTATGTTGATATGAAGAGAACAATAAGGTAGTTTTTTTATAGGTGATAAAGTGTTTCTATAGGTTAAGCCTTTAAAAATCATGATTAAGTATGGGAAGTCATCAAAACATTCACCTAGATATGTGGGACCCTTTGATGTTTTGTAACTGGTCAATCATGTAGCATATAGGATTTTATTACCACCATCTCTAGCTCTTTGTCATAATGTCTTCCATGTGTCTTATCTTAAAAAGTATGTTATTTATTCTTCACATGTGTTGGATTGGAATGCTTTGTAGGTTTCAAGTCTTGGGTTGTCATGGTATAACTCATTAGAATAATTGACACTCATAAACTCAGTTTGTGTAATAGAGATGTGTCACAGTTAAAGATCTAGTGGGATCAATATTCTAAAGATAGTGTCACTGAAGAGGACTATGATGAGTTTTATAGGTTGTTTACACATTTATTTTCTTGATTTACTATTGCATATTATGTTATTTTTATGTTGAATAATATTTTAAATTTTAAACTTATGCATGAATATGTGTCATTGGGATGATGACCAGCTTTAGGGGAAGGATGTCACATCTCAATTTCTCACTAAGCTAAATAACCTTTTGGATCCATTAATTTTCATGGTTATTATTTGATTAATTATGATTTGATTAAGATTTATATCATATAATGATTATGGTACGTTAATACATTGATTAATTTACATGCATGATTAGCTATAGAACTAGTTATGATTTTATATTTTGTACTTGATGATTATGGTTGTTAGTTTATAAAGTAGCATTTTATGGATATATTTATGTTTTGGACTAACTGCCTTCATTATTGTAGTTCAAATATACACCAATCGTATATGATATACTTTAATATCATGGATAGTTAGATTATCTACTTAGAGTATAACATATACATTATCATATTATCGACTATATATAAATTTATATATATATACTTGAGGGTTTAAAACTTGATCATATATACATGATATATACATATGATTTATTGACTATTTTATAAATCTAAGAACAGATATATCATATTTCAATTTACATAATTTATTATTTGCTTGTGAACATTATCTATATATCAGGGTAATATTGATGATTTGTTATGTATTTTATTACTGACCAAAATTGTACTTCACAATTTTTTCCCTTGACAAGATATTAATGCCTAATGGATTAACCATTACCCCAATCTAAAAGTGTTTGCCTAGAGTTATGAAATCCTATTTCTGAAACTAATTTGTAAAAAACCCTATGTAATCCCAGTTCTAGCTAATATCTAGCATTTTCATGTTTTATAATGTGTTTGGTTGCATGATCCATATAAATCCAAAGTATACATAAATTTAAGGAAGAACATAAGTTTTTTACTTGAAAAATGCATGAAAAATTCTTGGATTAATAGAGTAGCTTACAAGCACTTTACCAAGACATCGATCTGGCATACAAAATTCCATGTGTTTTTAGTAGATTTATAAGTTGTTTGAAAACCAATACAAACACCAAGTGGTGATATAGTCTAGTTACAAACTAAGATATTAGTATCACTACCTAGATTTCATTAATAAAGAGGGAAAATTTGATATAATACCAAAACTATATGAAGGATGATTTAAAAGCTCATGGAAGATTTCCAATTATAAATAAATAATAAAGTTACTAGACCTGAAAATAGTAGATATTGAACCAATAGAACATAATATTTTAGGAGGAGAATTGACACATAACAATCTAAAGATTAAAAAAATCTAAGTTTTGGATAGTTCTTAGCCAAGGATTCAAATAAGATGCCATTTTATAGTTAAGATAAGACTTAAATATACATGAAGCAATCAAAGAGAAAAATAATAGAAGTGGTGCATAATGAATTCAAATAAACTAATGATAATATGATCAAGTCTATTGTAAAATAATCATTCCATCCCAAAATAAAATGATGTTGACCCATTACAGTGACTCAAAAATTGGCCTCTTCACAATATATAAAAGTCTTTTTAGGAATGAAAGATTCTAAAAGCAAAGGAATAATTATAAATCTCCTAAAGTGTGAAGAAAAATTCTAATAAAGCTTTTACAACTAATCAGAATCCCACGGAATTTAAACATATGAATTTCTCTAACCCATTGGAGAAGGTGATAACACATGATGATGTATGCAAGAATGGATAAAAGATCTCTAAACCTCTAGCATTTGCTATTAGATTGTTTTCTAGCATGGAATTGAAAAATAAAATGCAAGGAAATGTATCTATACATATGGATAAGGGTGTAAATGATATGTCCTTGCAGTTTGAAAATAAAAAGTTACATTATTTGAATAAAAAAGAATATATATGTTTGTGTGTTAGATAAGTAAATGGACATGACTGCTCTAAGATGCCTGTAATAAGTGAGAGTTGTGCTGCTAGAAAAGATAAAATGATAAAAACTAAGTTATTTGGAAAATCTTCAAAACATATTGATCAAGATAGTGGATAGAAAAGCCAATAAGTTAAAATAACAGTTGGTTTGATAAATGGCACTAGTGATAATTTGAATGATGATACTCTAGATCATATGGTTAAACAATAGCACGTGAAAATCCCATTTTAAAATTATAACAAACCCCTTTTCTAAAGAAATGCAATAACTCTAAATGAATGAAGCTGAAAGAAGTCAAGATGAATGGAGGTTTGTGTGAGATTTCAAGCAGTGATGAAATTTTTCATTTTTTCAAATGTGTAATTTGTAAATTACATTCCAATGTCCACCACCCATTGGTCAAACAAATATTCTAATTTGAATTGAAAGTTTTCAAGTCAAATGCAACTTTTCATTTTTGAAAATTGTAAATTTCAATTGAAGCTACCAATTTTGTGGAGGAATTTTTGAGGGGAACTATAATTATATATTGTAGGTTAAAAAATTGGAAATTACAAATTCCACTTGAAGTTCCCAAATCCATGGAGGAAATTTTGAGGGGAATCACAACTCCAAATGTTAAGTTGTAAAATTATAAATTGCAAATGTGTTTCTAACCTCTAGATTTCCTGCAACTTTAAAACTTGAATTTTGGTTCTGAAATCCTACCATACAAAGGAGGTACAAAATTAAAAATGGGACCCAAACTTCCCCATAAGGTAGAAAAGTGTAAAACAATGCACTTACACATTAAATGTTTCTTTTTAACCCTAGAAAAGGTCAAAGGCAAAATGGGAAAGTCAAAAGGTATGAGAGAGTTTGGCACTGACCACAATAAATCAAAAAGGTAAATATGAACTAAGTGTTGATTTTATAATGATTTTATTAAGTTGAATAAATCCATGGAAGGAATTTTGTAGGGTTTGTGTGGCCAAGGTGGGCCATTCCAAGCGTATTTATCAAATAGCCATGGATCCTACATAGCTAGAGTATTCTAATACAATCATCACAAGGAAATGGATGTTATTAAGCATGCACAAGATACAAGGAAGATGTCTATGAGTTTATAACTATGCAAATGAGTGGTCAAATGTATGGCCAAGTGTTTAAACATGAAGACAAATAGTTGGTTTTGTTCCAAAGGGAATATTCTCCCTCAAACCCAAATGGAATGGATTTCCATCCAAGGAGATCAAGATTTTGTTCAAAATCTTCATCATTACACAGAGAGGAATCTACTATAATCATTCCTTTGAAAATGAATGAGCTTATAGGTGTGAAAAATAGCATATTATAGTTAGAGCATCTTATTAGAATTTTTAGAGATGATTACAAGTTTGAAATATTGTAAATTGCAAATAGGGTGAGAATGTTTTATAAAAAGAGGGTTTATAATCTTTTCAAAGGTCATTGGTTATTATTGGTTTTCATAGGTTTCAGGATCTTTCAAGTTTCAATATTCTTGTTGTGTGTAACTTGTCTCTCTTACTAAGGTGTTTGAATTTTTACAACCATTAACAAGCTCTGAAAGCATTATATATGTCTCCCCTATTCAAGAGTAAACTTGTCATGTTTTTTTCCATTTTAACATTCTCAAACAATGATGTATGTAAGATTTAGTTTCAAGATAATAGAAAATAGCTATGAATTTTACTCTTTTCCATTATTAAAGTGCAATAATACATTCTACATGATCTATTTATTGGATATTTGGTTTAATACTTATTGATAGTGGTCATTTTGGGCATAGGTCTAGATTATAAACCCTTTTCTCCATTGTGAATTGGAAATGTGTTGTTGATAACCTTGTAAGGGCATCTTGGGTTTAAGTATTTTCTATGAGAAAGTGTTTGAATCTCTAGTTGTAGTGTATTCTTGATGGTTTCAAGAATCGTCTGAATATTTACATTATATTGACACAAATGGATGCAACTCATTTCTATTAGTTTCCTTAGCTTGTCTTTCAATATTCTACATTTTTGTAATGAATGATAACATGACTATTTAATAAGATATTTTTAAAAAAAAAAAAACTAGAAAAAAACCACAATTATACTCTCTTATAACTACCTAACACTTCCTACCCCATCTTAACTTCCAAATAATACACCCTATTACATGTTTTAAGTGTTATTTATTTGTAGATGCATAAATATTTCACATATAAAATGTATCTATGTTTTTTATTTGAATAATAACATTTAAATCTCTCATTTGACCTTGAATTGTTAAAAATTTATTTTAAATGAAGGTTGAAATCACATTCTTTTCTATCTTTAGAAGTTTGTGTCTGACCTACAACATTTGCTTAGCCAGTGTGACAACTCTTCCCAAGTGGACTATGAAAATTTAGTTATGCCCTAGTCATATTTATATTTTGTGCCAATAATACCCATATAGATTTAAATGTAATATCTCTACATAAAATAAATTTATCTTGTAGGTATTCTCACCTTAGTTGAGGTACATCTAGAAGTAACAAGGAGTTAAGCATATCCTCTATCAATGTCTTTGAGTCATTATATACTTTCAGTCCATCTTGATTCCAAATGATCTTGAGATAAATTTTTAAGAGATAATAAATTATATAAAAAATTAAATCATGTAGGTCCTATTGAGACTTTTCTGATGGTATGTGGATCTTCTAAAATAAAGCTCAAATGCTCCTTGTGTAGTTGATCAAAGTTCTAGTGAAAACTAGTCAACAGGTCGTCAAATCTGGTCAAAATACAAAAATTGACCATCATGGAATATTTAAAACCCAATTCCATGATTTATATCTCATCATAAGCATTTTTCCATATTTTATGGTTTGAAAAATAAAATATGTATGTGCAAGTTATGAATAGTCAAAGTTATGGTCAAAATGATGACATGGCAATAAAGTGATGTGGCAATATGATTTGACCCAAGTATTTAATATTTGAAGATAAAAATATTACATAATATATTTTGTAATAATTATCACCCCATATTTTTAAATTTTATGGATAATTTATAATCCCATAAAAATTGGGTATGGGATAATTATGAAATTTATTAAAAAATAATGTGGATAATCATCCCATCGAAAAACGTGGACATCCAACAAGTATGTAAAGGGGTGAGGGGTTATTTTAAAATAAATATGAATTATAAATTAGAATTATATTTTATTTAATTCATTCTAAAGTCTCAAATATCTCATGGCAGAGCAAGAGATAGAGCCAGAGCTGAGAGCCAGAGACAAAGAGCCGAGAGCCAGAGCTAGAGCTTAGAGCCAGAGCCAAAGAGCTAAGAGCCAGAGCCAAGAGATAGAGCTAAGATTTAGAGACAAATAATTTAAATTTATATATAGAGATAAGATATATATCTGAATAGCTAATAACTAGAGATAGATCTAGAGCTGAAGAACTAAGAGCTGAAGACCTAGAGCTAGAGATGAAGAGTTGAGAGCCATAGCTGAGAGCCAGAGTCAAGAGCCAATAGATAGAGAAATATATTATTCCATACATATAATTAGTGTCTATATTTGATTTATTTTTATGGATTTTTTAATTCCTCAAAGTGAATAATAGAGTAGACTGTGTACATGCCATAATAGACTAGTTTATAAAATCTCAAGTTTTGAGGGACTTGGAGAGATTTTAACTTGTCGATGTAAACTAGGGATTTATTATATACTATGAGATTATTTAAATATTATTTTTAAATTCCTATGATGAAATTTATAATACCATTCCTTTGGTAAAAATCCATAAGATTGTGAGATTGCATTGACAATGACAAGGTGGAAGGTTTGTTCATGGGTTTACTAGTACTTTCTAAGTATCTAAAATTTGAGTTGTTTTTAATATTAGAGTATCCATTTGAAAATAATGATGGCTGGCCATGTAATCAATTTTCAAGGAAATTCATTAGTTTATACTATAAGCAAACTCAGAGATGTAAGCATTGTCGAACACTATTATTACATGCTTGTTGTGACTTGATTCTATTTGTTCATTATTTTTCCACAATTTTTAATCATTTATTAATCACAATTAAATGCATAAATATATAAAATAAGATAAATTTTCAAATTTAGTTTCATTTCCTTAAAGGTTTTTGGAAAATTGTGTTATTTGACTAAAGAATCCAAGGTAAACTTTTTGCATGAAAATTAGTGCTAGTTTATGGATCAATTTAGTATCAGAGTAGTTAGTGTGCTAGGTTAGCATCTGATTGTGTGGATTTGATAGAAGTTATTTTTATTTTAGTTTCTAGTATTATTTTAGACTTTTTGGGCTTGTTAATATTCCATTTGTAGTTTGTGGAATTAGGTTGTTGACAAGGACTAGGAAACAATGGGAAAAGCCTTGAAATAAGAGAGGCTTAATGAACTTGAAGTAATTAATCAACATATCTAGGAAGAGATTGATTTCTTGAGATCTCATTTTTACTCCTTCGAATAGGATACTTCCAACTTAAAATCAAAGCTACAAGACAAGGGTGAGCTCTTAGCATAGATGAAGGATGAATAGAAATAGTTTCTTTATCAATTTCCTTCCACTGTAGATACAAGCACTATGATTGATGAGTGCAATGTAAGTTATTCATCTGGTAATTCCTTTTGATTTAGTTTCAGATCTTTCTTTTTGTATTTTTTAGAAACACGCTACAGTCATTAGATCTAAACTATTATTGAAAATAGGATTTGATGTAAGGGGTCTTAGTAAGAATTGCCAAGGAATTGTTAACCCAATACACATAGAGTATAGATCTATCCATGTATGATTTGGGTATTCTAGTGAGAAAGTGGATGTTGGAATGAGCTCCTCCTTTGCTAAAAAATGACAAGCTTATGATAGTGAAAATTTAAGGCCACTAGTAGAGAAAATTTATTCCCTATGAAGGAATAATGAGTGGTGTAATAAATTAGGTAAAAGAGGTATTGAGATTCTACCTTCTCAATCTTACACTAGAAAAAACACCAACAAGATTGTGAATTTTAGGACTTCATATTCATTTTACCCACTTAATAAATTTGGTTTTGATATTCTAAAGATATTGCATTCTTTTCTTTGTACATTTTGCATATTAAATAACCATTGTGATTTATATTGTTAGAAAATACAAGCTTTTTTGAAGCAACTTGCAGGTGCTAAAGACTATTCTCATACTAGCAAAGAGAGAAATGGCAAAAGGGTAACCTCACCTAAGAAGAGGCATGTTTACACTCATTGTCATATGAGTGGACATCAGGTTGAGAAGTATTAGAAACTTAAACCATCCCACCATCCTGGTAATGGTAAGAAGAAGATGGTTTATAACATTGTTGATAAGGTTTTTGTTCAATCAACCCATGCAAATGTTAGTAATTACACTAACAAAATTAAACACCTTAAATAGGAGAATCTGATAAAGAGGGTTAGTAAATAGTTTCTTAATTTCATGCTATCTAATTAGTGGATTGATAATACATTTATATTTTAAATCAATTTAGGGATAAAGGACAGTTACCCATTCTTTGATATATGGATTTTGGAGCTATTATGGTGGGAACACTTTGAGACAAGTTTATCATGCAAAGTTTTTAATTCTCACACTTGTGTTTTGAAAATATCTATTTTTGAAATCTCTAGTGTTAGATTTATGAGTTTCATGTTGTGGAATATCTAGTTTTTTCAATCTTATGAGTTGTGTGTAATCTTAGAGTATCTATTTCATAATCATGAGGGTTGTCCATATACTCAATTTTCAAGGAAATGGACCAGTTTGTACTATAAGCAAACTCAAAGATGTAGGTATTGTCAAACTCCATTATCACTTAATTGTCATGAGTTGATTCTATTTGTGCATTCCTTTTTTGAATTTTGGTTAATCATTTATTAATCACTATTGAATGCATAAATAGATAAAATAAGATAAAATGTCAAATTCAATTTTGTTTCATTTAAGGTTTTGGGAAAATTGTGTGATTTGACTAAATAATCCAAGGTAGACATTTTACATAAAAATTAGTGCTAGTTTATGGATCACCAAACCTTTCCCCAACTATAATGACATGTTTATGAATTTTTCATATTTGTTTTCCACACTACCCAAGTGTGCAAGGCTGAGTATAATAGGTGTGAAACTTGGAACTAACACTTCACGGGCACCACTTTTGGGGAGATATCTTGGCACTTGTGTTATCGAGGACTCTTGTAGAGAGCTGTATAATTTTGGGTTATCAAGTTCTCTGTCAAAATAAATATTATGCATTAACCTCAATTGCTTAATTTTAGACAATATTTATTCATATCATCTCATTTTTTTGAAATTTTAGGTTATTTGACCATACTTTACTACTTTGGGCTCTCAACTATTCATCACTCCACTAGGGACATTGACGCGGACTTGAAATATTTGATAAACTAACATCTATTGAATTATTACAAGGAGTTGTAAATTTTTCATGTTTTAAGGTGATTTATCCTATTGAAAATAAATTTATATGTTTAATATATTTGTTCTATTAGCTCATCATTGAATTCAACAAAGTGTAATTTTAGTATGTATCACAAAAAGTTTATTAACTACTATATTCTATAAGTTTTCTTCTTGTGATGACTCCAACATATCATCTAATTTCAAGGAAGATCAGTGCCTATTTTAAAGTTTTTTTTAGTTTTGAGTGTTATCTTTCATGAAAATCTAGAAGGAATAAGATCATCCTTCAAAGATGACTCATCAAATCAGCTTGTCTCACCCTTAATTATTCATCAAAGAAGAAAGAGACAATTTTGAAGGCCAATTGATGGATAAAGTTTTGCTACAAAGGAGTGTTTAGACTATGAAGATTCTGGTACACTTTACTTTTATTTTTTGAATTTCCTATTATTAAAGACTATCATATATCTCCTAATAATTTAAAGCCTTATAGTCAAATTTATTACCCAACAACTTCTCAACTAGCTGAATCTCCACCTATGTTTGATCCACCAAATCAACCTCAATCACCTTCACATAGTCATTTAACATCTAACCTTGAACCCACCATTTATGTAGTCATGAAGCATAGGGATCAAGATGAGAATGAACATCCTGTATTTAGGATTCTTATATTAAGACCTATTAATTTTGATTAAATAAAAGGTTATCCCAATGAAGTCTTGAATGAGGAATCAATTTCCTGAATTTGAAAGGAATAATACAATGATTGATGATCAACATTTAAAGGATTTTCATATTATTATTGATTATTACAAGGTTGATCATGAGGATGTCTTCATAATTTTTGATGTTTACATTATTATTTTTTGCACATGTTGGAAGAAGATACACATGCATGGTTCAATTTAGTTTCCAATGGATGCATTGATTCATGAGAAGAAATGAAGAATATTTTAAAAATTTAGTATGGTTATATTAATGATCATAGTTCTATATTGGAATAATTTTAAGACATTAAGGAAAACCCTAAAGAGTGTGTGTAATATTTTAACACAAGGTTTAAAAAGATTATTATAAGGTTGCTTGAAAAAATCAGACCTAGTGATATAACTTGCTTTATTAAATATTGTGATGCATTTGAAAAGAATGTTTCATACTAATTGAGGGATAAGGATCTCAAGACCCTAATATTATCATTAAATATGTCCATCCAAATTTAAAACAACATTAAGTTTGTGGGTAAACCTATGAACAAGTGGGCTGGTATAAATTTAGTTAATCCTAAAAAATCTGAGTCCACTAAAACAACCAACCTTAAGGAAACCATGAAGACCTTGGCCTCCATTTTAAAGAATTTTTATGGGGTTAAATCCAATAATATTTGGGTTTGATTAGTGGTAAACCAATTAAAAACTTTTCTTCAAAAACTCTTATGTAGTATAAGCAAACTTAAAGTAAGATGTGACAATGAACAATCATACATACATTGATTACACCAAAATTTTATGGGAAAATCTCAAGGGGAATAAAACCCACCCTAAAGATTAAAAATAAATGGAATATTATCCTATAAATATGGAGCAAACAATAGGCCTTTAGTGAGACACCTATCTCATAAGGTACACCTATTCCAAGATTTATCAGGTCCTTCTGACCAAGGTTAATAAGCACCCATTCAATAACCTAACAATGAGAACCATTTTGAATACTGATTGTCTTCAACCTATAATGAATATTCATGAAAAAAACACCCTTCTCAAATTCTAAAAATTCAAACAAGTTACTGACATCAACCTATCTCACCAACATAAGCAACAACCCCTTCTAAATCCCTTCACTCGCATTTGCAAATATTCACTCATAAATATAAAAAGTATGGTCAATATAACAAAAAAAAAATTTGAGTCTAATTACACCATTCTCAACTCAAACCCTTAATAAATATGGTCTCCAAGACCCTCAACAACTATTGCATAAAGTTTTCAAAATATGTTCATAAACACTTGCTTGTCTAGCTTGATTCCCCCATAAAAGGGCATAAAACATCTTGTATATATACCATTATAAATTATGGTTGGAAATATAAATTTTTAATATTTATGAAGAACCAATTATGTCTCCTAGGGTTGGCCATCAACCATTACAAAATCTTTCTAATGTATACCATGAGCTCATGTCACAAACACCTCACAATTGAAGCTTAGCTCTACCTGTGTGACCATGTATGACTAATAGGAGATTATTAAAAAATTGAAAATATTTATAGAATTAATTAAAGGAGTAATTAAAACTCTCCAATCCTTAATAACACTTGATATGACCATCTACCCTATAAACAAACTCAATCATCCACACCAGGTTCCTTTTGTTATTAAAAACATCATAGTCAACTATGAGTCTACCATTCACTCATCTCCAAGTGAATAGGAACAATAAAAATTACATGTTCAGAAGGAAAAAATCCCCTAATTCACCTCCAATATATCATACCCATCCCTACTCACTGTTTAGGCGCTCCAATTCCACTTCTCACTCTGACTAGTTTTTCTCAATCATGGCACCCTTTCCTTCATATCGACTAGGAAAATTTGACGACCTAGATATTTGACAAAAATAAATTAATATTATTGATAATTTCCATGAATTTTTGAATAAATTTATAATATTCATCACACACACATTTTTTCCCCCTAGTTACTCTTATAAATTTCTTTCAAAAACAAAATCATTATTAAAAAGCACTTTTCTGTGGGACCCAAAAATTGCCAAGAATAACCAAGCCCATCCTCAAAATCTTAGAGGATTCCTATGTAACCTAAAAAATTAATTTTTTCCATCCAACACATTATTAATAATCAAAGATAAATATCTTCAACATTGGGTCTAAGACTAGCGTTTTTACACATAAAAACTTGATCAACTTCTTAGCAATCATTCATAAAGAATAAGCCCTTAATCCTTGTAATAATGATTCAAAATAATTTTTAGGAACCTTCCTCAACATATATATAAAGGATAATCTCCCCATTAAAAGTATACATGAGCTGAGGAATGTTAGAACTTTCCTCTCGGGCTCAAAATGCACCATTTGAGCACCCTCTGAAGTACATAAAGGCATTTGTGACTTTATCTCTCATCCTTTGACCTCTAACTTGATCAATATACTTGATCACACCTATTATATCATCTATAATGTATATATATATGGTAAAACACTTTGAAATCACTCATTGACCCTTTATAAGGCCTCACAAGCCCATTTAAGCCAACTAAGCCAATGGCCAAACTATCTTGCAAACCTCTTTACACCTCATGAAAACCATATATCTAACATTTCAGCATCCTATACATGCCAAAAAATAATATTCAAAACATACTAAGCTCATTACCATGGAATATAAGCTAAAGTACTTAATATTCCTTAGGCAACCATTCAAGGTCAAGGTTACAAGGTAGAAACTGACCTGCATACATCATGAAGACCATAGGTAGTCAACCCTTGAGGGTAAAACACATTATGAACATGTCACACAACATCATACCAATCTCTAATCCATCATACATCATTCACCTAAGATACCCTGA